>JABFTP020000185.1:58873845-59189561 GCA_013387265.2 Cryptolaemus montrouzieri
AAAAGGTGAACCAAATTCTAAGTTAGAAAAAGGAGGAATGAGTAAAAATTTAAATGCCGTCGTTAGTTCAACCCCTCCAAGAAGCAAGAATGCATGTACAAGTTCTATGAAGAATATAAATAACGACATATTTCAGAATAAAGATGAATGTATTAATCTTCATTCTGAAGCACTTTGTGAAGAGACTTCCGAACTTATTAATTTTTATTATGAGCCACCAAATGAAGAGATAATTTTTCTCAATGTTAGTAATAACCACACAACTAACATATCCACCGCCTTCCAAACAACTTCAGAAAGTTTAAACCAAGACATAAAAGGAGATGCAGTTGATCAAACAATGCTCGCAAAAACTGAAAATGACATGGATTCAGCGGTACCAGCTACGTTTCGAGAAACCCTCAACAATCTCGGACAGAAAGTAGAGAAACACAAGAAAGACAACGTGAATGAAGGAAAAATATGTAAAACTGAAAATATTCCTATCGATAAAGAAAATATGGATAACTCAATTTTTTTTTCATTCGGAAACAATATTTAGAATTGTTAATTTTTCTTGTCCTTATAATGCTAAAGCAGTAAGCCTTATTTCGAAGAAAGTGAGGGGATGGTTGGAGTTTGAACCAGGCAGGAAGAAAGGGTCGGCGTGGAAAAGCGAGGTCCGTAGGCCTCCACGTATAATTTTTCTCCTGTAGAGATACGTTTGAGAAAGATTTGGGCGAAATTCGGAGTCCCTAGCTCAAAAGAAGGAGGTGCCATGATTTTTCGAATGATTTCGCCAACACGTCGCTCCGGGCGAACGGAAAACGTCAGAACGGTGAGATTTCTTCGGAATCGATAACTCGGATCTTTCGAAGGGCGATCGGAGAGGTCGATCAGGCCAAAATTCCGAGAGAAGTTCCGAAAAAAGAAAAAAATACGCCTCCGAAATGTCCGGGATAGAGGGGATAATTTGTATGGACTTTTGCAGCTATACAAAATATTTCTATCGCCTTCGATCGCTACGAAACCCGGACGACGAAGAATCCTCGAGTTTTGCATATTGCGCCGCAATAGTTAGATTCTCATAAAACCACGGGAAAACGGAAATATCTTCCATCGAACGAAGGGCTATCGGCCGACTTTTGCAAATTTTCGCTCTATTTTCCATATTCCGAAAATCTCCGACGACCAGAAATTCGCGAAATAAACAAATCTCGAGCTGTCAAAATACAGGTTTTTGTTTCAATCATCCTACTTAAACGGGATCACCAGGAGAAAGGATTTGACCTTCGAACGATTCCTACATATCTCGAGATCGGGTCCGCGAAGAGAAATCGTTACTGTATGACTTAATTTTCCAATTTGGGACTATTTTTGAGAACTATTTTTTCGGGAAAAAAACCGGAAACACGAGGGCGGAGCCAGTCACCGCTCCTTCTGCCCCTTATACCGCTATACTATGTTGGAAGAGAGCGTTACCAACGTAAAAAATATAATGATCTCTCTCTTCTGAACGATAATAGTGAGATGGAAACAGTTAGTAACTTTAGTTTCCACCAACATAATTTTGGTACAAACAGCATCTAGAATATAGTGCTCTCACTCTCTTCTGAGTGTATATTCGATCTGTCAAAATGAGTGATTCCGAATTTAATTTGAATGAAAAGTTCAACGAAACTTAAAATAAACTTTTAGAGGTGAGCGATCGTAGTTTTATGTTTATTTTATCCGTGTTAATGTATATTTTGTTCAAGGAAAGGAATTACATACTTTCAAAATTCATAAATTCAGCATTTTGTGGTTATTCTAACATAAACAATACGATTCATACAGAATGTTATAATAAAAAGAAATTAAGGAGACTTACAATGATGTTTGAAAGTTAAGTGGATAAAATTTGAGGTTTATTCATGTAATTTAATGTATATTTCTTTAGGCATGCTCAAGAAATGTACTCAGAATCTACATATTTCATTTTTCTTTTATGGTTATTTTAACCTCTTTGTATAGAAAAATGTTCTGGAATCAATTGGAGGATCATAAAAATGATGGCATATCCTTTGAGTTGCTATTAAAAGGTATTGAGCTCTATTGTATAATGATATTTTTTCTGGAAGGATCTCGATAAAGTTTTCGTTAGGTCATTTAGAGTATGTATCATATGAATATTTAAAGCAACCCACTAAATGCTATATCTGTTTTAAAATATTTGAAGCTGGACGTCAATATGACCGTGTCATTTCAAATTGAATTTTCGTTTCAGTTTATTCAAGAGGAAGTACGTTTCTACATTTATTCAAATTCAAAAGTTCATGAGATTCAATGTGTTTGACAATGTTCAAGTTTGAAGCAAAGAAATTAAGTTCTCAAATTTGCATAAAAGGTTATTATAGTGAGTTCCTCCTATTCATAACTCATAGTTACTGCTTCTCAGGAAATTTTATCAAGGTTGTTGAATAAATTACAGCAAATCCTCATTGATTTGAAGTTGAAGGTTTTCCTGTTATAGGTGTCTGATAGTGGGAAACATAATGATTAAATATGTAGAAGTTGCATATGAAACTTTATTTTGTACAACCACAACTTCCAATCCAAGATTTATGGAAGCCACAGAAAACATGCTGCTGTTTATGTGAATCATATGTTGGAAAAAATTCAACTACTACTTGGAGAATGCTATGCAATTTGACAATTTTTGTAATAGGTGGTTGTACTATAGGTATTTTGTATAATTGTGTAAAATGAGTATGTTCATCACGTAATACGGAATTATGTAGTTAATTTAATGCAATTTCTCCCTTTCATTTTCATTTCATAGTATATTATAAAGTTTCACAAAACATGAATTGAAGAGAAGTATAATTGAAGAATAGAAATTTCACTTATTAGAGAGCAAGTTTATGAGAAGCTGACTTCCCCACACCAACTGCCAACTCGACAGTTAAGGATCTAGGAAATTAACAGTCACAAGAAACAGTTTCACTGAAACTGATATATAATTAACATTATTGTATTGTATATGAGGGTTCATAATGTAAGCAAATTGTGTGAATTTTGTTGTATTTGAATTTTCACAAATAGTTACGTATAGGGCATTCACATATGGTGAAATTACTATGTATTCAGTAGTGTTTTTATTTAATTACTAATTTCTCGCTGTATCTTTTGGATACTCCCAAGAAATTTTAATTTGAAAAGAACTCTTATTTTCTATTTCATTAATATTCTTAAGAAGTAATTTTTTATCTTGCTGTTTTAAGCTCATATTTGTTTTTTATTATAATTCAAGAATCTTATTGGATTCCTATCTGATCAAATACAAATCAGAACTGTTCAGTAAAAATTGAAAATTTGAAAGTATAGATCTGCATATATTGATCTTTCTAAAGTATATATTTAATACTTAACTAAGAATTTGGAATATTGTGAATTAATTTTTGAGTTGTTGATGATTGAATTTCTATTCCTAAAGGGTGGTTGAAAAATTTGTTTTTTTGAATCAATATTGAAATGATTTTAATTTCATCTTATGCTAGCTCAATTGGAGAAAGTTGCGATTTTCGAATTGAATGTTTCCTTTTGAATTGGGATAGTAGTTAATAGTGTAGAAATTTGTGTGTTTGAAGAGTCAGTATCCACAAAACAATACTGGAAGCTGTAATACCCTAAGGATGAATAGCTCTCGAGCATGAGGCGAAGGCCGGGCCGAGTAATTTTTTTACAAAACTAGGTAGTCGGTCGAAGGTTCGTGCGTAATCGGGAGGCCGCGGGACCTCGAACGGCGGAGATACGAATTTTCGAAAATTTTCGCGATATCGCCAGATCTCGAAAACGGAAAGAGTCGAGTGCAGGATTCCTTCGGTATCGGTAAATTTCGTCTTTCGGAAGACGATTCGTACGGCGATAACCCCGAAATTCCTTAAAAAACCTTTCGAAAACGCCGAAAAGAAAAAGGTCCAAGATTTTTTCGAAACCGCAGGGAGGAAATCACCCAAACGAGCAGGCTATACAAATTTTTTCCTTCGCCTAATCGGTCCCGCACATTTTACCGAACGATTCGTTCGTCTTTACCATCTTGCTTCCTGATATTTTTATCGCGTATTTTCCACGGGAAACCTTATAAATCCGCCTCAGAAAAGAGGTCCTTTATCAGAAGCGGAAGATATTTCCACATTTTCGAAAAACGGACACGCCCATCGAAAGTCGTCGCCGAAAACGCTTCGGCTTGTGGTTTAAAACTATCGACAAAAGAGGGAAAATACCACGAAATCCGAGAAGAAAGACGAGATTTTACTCTCACGTCTTTCTTTCTCGCGAAAAAGGCATTCCATTATTTTTAATTAATTCCTGAAAAACGACAAATTTGCTAGATTCCCCTGCCGTCCTCATTTCCTTTTCCACCAACAGGGAACGGAACACGTCGGTAACATGACGATTCCCGAGTGTCGACGTTGACGTTGACGCTTCTAAAACTCAGATTCTAGGGTTTGGGTCGTCCAAAGACACCTAAAATTAGTAATATATCAGTCGTCCTATCAATAAAGGTAGATCGAAATCATCTCGAAACCTGTCCGGTTACGTAGAACGTAAAGGTTTGGATTCGATCGCGAGAAAAACGTCGTATTTGGAACGAATAGGGGAAAGCTCCTTCGAAACGTAAGTAAACAATGCGTATTTGGTTCGTTCTTGCACGAAAATTCAAATATTCTCACGAAACAAACGTTTCAAACGATGCGTCAATTCGTCTAAATTTTCATTTACGTCGTATTTTCACCTATTTACCGGATTAAAACACGTATTTTCTTCTATTTCCATGCACACAGCGTTCGTGACCAAAGTTGAAGTAGGTTGTTTATATTTCAGTCTGTCGGCCATTTTGTCCGACGTTCTCGAAAGGGACCCTTGAAAACGAAAATGAGCTTCGAGAATGGATTTGCACATTTATTTTCACTACGATACCAATTCCAGCGATATAAACCAACCCTATTTTCCAATGTTATCAGATAAATAAGCTACTCGAAAAGTAAGTATAAGCACGATCTTTTCGTCAATAAGAACACAAAAATTTTCAGCTTATTCCACTATGTAGAACGGAGAAATGTGCAATACAGAATGGAACAAGTTTTAATATGCATGCGAAACTGAATATCTCAAGAGGTTAAGCCAACCGAGAATATAATTTGCTATTTAAAGGTACGTTATTTGTCGTTTTCTCCGAAGACGAATCATCTCGATATTCTCAATGAAATTAATAATAAACAGATTATCGAAGGAAATCTAACGAATACCTAATGTGGATTTTTACAGGCCAAAGTGTTCACATATGCAAGTTCAAAAAACTTCTTTATTTTGTGGTAACATATTTGCAGAATATTTTGCAGATATATATGTGCTATGTTTATCGAAACCTCACTACCAACATCTATGCAACAGAGTTACTGCTGTTTCTCGATGAGTTGATTAATTTTCAACAACTTAATTTTCGAGCAGGAGGAATGAGCCTATTTTATATGAAGGTTAGTAAAGTTTTGTTTTTTATGAAAGTGAAAAGAATATGCACGACAATAAGTGCTCAAATGTATATAATGACTTTTACATTACTCATTAGTTTTAATTTTTCACAGCAACAATTTCTGAGGAGGAATTTGTTGTTTACCAAGAAAATTTGTTGAACTTCGTATTTCATCATACAAAATGCAACGTTCATCGTTACAAGATGAGATAAAATTTTGCCGAGGAATGAAAATTGAACAGGTGAGTGCTCAAGTACCTCAATAGAATTTGAAATGGTGGTAGTAGTAGTGTTGGCTTTATTTATCTTCATATTGTACAAGCATCGATAAAAATATGTGTTTATTCATTTTGAAATTGTTTCATAATTGTCACGAGGTGAGAATTTCGTGCATGTTTAAGACTAAATCACTTATTCAACATTTCTGAATTTTAACTCTATTCCACAACACCAATAATAAAACTTGAAATGCTCTGAATTTTGGGAGATAATTATTGTATACATCAATTACAGATTCAAGAATTATCTCTTCGAAACTGATTTAAGAGAGAAAAATCATGTTAAATTTTTCTCAGAATAATTCTTCTGCTTTCAAAATAAAATTTTTATTTTTTCTCAGATTTTCGGCAACACTTTAATAGTTCAGTAACTGAGAAATCTATGGCCCGAGACCAGAAATTGTACTTTGGGATTTCCAGAACAAAGAGCAAATATTCGGCAATTTCGGAGCTACTTTCTTTCTGCATATACCTGTACATCATATATCAGTTTTAGTATCAACTCCTACTGAATATTTTCCCAATTGGAATTTGTGTCAAGCATTTTGATGTAGTATGTGAATTCTTTCACAAAAAATTTTTCCGTATAATTCAGTATCAATTAGAAATATATTTTTTAACCTTTCATCAGTTTTTCTTGTTTCTATAAAGAATGTAGTTGGTTGTTTCTTTGAAAAAATTTCTTGAATTTGTTATCCATATTCATCTTCTATATCATGTATACTAAATAATTAAGGAAATTCTAACAAAGTCCATGTATTCAGAACTCTAATATATTCTTTATTAGTCATCAATATACAAGTAAAGAGTATTTATGACAAGTCACTCAAAAATCGACATTAATAGATTTTAACTCAAATTGAGACAAACAGTGTGTGTATAGACTAAATCGGAACATAATGGCAAACATACATCATTATAATCACAAAACAGTCAGAATAGGAGTAAAAGCCAAAAACAATCAGAACATGATATAAATATAAAGACAATCAGACCGAGGTATCAATACAAAACGGTAAGGATGATATATTAAAAAAGACAGTTCGAAACATAAAAACTTTCCATTAGCGCCATATCATTCACTTAGAGTATCTAGAATTCCTATTACCATGAAGTCATTAACTTTTTGGGTTTCATTTTGAAATTTGCTTCACTATAAAATTTTCTTCAAACATTTAAGATTCGAAATAACTGCTCCAGGAAGAAAGGTCAAAAGACATTCTAGATCGAATAGCGTTCAGTGCTTTTTGTGTCCAACAAACAACCCGCAGCAACATAAAATTAATGGAAACCATATTAAACTATGTTTATCTGTATTACCTCTGATGTCTTTCTCGATGGTATTTTCCACTTCATCTCAGTTTGCCATTCTTTCGAAGATTGTGGTTGTTCAGAACTTTGATGATTAAATTGATATGAAGCCCAGTTTTGAATTTTGCCTTTGTCAAATGTTCAAGTGTCTATTTTTGTAGTTCATATTGAACACTTACGATTCTTTCCCTCAGTTCTGACAACTTCAAATTTCAAAATTGAATAGGGCTTGGTTGTCTTTACGTCCAAGAAATTACTCATAGCAATATATCAATGGAACCTGTCTTCTAAGTATGTTTATTTCACTTATCTCTGATGTCTTTCTCGATTGTATATGTCTTTATGCATCACTTCATCTTACATAGCTATCATCTTAAATCTTCAATTAATTTTTGCGAATACACAGCAAAAAATCCTAAATTTTATATAGGTTATGTCATAAACAGTCGTCAATTTGATCTTCTCCTTTTACTTGGCTCTTGGTAACTTTTACCTACTCTATCGAGGAATACGGAATGGGCTCAGCTTTCGAGCATTCTACCCAGACTTTGTTGTCGGAATTTGTCAATTCAATAATGCTTTCATCAAAACGTTTACTCTGTCTTTAACAAGACTTTAGTAGGTAAGACCATTTCGGCACGCTTCCAATTCATTTTCAGATCACACCAAATTTTTAAAATGGTTTTATTTCATCAACCAGCTTTGCCACACTTCATCTGGTCGTTTTCGAAGTTTCGAACGTGATTTTCGACATTCACACGTGACAGGTTAGTTTGAAGTTTTTCAATAAAAAACAAAGGTAAATCGAGGATTTTCCTGAGGGCAACCTGGGTACGAGCGTAAAATTGTTTATAACGCAAGGTTCGTTGAAGTAAAGTTACGTGGAGGACGGAAATACATAAAATTGTTATTCCCAACTCCCCTGATTCAATCCATTGCCTTATATTTATACAATTCGATCAATTATCAGTTATAAACGAGACTTCCATCCTCGATACAAGATGAGGTACATCCCATCCGGAAATTACCGATCGAGTTAAATCTATTACAGAGATAGTACAGCATAAGTAACTTATTGTCGATGCATTCATAGCCCACAAACTGTAAAGATGATAATGTGTTGCGTCGGTCTATTCTATTCTAAAGTTTTGGTTTCGAATTATTCAAAGAGTTAACAAAAATGTCTCAGTATTTCTTATTGAAGTCATTTTACACGACTGAGTTCACAAATAAGTTCGTGTAAAAGTTTTTGAAATTGTGCCAAGAAACTCACAACATTTTAGACGGGTATAATTCCAAAGTCTTTTGAAGAAGGCCTTCGCGTAGTATATAAAATTAAAATCCATAAAGGCACCGATCACACACACACCCTACTCTGAGTGTATTTGGGCAGAATTTATAAGTTATTTTGTGATATTGAACATATTGAAATTGCATAAATTCATGCATTATGCACACATCTAAACACAAACACACACACACACACACATATATAACTATTAATATAATATATTGAATTGATAATGACTGAAGACGAACCAAAGCTGACCAAAAAATTCTAAAGAAAAATGTTATAATTCATATATATATATATATATATATATATATATATATATATATATATATATATATATATATATATATATATATATATATATATATATATATATATATATATATATATATATATATATATATATATATATATATATATATATATATATATATATATATATATATATATATATATTATATTACTGACTGAATACGAACCAAATACCAAAAAACTCTAAAGAAAAATGTTATATCATTCATTATGAGCCATATGTTATATTATAAATTGAACGGTATCTTTATATTTGAATATGTTGAGATGTTTCACGGCGAACGATGATGTATATATTCATATTATTATTTAGAGTGCCAACTGAACTTTTTCGGTCATCTAGGCGCCCACCGTGCCTGTAGTTTTAGGTGGCCTGAGCATTTTAGGCGCCAGATGGACACAGCATTTTCGGTTGCTAGGTAATTCAAGACGATGGACGATGGCCGCCTCGTTCCCTTGACTTGACGCCACAAGATTTTTTCTTTCGAGTCATGTGGAGGATTCACTCTACAAGAGGAACAGTAATAAATTAGTAGAGTTGAAACAGAATTTCCGAGAATGCCTTGCTTCTCTTAACAATATTCATATTTACAATACCTACCGTAGTGTTTCTCGGCGATGTAATATTTGCATTGAAAACTATGATAACACTTTTGAACATTTGTTATGAAGTAGTTACCCCCATTTGTATCGTTAGGAATTTTTGTTTCTGTTAAAGATTTTCGTACGTGTTTTTGGTTTTCGTTTGAGAAAAGTTTAATGTCTTGTTTCTCATAATAATATATTTCTTACTCGTATATTTTTCTAATCCTTCGAATAGAATTCAAGCAAAGCAACAAGCATTGATACATATGATGCGTAGATTCCTCGGCAAGTTTCGAATTCCATAAAAATTAATGTTCACCTGGAATTCGATTTATGACGAGTAGAAGTGATTGTCGAACTCTAAGACCACAGTTAGTTACAATGGTCTAAATAGAATCAAACCATACAAATAACCTTTACCTTAAAAGGATCTCAATAACCTTTGGTTTCCAGTGATGAGAAAATATAAATCGATGAGCATGTATCTAATCAATGGAATTGTGGAAATTCAATTTTTTCTCTGAAAAAGGTATTGAATTGTTTTCAATTCTTCATTTCGTATAAAAGTGCAGAAATATATATCGTCAAAAAATTAATAATTGAACACTTTGAAATGGAACAGTGTCTTTCAGAACGAGACTGCTTCAGAAGAAGTTGAAAAAAGTTTACGTTTCACCATACTTCAAAAATTCGTTTACTGAGGATGGCTTAATCTTCAGGAGCAATCTATAAATTTGTGTTCTGAAACTTACAATCTTTGTTTCAGCGCGAATTTTAGATGATATTTTATGATAGTACTAGATACTTTTATATTCAGGGTCCTTCTCTGTTACTGATCGCTTGTGTGTTGGGTATTTCAGGTTTATACTTCTTGTATCGTATTTTGTAGCTGTTTTTCCTTCGAATTTGGCTCTGTTTTTATCAGTAAATATCGAACATTCTTGTATATGAATTCCGGCAGTTGTTGAAAGTTCTTTCTTCACGGAATTTTCCTCCGCATGTATCCGTATGCTTCATCCTAAGAATAATTCGCAGGGCTCTCTTCTGTAATGTTGCTGCTCCATAGAACATGATGCCATATCTAATTTTGGATTCAAAGACTGCCTGATATATTATTTTTCTTGCGTTCAGATCTAGGAAATTACTCAATACACGCAGAGAGTAGCAGATGGAGCTCAATGAGTTGCAAGCTTCTTGAATTTGTTTCGTCCAATTGAGTGTTTCGTCAATGTGTACCCTAAAGAACTTCGAAAATTTCTCAAATTCAATGTTGCCAGATCGTTGTTTCAGGTGACTTGGTGTTTCGATATTTGCATATACTGACTTAAACAAAGATGCACAGGTTTTCTCAGAGTTCATGTGTAGCTCATTTCTATGAAACCAACTATCTGCTTCCTCTAGTACCTCATTTGTGTGATTTACAGCCTCTGAAAAGATTTCACTGCTAAGTAGAATGTTTTTATCAACAGCATAGTTTACCATTGATATTTTTGGTTTATCTGTAGTGATGCTATTTAGGTCAATAATGAACCGTAAAAATAAGATCGGAACTTTTGTACTCCCCTTAGGAACTCCTAGTTTTATTGGCAGAGCTTTTGAATATACTTCCTTGTCTTCCATGGTAACTGGCACTTTTGGAGTTCGAGAACCTAGGTAGGAGGAGAACCATTTCTGTATTTTTCCTCTAATACTATATTGGATGCAATAATTTCCTACAAGTTTCTTTACTGAAAAGAAAAAAAATTGCCATCTCCACTAAAGCTATCATTTCCTATATATTTATAAAAATATGTGCGCATCATAACTCGAAAACCACTGAGATAAAAAAATTACACACAGCACTGTATTCTTCTTAAAGAAGTGCCTGTAGAATGTCAAACTTATATCAATGTATTTTTGATGATGATCGAGATATCCGCGATGGACGATTTTCATAAAACTTTGGTAGTTTTGAATAAGTCCAGAATAGAAAGAGATATCAGAAACAATTTGGCACCACTAAACTAGTCCCTGAAAATAAGATCGAGACATTAGGGTTCATTTTTTTCCATCTGCAATATTTCACATAGTTGCCGTACAAATACAACGAAATTTGGCCACCATGTACATTCATCACTGTACAATATTTTTTCGAAAAATTTGTCACTTTCCGTCACTCTATCAAGCACCTACAAATAAAATTGAATTCAGTTATTAAAATCATTTCCATTGAGATTTTGACCGAGCTGGATCTTATGAGGCTGAAAATTGTGCTTTTCAGGAAAAATATATTTTGAACGAACAATTCAGATATGCAATGGTATATAGGGTGTTCTATTTAAAAATTACAGGTGTATATCTTTACGGCATTTGAGACACCCTGTATAATATGAAATTAATTCCAAAATGTACATATAATAGCTCTTTATATTTTCCAAAAGAAAGAAAATCTTATAGTCCCTTGATTAGGTTATAATGTTCATTGAGGTTTAACGTTGACAACCTTATATTACAATTTTCAAACATTTTAAAGTTTGAAGATTCCTTAAAAAGAAAGAGTATAAATAGTGAGGACTAATCCGAATTTTGGGTATCCTATTAATTTCAAATCTTTAAATACCAGAAAAACGATGATTGCAGTAATTTGTTGAGTTCAAAATTATTGTTCAGTTTATATACAGGGTGTTATATAATAGTATGTCACAACTCGAGGGGTAAATCTACGTGCAATCTTAAGACAAAAGTTCGTATAAACATAGGGCCGCAAAACTTCCTTATGGAGTTACAGGTTTTTCTTCGAAACTCCTGCAGTTTTGAGATAATCAGCTCAAATTTGAAATTCAAGTTATTTCTTACAGCTCACATTATTACACGCCCTAGTTAATAACTGAAATTCACAAGGTGTTTTCTTTTCGAAGCCATGTCTCACTTCAACCTTTTTTGCAGTACGCCACTGATCTGCGTTAAATCTATTTTCGTCACCTTCGTTCAATTTATAAACTCTTTTGACACATGTAATTTTTTCGTATCCCCAATCGTTTACGAATGAAAAAGTATTGAATTTGAATTATTTGAATTCTATGTTATTCGCTAAATAAAAAAAAAATAATAGAAATACTCGCTACGTATGCCCAAAGTTTGGTTTTATTTTTATAGCTCGTCTTCTGAGACTCAGCTTATACTATTCAATATCAAACGAAAGAAAGCTTAATTAAAAACTGAATAAATTGCTGGAAGTGTCCTCCAGCTTCAAGAATAAAAGGTTCTGCCCTTCTTCGCATATTATAATATGAAAAAGTCCTGGGGAAGTTCTCATTGTGTCACAAGAGGTTATTATCACATTTCTCAATTCTTCTATGGAGTCGACTGGAGTGGTAAAAACTAAAGTTTTGAGATATCCCCGTAAGAAAAAGTCTAAAATATTTAAGTCTGAGGACAAAGGAGGCCATGGTTCTGGCCCACCCCAACCTATCCATCGGTTGTTAAATGTATTATTCAAGAATTCTCTAGCTTCACCATTGAAATCTGCTTGCGCCCCTGCATGCATGAACCACATTATGTTTCTTACCAAAAGTGGAGCATCATCGAGCAATGAAGGTAACTCTTCCTCAAGAAATTGCCGATAAGCGGGACCATTTAGTCTGTTATGCGAAAAAAATGTCAAGTTCGCTTATATCCTAATATTCCGACCCAGACATTTAAGAAGAATTGCTCATGATGATGAGATTCTTCAATCTAATGGAGGTTTCTTCAGACCAATAATGATTTTTGTGAAAAATTGTGATAGCAATTCTCGTTAGTTAGCTTCGTCTGTATACATTATTTCACTATCAAAAGAGCATTTTCTCAGAATTTATCTGGAAACCATCGGCAGAAATTCAGTCTTGAAGAATAATCTCGAGGAAGTAGAGTTTTGTCGCGTTGAATATTATACGAAAAGAATATAAAGTCGTGAAAATCCTCCAAACTTGAACATGTACAACATTCAACTGACTTTCAATTTTTCTCGTTCTCACATGAGGATTCAAATCAATACAATTCAAAACTGCTTCCTCAATATCTGGAGTTATCTAATTTGAGTTGCACCTTTCAAATGATTATTGGCAGTTAAAGTTACAGTTTCACTCAACATTCTGTGGAAATTTGAAACTGTTTGCCTGTCTGATGTTACTCGATTCGGAAAGCGCACCTGATATAATCCCCTAGCTTCTGTTATGTTTTCGTCAACCAGACCGCACATGTAATGGATATCAGACAATTTGGCTTCAGTAAAAGTAAGCCTCTTCTTCTCACATCAATAATATCAAAAGTTTTAAAACTAATTGTTAATTTGATAAACATTTCGAGCAGATACTGGTTCTTACTTAGAAACTGTCGAAATGAATAAATAAATGAAAGAAATCATTGCCCACTGGTCGATTTTCTGATTAGAAGTGCTTTCAATTCAGCGAATGCATAAAATCGTTTAATACTTTTCCGCTCGAGAACAGCAGAGATACGTGAATTACAAGTTTCAAGAAAGTTTCTAAATTGAACGAAGATGTTGAAAATTATTTATACGCTGATCAGTGGCTTACTGCAAAAAAGTTTGAAAGGAAAAATAAGACATAGCTCGGGAAAAGAAATTCTTTGTAGATTCTAGTTTAATTTAGAACGTGTGAGAATGGGGGCTGTAAAAATAACTTGCAATTCCAACTTAGGCTGAATATCATGAAAACTGCAGGAGTTTTCAAGAAGAAAACAATTTTTCAGGAAATTTCAACACCCTGTAGCTCCGCAACGAAGCATTTGCGGAACTATGTTTATATGAAATTTTTTTCTTAAGATTGCACGTAGATATATCCCCTCAAGTTGTGACATTTTATTATGTAATACCGTATTGGAGAAGACCAGAAAGTAGAAATTCATTACATCCCTTAAATATACATTTTCATGACCATACAATAGATTCATAAACAATTAAAACAGATGTGACTTAGTGAGAAACTAGAACGAACACTTGAAATGCTCATCAAATGTTATATTCTATAGCAGCTGGACAACTCCAACTGGTGAGACAAAATTTTATGCTTTGTTATTTTTTAAACATTTTCTTATTCTACATAAGAAAATGTTTAAAAATATAAAGGAATAAAATTTCGTTTCACCACTTTCATTATGGCCCTTATAATTATATTTTTCAGATGTATGCAGTTCTTGTGATTATTTCAAATAATCTGGTTCTTTGTTGCGTGCATAATTATCAAAGCCACATTGTTGGGATTCATACCTACTGATATTAGACAGGATGCGAAACTTCAATAATTGGATTATTTTGGTAAGTACCTGCTGTCAACGCTACTAAAGTATTGCTCAAATTTCTAATATGTTATTCAAGGAAAACAGGGTTATGTCATCAACACCATTGACCACATTGAATCGATTTGAGTTTTGTATTTCGTTTATATGGTAATTCCGCACCTCTTCGGCTCTGAAGATGCAGGTACTAAAATTTGAAATGGAATAACAACCATTACTGAATGAAATTAGAAGGTTTCAGATATATGTATGTTATTTTCGATAGTCTGCAATAAAATAGTTAATATTTAAATTTTCATTTGATACTAGAAGTTTCAATTGAATTCAAAGAATATCTATTTGAAACACGGATATTTTTCTAAATGCAGCGAAAAGAGTTAATTTTTGAAGCTTTTCATTATTTTATATTTTTCTCTTTATCGTTTTCGAATGGAAGTTTCACAAAAGTTGAAAAATTTGCTTCGTCTTTCGATATTGCGAACAAAAGATATTCAGATGTCTATTCCATCCATCTAAATAAATAAAATTAATTACCGAACTATATGTACGCCCAAACGACTGTACCAAATTGGATAATTCTTTTTCTTTTGTTTGTGAATAATGAGACAAAGTTTGTAGAAAGATAAATATATGTATAAAATTAATTGCCGGTAGTTATTAGTCTAATACGCTAGGAGGGGTATCATCACTTAAGCGGAGCCTTAGACAAAAAGCGTCCTTTGGATTAATGATTGACTTATTTGGGGGTTTAATTCCCTTTTCGGTTTTAATTTTTACACTATGGTTTGTTTACCAGATATTAAATTTCCTTACAAGACTCTATATACAGGGTGATTATTTGAAAAGTAGCCACCCAATATATCTGTAACCTTATAACAGGCCCCAGAATTTTCAAAAGAACATAAGCGTTAGTTTTTCTCGAATCGCTTTATGACTCGAAGATTAAAGTATTCTAACTTACCCTTCTACGCCCCATATGTTTATTTATCACTTTTGACCTGATTTGAAAACGTAGGTTACGCTGCAAAATTTTTTAAAGTCCATTAACTGAAATCGAAGTAAAATTTTCCTGGAATATTGCAGGTTTAAATGATGAATTCAAAGAAATTACATTCCATACATTGACATGTAATGTATAACGCTAGTTAGAAAGATAGAAAATATGGGTCATCCAAAAATGTATCACTAGAGGACTGTTTGCAATTAAATTATTTGAATTGTAATTCGGGAGAGTGAAAGGGTGAATTGGAACGCATTCCATTTCGAGTCACGGAACGGCTTCCAATACACTAAAGTTCACATGTTTTTACAATTTTTTGACCCCACCTCGATAGGCTTTGAAAAAATATCTTGGGTAGATTTGAAAACGTAGGTTACGCTGCAGAATTTTTTAAATTCCATTAACTGAAATCGAAGTAAAATTTTCCTGAAATATTGCAGGTTTAAATGATGAATTCAAAGAAATTACATTCCATACATTGACATGTAATGTATAACGCTAGTTAGAAAGATAGAAGATAAGGACTATCCAAAAAAGTATCACCAGAAGAGTGTTTCCAATTAAATTATGTGAATTGTATTTCTGGAGAGTGAAAGATTGAATTGCAGCGCATTCAATTTCGAGACACGAAACGGCTTCCAGTGTACTAAAGTTCACATGTTTTTACAATTTTTTGACCCCTTCTCAATAGGCCTTAAAAAAATATCTAGGGTATAGTCTTTACAAATAATATCTCAGTATTAATTATTTACAATGATTCATGCTGAGATGACTGGGATATAGGAAAGAGATTAATGTTTTCTACATAGGACAAAAAAATAATGGGGTAGATTCATAGGTATCTGATCAGAATCTAATTTCATATTAATTTATGAAATATCAAATTCTGAAAATTTTATAATATTTTATCATAAAATAAGATATATATATATATATATATATATATATATATATATATATATATATATATATATATATATATTTTTCGCCATTACTTTAAAAAATCTTAAGAAAACCTTTGTTTCACATAACATACCCGTGATTGGTATCAAAAATGATTATGTAATATGCCCGAAATTTATCTTTATGTCATCTGAAGTCTTGAAGTCATCCGTTCTCACATGTTCCGCTTCATACTGAATTACATTTAAATCTTAAGTTTAAGTATATTATTCGGGACTTATATTGGTCGTCTGAATAAAATGAAATCTTATCAACTTTATTCAGTTGCTCGTAGTTCTTCCAAAATAATTGACAATTTTTTTAAGCATATATTATTTATATACAGTCTCTATTGCTCTATTGCTTCTTGCAATAATATTGGGTGTTCGTGTTTGAGAGTTCAAGATCATTAAAAAATTTAGAGGTTCTTCAACAATATATGGTCCAATTAAACAATGTCCCATAAGTTCCACCCCACACTTTAACAGACCATCTTATTTTATTATCCATTACTTTGTATATATGTGGATTAAAATCAGAATAATTGTTGGAATTGTGTCTAGTCACCAAATCATTTTTGTGAAAGGTACATTAATCACTGAACAATACTTTCTCGAAAAATCTGTCATGTTCCGGTACTTTATTAACCACCCACAAATAGATTTGAATTCAGTTATCAAAATCATTTCCATAGAGATTTTGACCAAGCTGGATCTTATAAGGCTGAAAATGCTGCTGTTTTAGAATTCTCGAAATTGCTGTTCGACTAATATTAGTATTTTGAGCTATTTGATTCTAACTACTATTAGGATTTTAAATCACAGAACGGAGTACTATAATAACATTCTCCTTATTTCCATTAATTGGTTTTCTTGTAGTGGGTTTTTGATATATGACGCTACTCTGGATCAAAATTTTTTCGAAAGCACTTTGCTGACGTCAATAGGATCTTCTTTTTAATTGGTATCCATTTCGACTGATTTGAATCAAAAAATTCCAGACTATTAATACACATACTTCTGCCGTTTTTAGTGCTGTTTAAATTACTCAACTCTCAGACAGAGAATTATCTGACAAATCTATTGTCAACAGGTAACTATATAAATGACAATTCTATGGATGTTTCATTCGGGAAACCTCAATTCGAGAAAATTTAGAATTTTTGTGTTTTAATGTGAGAAACCCTCTACTTAGGTGTTCATTGTTCTAGCATCGTCTAGCATTGTTCGATTGATTATAAATATATGAATTTTTGGGTGGATAGAAAAATATGGAATCGTACTTGAAACAACCAAGTTAGTTTATCAGTTTTAAATTTTTGCACACCCTGTTTAACAACAACTCGGAGTAATTGAAATATTAATTACGATCTTTTTCTGTAGAGTCACTGTGAATTTCGCTTGAATTACCTCGAATACGTTTTGAGTGTTTTGAGAATAAAAATTACAGGTTTTGAAGAAATTTGATTAATCTGA
The DNA here is from genome assembly GCA_013387265.2 of Cryptolaemus montrouzieri. Taxonomy (NCBI): domain Eukaryota; kingdom Metazoa; phylum Arthropoda; class Insecta; order Coleoptera; family Coccinellidae; genus Cryptolaemus; species Cryptolaemus montrouzieri. Next base: position 58,891,814 of record JABFTP020000185.1, read on the forward strand.
ACGACTTTAATGTTTCGGTATAGTAATTCCTGATGAAACTCAATATTTTTATTGAACGTACAATTTGAATATGCAATGATATATAAGCTGTGAAATCTAACCTACTTAAAATTTACAACTTTGATAATTTAGTGGCATTTGAGATTCTATGTATAATATGAAATTACTTTTAAATGGTACCTATTATAGCCCTTATATATTTCAAAAGAAAAATAATCTTATAGTCCCTTAATTAGGTCACAATATTCCATGCGGTATAACGTGAAAAACCCTATATTTTCAAACATTTTAAAATTTGGAGTGTAACTTTCTTTCAAAAAGAAAAACTGTAAATAGTGAGGACTATTTAGACCGAATTTTGAGTATCCTATTGAGTTCAAATCTTCAAATCCCTCAAAAACCGATGATTGCAGTAATTTGTTGAATTTACAAATTATTGTTCAGCTTATATACAGGGTGTTATTTAATAGTATGTTACAACTTGAGGGTCAAATCTACGTGCAACTTTAAGAAAAAAGTTCATATAAACATAGGTCCGGAAACATGTAGTTAGGGATCTACTGGTTTGGTGTTTTCTTCAAAGCTCCTGCAGTTTTTGATATAATCAGCCCAATTTTGAAATGCAAGCATTTATAGAATTATAAAAACATGGAAATTATTGAACCATTTACATGCTAAAACTAAAAATGCGTAAATACAATTTCACTCTATATATATTATTCTGAAATTTAATGCCCATTGAATATTTTTGTTAACCTAATTTGATCAATTCTATGAGCTAGAATGTTGAAAAACTATAGTAAGCCTTTTATTTCATATACTTTTTTTTCGTTTCAGGTGTATATACTGATCTAGAAAAAGACTACTGATCCTAGTGAACTATTTCTCAAGAAGCTCAAGTAGAAAAGTTTATATCTACTGCACATCACAATTAGAGTAGAAGAGAATCCAGCCTATCCACCATTAGAACCCAATTCGACAAACCCAGAACGTCTTACGATTGACTCGGAATTGCTCTAAAGAATTATGTTAGATTTTCCACAAGTTTACACTGCATTGGAGAGTTCAAATATGAAACAAATAATTGGTACATCGCTCATGCAAAATGGAGGAGATTTTGGCATATGGAATCCAAATACGGTACAAATTCTTTATCGAAGAGTCCCATCTAATATAACAGGAATAAATGGAAATATTCATGGAAACTTTAACCAACATTGTAATGTAGCAGAAAAGTCTTCTGTAAAACGTTTCAAATTACTAGTAGATGAATATGAACTCATTTCACCTCAATTGAATTCTCAGGAAAATAATGAATGGGTAAAATTACCATTGTGTCAAATGGACAAGAAAAGAAGCAAAGACAAAAACGCAAGCCAATATAAATCAAAACCCCCATGAATATATAGAAAACTTCATACCAATGACGAACTATAACATGCTGAATTTAATTTCACCTCCACATAGTTCTTCTGAAACCTATTTTATAAGTGGAATCGAATTTAGATTTAAGGGTACAAACTGAAAGTTGTGAACCAAATCCTAATTCAGAAAAGGAAAGAAAAAATAACAACCCAAATGCCATCGTCAATTCAACTCCTTAGGAAACAACAATGCAGATACAAGTTCTGTGAATAAATTCCTTGAAGTCATAATTCAGGAACAGATGAGTGTATTGATCCTTATTACGAAACACCCTGTGAGAGCAAAATTCAAGAGACATACAAACTCACTGATCGGCATTATGAGCCACCCAGTGAGGAGAAAATCATTCCTAATGTTGATAAAAACCATGCAACTATCATGTCTCATGCCTTTCAAACCATTTCTGAGAGTTCAAATCAAGGCAACAAAGGAGATGTAGTCGATCGAATAATACTCTCAAATTCGATAGATTCAATGGAAATTGAGAAACCAACAACAGAACATAAAGAAAGTTCAGAACTTCATAAAAAAATCTGATCCTGAATGAATTTGATTTGGGAAATAAGAAAAGTAAAAGATCAACTACTCATCACAAGAAGCATTCAAGATCAACATCAAGTATCAAGAATGAAAATGAAGAAATCAATATTTCACAAGGAGGAATGAAACTGAGATTAATTTTGTAAAATGGAGAATACTGATCTGTATTCTATTGATGCTTACTTTGAATTTGTAAATAATTTTTTTCCTAAAATTTTAATATTAGTGCAAGAAAATCAAAGTATCTGATACAATTTCATGCAGAATTAAGGATATTATTTCACGAGTGAAGAACATCTGAATCAAGAATATCTTTCACGATAGAAAGATATAGTAGAATAAAATGATGATAGTTTGTTGTTTAAAATGAAAATCATCAGTGAAATAATGTGATATTCTGAATTGTTCAGTTATATATTCCTTAGTTTCTCAATGTTCGTTTGAGATACTCAAAATAAATCCTGACTGAAATGATAGTGCAATTGTGATTGATTTATTAACGATTCGGTTTGTAATTATATAAAAGCATTATGATTTTTGCTTTAAATAATTTTTTGTTAAGAGTGAATGTGAATGAGATAGTTCGGTAGAGATACTGAAAGCAAATCCTGAATTGGATGATAATGTCATTTCAATTTATCAATGTGGAATATATTCAACGATTGACACGGAATTGATCTAACGAATTATGGTGAATCAAGTTCACAGTGCATTGGAGAGTTGAAATATGAAACCAGTAAATGGTGCTTTGCTCATGCAAAATGGAGGAGATTTAGGCATATGGAATCCAAATACGTTACAAACCGCTTTTCAATGATTCCCATCTAATATAACAGGAATGAATGGAAACATTCATGGCAATTTTAACAGTAATTGTTATGTAGAAGTAGAATCTTCAGTCAAACGTTTCCAACTACTAGTAGATGAATATGAACTCATCTCACCTTCATTGGATTTTCCGGAAAACAATGGATGGGAAAAATTACCACCTTGTCAAATAGACATGAAAATAAAGACAAATATGCCAGCCCATATAAATCAAAACTCCCATCGATATATGGAAAATTTCATAACAATGAAAAACTATGACATGCTGAATTTTATATCCCCGCAACAAATTTCTTCTGAAACTTATGTTAAAGGGGAATCGAATTCAGATTTAAAGGTCTAAACTGAAAAAAAGTGAACCAAATTCTAAGTTAGAAAAAGGAAGAATGAGTAAAAACCTAAATGCCATCGTTACTTCAACCCCACCAGGAAGCAAGAATGCATGTACAAGTTCTATGAAGAATATAAATAACGACATATTTCAGAATACAGATGAATGTATTAATTATATTTAATTAATACTGACTGAATACGAACCAAAGCTTACCGAAAAAAGTCTAAAGAAAAATGTTATATCATTCATTATGAGCCATATGTTATATTACATACAAGATATAAATTGAAAGGTATCTTTATATTTGAATATGTTGAGATGTTTCACGTCGACCGATGATGTATATATTCATAATATTATTTCGAGTGCCAATTGAACTTTTTCGGTCATCTTGGCGCCCACCGTGCCTGTAGTTTTTGGTGGCCTGAGCATTTTAGGCGCCAGATGGACACAGCATTTTCAGTTGCTAGGTAATGCAAGACGATGGATGATGGAACGTTCACGGAGCTTAGTTGTTTGAGTATTCTATGAACTTGGGCGCCGGTGGATTCGGTGTGCCCAGGTGTTTGAAGCGCAAGGTCGGTTTTGGGCACAAGTTATACGAGTCGTCTGGACGTTCAGGGGGTCTGACTTGTTGAGGCGCAGGGTGGTTCGAAGGGCCCGAATTTTAGGCGCAAGGCAGTGTAGGGCGCTTGAGCGTTTATAACAAGGTAGTTCTGGATACAAGGTGGTTTGCGTCGTCAGGATGTTCGGGCGCAAGGTAGTTCTGGACATTTCAAGGCGTAAGATAGTTCAGAGAGATTATGCGTGAGGTAGTTCGGGGCGTGTACCCCTTTGAGGATGAGATGTAGATCTGCCTACCTAGGCGTTTGAATTGCAAGGTAGATCTGTCCGCCTAGGCGTTTGATATACAAGTTAGATCTGCCCGCTTAGGCGTTTGATATCCGAGGTAGATCTGCACGCCAAGGCGTTTTGGATGCAAGGTAGATCTGCCCGGCTGGGCGTTTTATATACAAGCTAGATCTGCCCGCCTGCTATTACTTAGTTTGTTAAAGTTCGTTAGAGATACTCAAAATAAATCCCGACTGAAATGATAGTGCAATTGTGATAGATTTATTAATGATTAAGTTTGTAATTATATAACAGCAATCTGTTTTCTGCTATAAAGTATTATTGTTTAGAGTTAATTTGAATGTGATAGTTCTGTAGAGATACTCAAAACAAATCCTGACTAAGTAAGTATTATTATTAAGGGTAAATGTAAATGTGACAGCAAATCTTTAGACAGACAAAATCATTTTTGAGGCATGCCAAAGCTGAGTTCTATTAAGTAGCAACTAGATTTGAAATCCATAACGTTCCTACTATCTTTTCGGTGAAACGCGATTCATAGGTCTATATTTTAAATTCTAATATTGCCACTCGTAACGCTACACAGTGACTGTCGTGGCAATTATGTGGTCGGTTGATGAAATTTTCCGTTGATTATGATGAACAGATCGCATTACTAGCTTCTTCAGAGAAGAATATACAATATTCTACGGTACGCTGAATTGCTCCCTGAATGACTATATTCACTATGAGCCATCAAATACTGGAGTTGAGCTGAATTGACCATTGCTTGAAAATACATAGTGTGTATCATGTAGCGGTAATGTCAATAGTCAGAATAATCTGGTAGTCTTCTGCTTCTCTTTCTTGAACGGCGCCAATCGTGTATGCTAATGATATGTAAATATGCTCTATCCCCTTCTGCAGTTTGCTTCAATGTTGCGAATAAGTACGCAACACGATTTCCAACTAAACAGCACTATGCTGCTCTTACTCATGGAATCTGACTATATTGTACCTCTAATATTATGAATCTTGTTTACGGTGTTTAAGATAATTAGATCGCAGTATTAGCTCTTTCAGTGAGGGACATTTAAGGACCTACAAAATGTAAAATACTGCTCCCTGAATAAAAAGCTTCTATGATAAAATGCTTGCAACATTTTCTATATGGTAAATAACGTAAGCGTTAGTTTTTCTCGAATCGCTTTATGACGCGAAGATTAATGTATTCTAACTTACCCATCTGAGCCCCTTTTGTTCATTTATTACTTTTGACCTGATTCGAAAACGTGGGTAACACTGCTTTGTTTTTTCAATTCCATCAAGTGAAACCAAAGTAAAATTCCCCTAGAATATTGCTGGTTTAATTCATGAATTCGAAAAAATTTAATTCCATACATTGACAAGTAATATCTAACGCTAGTTAGAAAGATGGAAAAATAAGGGCTATCCAAAAATGTATCACTAGAAGAGTGTTTCCAATTGAATTATTTGAATTGTAATGCGAGAGAGTGAAAGGGTAAATTGGAACGCATTCAATTTAAAGTCGCGAAACGGCTTCCATTAAAATAAAGTTTACATGCTTCTACAACCTTTAGACCCCACCTCAATAGGCTTCAAAACAATATCTTGGGTAAAATTATTCATGCTGAGATGACTGGCATAAAGGAAAGAGGACAATGTTTTCTATATAGGACAAAAAAAAATAATTACAATGTCCCATATGTTCCATCCCACATATGCACAGACCATCTCTTTTTAATATTCATTACTCTGAATATATGTTTATTAATATCGAAATAATTGTGGAAATTGTGTCTAGTCAAAAGGTTGTGAAACTGCCATTTTCCGTTACTCTATCAACCACCCACAAATAAAATTGAAATCAGTTATTTAAATCATTTTCATTGAGATTTTGACCAAGCTGGATCTTATAAGGCTGAAAATGCTGCTGTTTTAGAATTCTCGAAATGCTTGTTCGACTAATATAATTATTTTGACCTATATGATTCTGACCAATATTAGGATTTTCAATCACAGAACCGAGTACTATAATAACAATCTCCTCATTTCCATTAATTGGTTTTCTTGTAGTGGGTTTTTGATTTATGACGCTACTACACTCTGGATCAAAACTTGTTCGAAAGCACTTTGCTCATGTCATTAGGATCTTCCTCTCAATAAGTATTCATTTTGACTGATTTGAATCAAAAAATTCAAAAAATTCCAGGCTTTTACTACAGATAATTCAGCCGTTTTTAGTGCTGACAGACAGAATTATCTGACATATCTTTTGTCAACAGGTAACTAGATAAATGAAAATCCTATGGATGTTTCATTCGGGTAACCTCAATTCGAGCCAATTTAGAATTTTTATCCTATAATGTAAGAAACCCCCTACTTAGGTGTTCTATGTTCTAGCGTCTTCTGACATTGTTCGATAGATTATAGATATATAAATTTTTGGGTGGATAGAAAAATATGACATCGTACTTGAATCAATCAAGTTAGTTGATCAGTTTTAATTTTTGCACACCCTGTATAACATAAGCAACTCGGAGTAACTGAAACATCAATAACGATCTTTTTCTCGCGTCACTGTCAATTTCACTGGAATTACCTCGAAAACTTTTTGTGTGGACACTTCCAGCTACTTATTCAGTTTTTTTGTGTTTATTTTCCCTAGTTCGATATTGAATAAGTATAAGTTGGATCTGTGAAGACGAGCTATCAAACTCATAGCAAACTTTGGCAAACCTATCGATTATTTCAATTTTTTTTCTATTAAGCGAATAGCAAACAATTCAAATTCAATAATTTTTCACTCGAAAACGGTTGAAGATACGAAAAAAATTACATGTGTAAAAAAATTTTTAAATTGAATAAAGATGACGAAAATTGGTTGTACGCTAATCACTGTCGTACTGAAAATATGTTTGAAAGGGAAAATGAGACATGGCATCGGAAGAGAAAACACCTTGTGGATTTCAGTTAAAATCTAGAGCGTGTTTTAATGGAAGCTGTGAAAAATAGCTTGCATTTCAAATTTGGGCTGGTTATCTCAAAAACTGCAGGAGCTTTGAAGAAGACACCAAACCAGTATATCCCTAACTACGTGTTCGTGGACCTATGTTTATATGAACTTTTCTTAAAATTGCACGTAGATTTGCCCCCTCAAATTGTTACATATTATTAAATAACACCCTGTATATCAACTGAACAATAATTTATAAATTCAACAAATTACTGCAAACATCGTTTTTTGTGGGATTCAAAGATTTGAAATCAATAGGATACCCAAAATTCGTCCTCACTATTTATGGTTCTTCGTTTTGAAAGAAATTTACACTCCAAACTTTAAAATGTTCGAAATGTTTGTGAAATTTAGGGTTGTCCACGTTATACCGCCTGGAATATTGTGACCTAATTAAGGGACTATAAGATTATTTATCTTTAGGAATATATAAGGGCTATTATAGGTACCATTTACAATTAATTTCATATTATACATAGAATCTCAAATGCCACGAAATTATCAAAGTTGTAAATTTTAAGTAGGTTAGATTTCACACCTATATATCATTGCATATTCGAATTGTACGTTCAATGAATATATTGAGATTCATCAGGAATTACTATACCGAAACATTAAAGACTTTCAGATTAATCAATTTTCTTCAAAACCTGTAATTTTATTCTCAAAACACTAAAAAAGTATTCGAGGTATTTCAATCGAAATTCACAGTGACGCTACAGAAAAAGATCGTAATTAATATTTCAATTACTCCGTTTTGTTGGTATACAGGATCTGCAAAAATTAGAACTGATCAACTAACTTGAATGTTTCAAGAACGGTTCCATATTTTTCTATCCACCCAAAAATTCATATATTTATAATCTTTCGAACAATGCTACAAGATGCTGGAACAATGAATACCTAAGTAAAGGGTTTCTTATATTAAAAGACAAAAATTCTAAATTTTCTCGAATTGAGGTTTCCCGAATGAAACTTAAGCATGATCTAGCATGGTCAAAATCTCAATGGAAATGATTTTAATAACTGAATTGAATTTTGTTTGTAGGTGGTTGATAGAATAACGGAAAATGACAGAATTTTCTAGTATTGTACAGTGATTAATGTACCTTTCACAAAAATGATCTCGTGACTAGACATAATTTCCACAGTTATGAAGAGAGATGGTCTGTAGATGTGTGGGGGTGGAACTTCTGGGACATTGATTAATTGATCCATATTTTGTTGAAGGACCTTCAGATATTATAATGATCTTGAACTCTCTAACACGATCTTCAAATATTATTGAAAAAAGCAATGGAGCAGAATAAACTGTAAATAAAATTAGATTTACTAAAAAAAATTGTAAATTATTTTCGAAGAACAACGAGTAACTGAATAAAGTTAATAAGATTTTATTTTATTCGGATGACCAATATATATCCCGAATAATATACTACAACTTAAGATTTAAAAATAATTCAGTATAAAGCGGAATATGTGAGAACGGATTACTTCAAGACTCCAGATAATCTAAGCTAAATTTTGGGCTAATATGCCCAAAATTTAGTCACTATAATCACTTGTTGATACCCATCACAGGTAATTCATATGACACATAGGTTTTCATAATATTATTTTAAAGTTCTGGCTAAGAATTATATAAGGGTCTTATTTTATGATAAAAATCATAAAATTTTGAGAAAAATATATTTCATTCACACATACATATGAATTAATATTAAATAAGATTCTGATCAGAAACCTTTGAATCTACCTTATTATTTTTTGGTCCTATGTAGAAGACATTGATCTCTTTCCTATATTTCAGTCATCTCAGCATGAATAATTGTAAATAATTAATATTGAGATATTACTTGAAAAGACTCTACCCAAGATATTTTTTCAAAGCCTATCGAGGTGGGGTCAAAAAATTGTAAAAACATGTGAACTTTAGTGTATTGGAAGCCGTTCCGTGACTCGAAATGGAATACGTTCCAATTCACCCTTTCACTCTCCCGAATTACAATTCAAATAATTTAATTGCAAACAGTCCTCTAGTGATACATTTTTGGATGACCCATATTTTCTATCTTTCTAACTAGCGTTATACATTACATGTCAATGTATGGAATGTTATTTCTTTGAATTCATCATTAATTATTTCAAATATTAGTACCTACATCTTTACAGTCTAAGAAGTGCATGCAATATTTTAGGAAAATTTTACTTAGATTTCAGTTAATGGAATTTGAAAAATTTAGCAGCTCAACCCTTGTTTTCAAATCAGGTCAAAAAAAAAATAAATAAACATAAGGGGCGTAGAAGCGTAAGTTAGAATACATTAATCTTCCAGTCATAAAGCGATTCGAGAAAAACTAACGATTACGTTCTCTTGAAAGTTCTGGGGCCTGTTATAAAGTTACAGATATATTGGGTGGCTACTTTTCAAATGATCAATCTGTATATAAATTCTTGTAAGGAAATATAATATCTGGTTAACAACCTAATGTGTAAAAATTAAAACCGAGAAGAGAATTGAACCACCAAATAAGTCATCCATTAATTCAAAGGACGCTTTTTGTCAAAATATTGTTGTTGATACCCCTCCTAGCGTATTAGACTAATAACTACGGGCAATTATTTTTTATACATAAATTTATATTTCTACAAACATTGTCTCTATAATCACGAACAAAGTTAAAAGAATTATCCAATTCGGAGCAGTCGTTTGCGCGTACATATAGTTCCGTAATTAATTTTATTTATAAAGATAAATGAAATAGACATCTGAATATCTTTTGATCGCAATAACATAAGACGAAGCAAATTCTTCAATTTTTGTGGAACTTCTACTCGAAACTGAAAAAGCGAGTAAATATAAAATAATGGGATGCTACAAAAAGCCCTCCTAGCGTATTAGACTAATAACTACCGGCAATTAATTTTATACGTATATTAATCTTTCTACAAACTTTGTCTCATTATTCACAAACAAAAGAAAAAGAATTATCCAATTTGGTACAGTCGTTTGGGCGTACATATAGTTCGGTAATTAATTTTATTTATATAGATGGATGGAATAGACATCTGAATATCTTTTGTTCGCAATATCGAAAGACGAAGCAAATTTTTCAACTTTGTGAAACTTCCATTCGAAAACGAAGAAGAGAGAAAATATAAAATAATGAAAAGCTTCAAAAATGAACTCTTTACGCTGCATTTAGAAAAATATCCTGATTCAAATAGATATTCTTTGAATTCGATTGAAACTTCTAGGATCAAATGAAATTTTAAATATTTACTATTTTATAGGAGACTATCAAAATAACATACATATTTCCGAAATTAATTTATGGTTGTTATTCCATCTCAAATTTTAGTACCTGCATCTTTTCAGCCGAAGAGGTGCGTAATTACCAAATATCGAGAAATGCAAAATTCAGATCGATTTAATGTGGTCAATGTTAATGATGACATAACCCTGTAGCTCCTTGAATAACCTAATAGAAATTTGTACTTTTCTTTAATAGTTTTAACAGAAAGTACTCATCAAAATAATCCAATTATTGAAGTTTTGCATCCTGTATAATGTCAGTAGGTATGAATCTCAACAATGTGACTTTGATGATTATGCATGCAACAAAGAAAAAGATTATTTGAAATAATCACAAGAACAGCATTCATCTGGAAAATTTAATTATGAGTACCTCAAAGCATAATGAAAGTGGTGAAACGAAATTTCATACCTTCATACTTTTAATGCATTTTCTTATTACTACATAAGAAAATGGAAGAATTAAAGAAAGAAAAAATAACAAAGCATGATATTTGTTTGTTCTAGTTTCTCACACATTCACATCTGTTTCAATTGTTATGAATCTGCTCATAATATCAATGAACGTTCATTAAATTGGGAATAATATCAAAAGAAATGTATTGAATTATTTTAATAATAAGCAAATGCAATTAGCAAGATAGGTTTCCACTTTTTCAAATATAATTGAGAAATTATCGAAAGAGGCGTAATCTTTTAATGAAAATCTCAACTTCCGAAACTCTATCTCATAGCCTCCTCGATAAGATTCTGTTTCTGTAAAAAAAAAATTTTTAACTTACTTTTCAAAATATTGGGCAATTTGTAACTGACAAAATGTTTTAATGTCCCCGTTTATATTGAAGGGCCATCAACATGCTTATTTAAAAGATCTAATAAATTTCTACTTTCTGGTCTTTTCCAATAAGGTATTACATAATCGTATGTCACAACTTCTAAATCTACGTGCAATTTTAAGAAAAAATTTCATATAAACATAGTTCCGCAAAAGATTTCTTATGGAGCCACAGGGTGTTGACATTTCCGGAAAAAATTGTTTTTTTCTTTTTTCTGCAGTTTTTGAGATATTCAGCCCAAATTTGGAATGCAAGTCTTTTTTACAGCCTTCATCATTACACGTCCTGTATTTCAAATGGAATTCCCAAGGTGTTTTCTTTTCCGAGGCTATGTCTCATTTTCCCATTTCAAACTTTTTTTCAGTACGCCACTGATCAGCGTACAATCAATTTTCGTCATCTTTGTTCAATTTAAAATTTTTCGACGCATGTAAAATAAAACAAATAATTTCCAATTATTCCGACCCAGACATTTAGTAAAAATTGTTCTTGATGACAAGATTCTTGAATCAAATGGAGGTTTTCCTCAACACAATAATGATTACTGTGAAAATTTCTGACAGCAGATCTCTAAAAGCTAGCTTTGTATGTGATCCTTGTCTCACTATCAAAATGAGCATTTTCTTTTATTCTAAAAACCATCGGCAGAAATTCAGTCTTGAAGGAAAATCTCGAGGAAGTACAGTTTGGACGCGTTGAATATGGAACGGGTACCACAAAAAGTCGGGGAGAATCCTCCAAGCTAGAATTTGTGAAATATTCAACTCTTTCCAATATTTCGTGTACCCACATAAGGGTTCAAATCAATACACCTCAAAAGAGTTTCCTCAATACCTGGACTTCTAATAGTGTGAGATGCACATTTTAAATGATTATTTCCAGTAGAAGTATCAGCTTCTCTCAGCCTTCTCTGGATATTCAAAAATGTTCGTCTGTCTGGTGTTACTCGATTTGGAAAGCGCACCTGATAAAATCGCCTAGCTTCTGTTGTGTTTCCGTCAGCCTAACCGTTCATATAATGAATATCAGCCAATTCGGCGTAAGTAAAATTAGCAATATTTTCATACAGCAATTACATCAAGTCTTAAAACTAATCGTTAGTTTAATAAACAATTCGTGTAGACACTGGGTCAACTTTATCAAATGAATAAGTAAATGAAAAAATCAATGCTTTCTAGTCATTTTTTCAAGTAGAATTGCTTTGAATTCAGCGAATGCTTACAATCGTTTAATAATTTTTTGCTCGAAAAAAAGTTTCTAACTTGAACGAAGATTACGAAAAATATGACCCAATCAAATAATTTTTAATTATTCCAACACAGACATTTAGGGAGAATTGTTCTTAATAATGAGATTCTTCAATCAAATGGGGGTTTTCCCCAGACCAATATTGATTTTTGTGGAAATCTGGATAGCATTTCTCGAAAAGTTAGCTTCGTCTGTGAACACTATTTCCCTATCAAAATGAGCATTTTCTCTAATTTTATCTTAGAACCAACGTCAGAAATTCAGTTTTGAAAAAAAACTCGAGGAAGTAGAGTTTGGTCGCGTTGTATATGAAACGGGTAGGTACAATAAAAAGTCATGGAGAATACTCCCAACTAGAATATGTGAAATATTCAACTGATTTCCTATTTTGCTTGTACTCACATGAGGATTCAAATCCATACAATTCGAAACCGCTTCCTCAATATCTGGAGTTCACAAAAATTGAGTTGCACCTTCTAAATGATTATTTGCAGTAAAAGTACCAGATCCCCTCAACATTCTGTGGATATTTGAAAATGTTCGCCTGTCTGATGTTACTCGCTTCGGAAAGCGCACCTGATATAATCCCTTAGTTTCTGTTATGTTTCCTTGAGCCAGACCGTGCATGTAATGGATATCAGCCAAAAAATTAGCCATTTTTCGAAATATTATCAGCTTACACTTTTTATATGCTGAAGCTCACCAAAATTAATCAAAATAGTTTTATTTTCACTTCCTAGTACTAGTAAAAATCTTCAATTCTTAACTGAATATATATATATATATATATATATATATATATATATATATATATATATATATATATATATATATATATATATATATATATATCGAAAATTTTGATCTTTATTTTCAATAAAGCATTAAAAGTTAGTACTCCTGATCAATTTTGTAGAATATATCATGTTTATTATTATATCATCCGAAAATTTCATTCATTATTGAGTTAAAACAGCATTATTGCACCAAATATTATAAAAGAAATTTCGGCATATTTTTCATCAATTCCAAGTTTTTAAGGGCAGCTATATGAAATATTACCAGAAAAGAAATAAAACCACTTTCGAGATAATCCTGAATTTTATCTGGGATCCTACTAAATTACCTTATCTGGGGTACTGATTATGTTATGTAAAAATATTTTTACACTTTTTAGCCATGTTTTTGAGTGAAATACAGATATTCATTAAAAAATGTTATACCAAATCGGCTAAATTATGATATGATAAGTATATCATTATGGCGTATATTTCAAAATATTAAAGAATGTCCTAAACTTGACAATATAAAGAAAACGACACGCTTTCGCCCAAAGCATTGTTATTACTATTATTCGCGCGAGCACCCTGATATTCTAAAAATATCCATCAAATTAATTCTGGTCAGAATTCCAAGAAAACAAAAGCGAAATAAATTACTATTGATGTGGATTGAAAGTGACTTTGCGCTTTTAATCTTTTCTAGTAAGTATTCTCGATTACATCAGTTACTTGATAGGAAAGTCATCTTCGAATTGTTATTGATTTCAGATCTAGATGTTTTGTAATTCACAATATGTCCTGAAATAGAATAGTCCAAATATATTTCACAGGTTAAAACTATTTTAGTTAGAAAAGTAACTATATCTCACTCTAAAAAAATTGACATGCTTCATTCAGCGAGATATTTCTGCGAAGATGACTTTTCTGACAATGAAATGATGTTATCGAGAATACCTACTAGAAAAAAAGGAAAACGAGAAGTCAGATTCAAAACATTTGAATCAATTCAATAGTATTTGATTTCACACTTTTTCTCTCTAAATTCTGACCGGACTTACTTTAATGGAGATTTGGGAGGGGTTTCGAATTGAGAGATTGAAATGCATTATTAGAAATATTTCCGGTCATTTAATCTTGGACTTTCATGGTACTCGATTGAAAACTCGACATTATATATAATCTTAAAAATAAGTAGAAATTTATCATTATATATAATGTCTGAAAATTTTCAAATAAATGAGATTTCTATAACTAATAGATACATGAAGCCTAAAAAGATGTTTCTAATAGGAATTGTTTCAATTTCTCATTTCATATTTACTCGTGAATTTTTTTGAAAAGAAATTTGTATCAATTTTGAAGTTTTGAAAAGAGACATTGCTGTTTTGAGCAGCAATATTATCTGGGAAAAATCGCTCTAATTCAAATTGGGTCAAATAATTGACTTGTATCGTAAAAATATTATCTGCATTCCTTTTCTATAAGCTGTAGCTCTCTAAAATTACACCAGATCATTTATTATTTTCACTTCCTTTGTGATTCATGTTCCAAATTTTGTTTTGAAACTATTTCTACTAGTAAAAATTATATAACAGCATTCTGATTTTTGCTTTAAAGTATTATTGTTAAGAGTTAATTTGAACGTGATAAATCGGTAGAAATACTCAAAACATACCCTGACTGAAATGATAATATCATTTTAATTTATCGATGTAAAATATGTAATTGTATAAAAACGTTCAGATTTTTTAATTTAAGTAGTACTAGCAGGCGGGCGAATCTCCTTGTATATCAAACGCCTAGCCGGGCAGATCTACCTTGCACCCAAAACGCCTAGGCGGGCAGATCTACCTTGCAATTCAAACGCCTAAGTAGGCAGATCTACATCTCATCCACAAAGGACTACGTGCCCCGAACTACCTCACGCATAATCTCTCTGAACTATCTTACGCCTTGAAACGTACAGAACTACCTTGCGCCCGAACATCCTGACGACGCAAACCACCTTGTATCCAGAACTACCTTGTTACAAACGCTCAAGCGCCCTACACCGCCTTGCGCCTAAGACTCGGGCCTTCGAACCACCCTGCGCCTCAACAGGTCAGACTCCCTGAACGTTCAGACGCCTCGTATACCTTGTGCCCAAAACTGACCTTGCGCTTCGAACACCTGGGCACACCGACTCAACCGGTGCCTGAGTTCATAGAATACTCAAACGCGTAAGCTCCCTGAATGTTCCATCATCCATCGTCTTTAATTACCTAGCAACTGAAAATGCTGTGTCAATCTGGCGCCTAAAATGCTCAGGCCACCTAAAAATACAGGCACGGTGGGCGCCTAGATGACCGAAAAAGTTCATTTGGCACTCTAAATAATATTATGAATATATACATCATCGGTCGCCGTGAAACATCTCAACATATTCAAATATAAAAATACCTTTCAATTTATATCTTGTATGTTATATAATATATAGCTCATAATGAATGCTATAACAATCTTTCTTTGGGCTCTCTTAGGTAATCTTTGGTTCGTCTTCAGTCAATATAAAGTTAATTTAATATAATAATAGTTATATGAGAGTGTGTTGGTTTGTGTAGATATGTGTTCAAATTCATAAATTTATGCAATTTCAATATGTTCAATATCACAAAATAACTTACAAATACGACCCAATTACACTCAGAGCTCACAGTCATTAATACAACCAACATTTTTCAAAGAGGCCTCGGTTGAAAAGGAATAGTCATCTTCCCTCGATAATTGTAGCAGGAATTCGATTGTTTCCATATTTCCATACACAGAAAAAGGCAAAAAAATATTCTAAGGGAGGCGTTGCTCTATTACCCGTTTCGGACTGTACATTGCCTCTGTGTTTCCATCCTGGAACCAATAACGCTACCTTTCGATGCCATATTACGGTAATATCATCTGAATAACATTATTATTTTCTTTTTTGTTAAGAATAACCGTTAGAATCTTATATAATTCACTTCGTTATTATTTATTTCTGAGGAATAAGTCTCATGCCAGTGAAAAAAACGATAATAATAAAATATTCTACTATTCTGTCTAGGGGTGGGAATGTGTGCAAATTCGACCAATCCTTCGGCCCTTCTATTGAGACTTTCTGTCAGGAATGCCTTTATGGATTTCAATTTTATATACTACGCGATTGCTCTCTTTTAAGGGCGTTGGAATTATACCCGTCTAAGATGTTGTGTGTATCTTGGCACAATTTTTCTTTTAAATATAATAGACCGACGCAACACACTATCATCTTTACAGTTCGTAGGCTATGAAAGCATCGACAATAAGTTACTTATGCTGTACTATCTCTGTAATAGATGTAACCCGATCGGAAATTTCCGGATGGGATGTACCTCAACTTGTATCGAGGATATAAGTCTCTTTTAAAAATGATGATTGATCGAATAGTATAAATATAAAGCAATGGATAGAATCAAGGGAGTTGGGAATAACAATTTCATGTATTTTCGTCCTCCACGTAACTTTACTCCAAGCAACCTTGCGTTATAAACAATTTTGCTCTCGTACCCACGTTGCCCTCAGGCTCTCGATTTACTTTTGTTTTTTATTGAAATACTTCAAACTAACCTCTCACCGTTACCGTTTTTGATCTAAGCATTTTTGAATTTAAAATTGACAAATTCCGACCTCAGAGTCTAGGTAAAATGCTCGAATGCTGAGTTTATTCCGTATTCCTCGATAGAGAATGTAAAAGTTACCAAGAGCCAAGTAAAAGTCGAAGAGAGAAGAAGATCAAATTAACGACTTTTCATGACATAACCTATATAAAATTGGAGTTGTTTTGCAACACAAAGATCAATGAAAGATTTATTATGATAGCAATGTAAGATGAAGTGATGCATAAAAACATATACAATCGAGAAAGACATCAGAGATAAGTGAAATAAACATACTTAGAAGACAGGTACCATTGATATATTGCTATAAGTAATTTCTTGGACGTAATGACAACCAAGCCCTGTTCAATTTTTAAAGCTGAAGTTGTCAGAACTGAGGGAAAGAAATGCAAGTGTTCAATATGAACTACAAAAGGAGACAATTGAACATTTGACAAAGGCAAAATTCAAAACTGGGCTTCATATCAATTTAATCATCAAAGTTCTGGACAACCACAATCTTCGAAATAATGGCAAACTAAGATGAAGTGTCTCCTTATTTTTGGCCTAGGTACGATGAAACCGATGTTCAACGATTCAGAGACCGCCGTACACGACGATGTCCTTCGTACGGGATGGATATTCCATCGTTTAGTGAGATAAAAGACGGGATATAGGTGTTCGTTGATATCCCGTCTACTCTTTCCACCTATGTTTCCGGGTACGGTCCCCTCTAAAACTTCTTATTCTTTGCCTTGTCAGATTAAGAAACGGCGGTTTAAGGAGAGTAAGGGAGGGTGATTGGCTCCGCCCTCGTGTTTTCATTCTATTCTTCGAAAATATAGGTCTCAAAAACCGTTCCAAATTCTAAAATTAATTCTTGAACCCGACCTCGAGAGATGTAAGAATTGTTCGAAGGTCGAATCCTTCCTCCCGGCGAACCCGTTTAGGTAGGATGGTTAAAACAAAAACCCGTATTTTGACTGCTCGAGGTTTGTTTATTTCGCGAATTTCTGGTCGTCGGAGATTTTCGGAATATTGAAAGTAGAGCGAAAATTTGCGAGAGTGTGCCGATAGCCCTCCGTACGATGGAAGATTTTTCCGTTTCTTGTGGTTTTATGGGAATCTAACTCTGGTGGCGCAAAATGCAAAACTAAAGGCTTTCTCGTCGTCCAGGTTTCGTAGCGATCGAAGGCCATAGAAATATTTTGTATAGCTGCAAAAGTCCATTAAAATTATCCCCTCCGTCCCGGAGATTTCGGAGACGTATTTTGTTTTCGCTTTTTCGGAACTTTTTCTCGGAATTTTTTCCCGATCGACCTCTCCGATCGCCCTCCGAAAGATCCGAGTGATCGATTCCGAAGAAAAATTGCCGTTTCGACGTTCCGTTCGCCCTGGGCGACGTTTCGGCGAAATTTTTCGAAAAATCGTCGCGCCTCCGTCGTTCGAGCTAGGGACTCCGAATTTCGCTCGGATCTTCCTCAGACGTTTCTCTACCAGAAAAAAATTATTCGCGGGGGCCTAAGGACCCCGCTTTTCCGCGCCGACCCTTTCGTCCCACCTGGTTCAAACTCCAACTGTCCCCTCCACTTTCCTCGAAATAATAAATAGCCAATATACTAAACGCGTAATATAATGATAGCCGTTTTATATTCAACTCTATCTATACGGAACGCTTTATTACTTTCACTTCATTATTCATATATTTACTCAATAGTTCTTCATGCTACATGAAAATCTCTCATATATTACCTCAGTCATCTTTAGAGTAAGGCAGCTTCCATTGTTTTATGTGATTGCCCTATATGTAACTAATTTGTATAAATTCAAATTGACCAAAATTCACACAATTTGCTTACCAGAAAGAACAAATATCTTCTGATTTGAAGAGATCTTATGGAAAGCAAAAATGAGATCCACAATTTGTAAATTACATTATGGAGCCTCATATACAATACATTGATATTAACTATATATCAGTTTCACTGTTTCCTGTAACAGGCGATTTCTTAGATCCTTAACTGTCGAATTGCCAGTTATTTCGAGCAGTCAGCTTATTATAAACTTGCTCTCTAATAACTGAAATTTCTATTCTTCAATATTACTTCTCTTCAATTCATTTTTTGTGAAGCTCTATAATATACTATGAAATGAAAATGAACGGAAAAATTTGCATTAAAACAACTTCATATTTCCATATTACGTGATAAGCATACTCATTTTACACAATTACAATAAATACCTGTAGTAAAACTACCCATTACAAAAAGTGTAAAATTGCTTAGCATTCTCCAAGTAGTAGTTGAAATTTCTCCAAAATATGAGTCGCATAAGTACCAGCATGTTTCCTATGACTTTCATTAATCGTGTATTGAAATTTGTAGTTGTACAAAATAAAACTTCATATGCTTCTTCTTCATTTTTGAACATCATGTTTCTCTTTATCAGACACCTATAACAGAGGACTTCAACTTCAAATCAATGAGGAATTCCTGTCATTCATTTAACAACCTTGATAAAATTTTCTGAGAAACAGTAACTATGAGTTATGAATGGAAGGAACTCACAATAATTACCTTTTGTGCAAATTTTAGATCTTATTTTCTTTGGTTCAAACTTGAACATTGTCAAACACATTGAATCTCATTAACTTTTACATTGGAATAATTGTAGAATAGAAACTTACTTCCACTTGAATAAACTGAAACGAAAATTCAATTTGAAATACCTCGGTCATATTGATATCCTGCTTGAAATATTTTAATACACATATAGCCTTAAGTGGAAAGCTTTCAATATTCATAAGTTACATGCTCTAAATGACCTAACGAAAACTTTATTGAATTCCTTCCAGAAAAATATTATTATATAATAGCAACTCGAAGGATATCTCCCATCATTTTGTAAGATCCTGCAATTGATTCGTTAAGAAATCCTAGTAATTCCAGGACATTTTTCAATGCATAAAGGTTAAAATAACCATGGAAGAAAGATGAACTATGTGAATTCTGAGTACATTTGTTGAGCATGCCTATAAATATATACATAAAATTACATGAATAAACCTCAAATTACATTCTCTTACCTTTCAAACATTATTTAAGTCTCCTTCATTCCTTTGTATTGTAACATTACGTTTGAATCTTATTATTTAGGTTAGAATAAGCACAGAATGTTAAATTCATGAATTTTGAAAGTCTATCGTTTCTTTCCTTAAACAAATTATACATTAACATGGATGAAATAAACATCAAACTACGATCACCTACCTATAGAAGTTTATTTCAAGTTTCTTCAAAATTTTCATACAAATAAAATTCGGAATCACTTGTTTTGACAGACCGAATATAAGACTAATTGAAATAAGAATAGATTCGATTGTCACTCAGAAGAGAGAGAGCACTATATTCTAGATGTTGTTCCGTTTTCCCGTAGTTTTATGAGAATCTAACTATTGTGGCGCAAAATGCGAAGCTCGAGGCTTTTTCGTCGTCCAGGTTTCATAGTGATCGAAGGCGATAGAACTATTTTGTATAGCTGCAAAAGTCCATAAAAATTATCCCCTCCATCCCAGACATTTCGGAGACGTGTTTTATTCTCGCTTTTTTGCGATCGACCTCTCTGATCGCCCTCCGAGAGATCCGAGTTTCTACGTTTCGTTCGCGCAGGGCGACGTTTCAGCGAAATTTTTCGAAAAATAGTCGCGCCTCCGTAGTTCAAGCAAGGGACTCCGAATTTCGCCCGGTTCTTTCTCAGACGTTTGTCTACCGGAAAAAAATTATTCGCAGAGGCCTACGGACCCCGCCTTTCTGCCGCGACCCTTTCTTCCCGCCCGGTTCAAATTCCAATCATCCCCTCCACTTTCCTCGAAATAAGGCTTACTGCTTTAGTATTATATGGACTAGTCTTATATACTAAAGCAGTAAGCCTTATTTCGAGGAAAGTGGAGGGGACGGTTGGAGTTTGAACCGGGCGGGAAGAAAGGGTCGGCGCGGACGAGCGGGGTCCGTAGGCCCCCGCGAATAATTTTTTTCCGGTAGAGAAACGTCCGAGGAAGATCCGAGCGAAATTCGGAGTCCCTAGCTCGAACGACGGAGGCGCGACGATTTTTCGAAAAATTTCGCCGAAACGTCGCCCCGGGCGAACGGAACGTCGAAACTGCGAGATTTCTTCGGAATCGATAACTCGGATCTTTCGGAGGGCGATCGGAGAGGTCGATCGGGCGAAAATTCCGGCAAAAGTTCCAAAAAGCGAAAATAAAATACGTCTCCGAAATCTCCGGGATGGAGGATAATTTCTACGGACTTTGCAGCTATACGAAATATTTATATCGCCTTCGATCGCTACGAAACCCGGACGACGAAAAAGCCTCGAGTTTCGCATTTCGCGCCGCCATAGTTAGATTCTCATAAGACCACGGGAAAACGGAAAAATCTTCCATCGAACGGAGGGCTATCGGCCGACTTTCGCAAATTTTCGCTCTACTTTCCATATTCCGAAAATCTCCGACGGCCAGAAATTCGCGAAATAAACAAACCTCGAGCTGTCAAAATACGGGTTTTTGTTTTAACCATCCTACTTAAACGGGGTCACCGGGAGAAAAGATTCGACCTTCGAACGATTCCTACATATCTCGAGATCGGGTCCCCGGCGAGAAAACGTCATGTCACGACTTAATTTTCGAATTTGGGACGGTTTTTGAGTCCTACATTTTCGAAGAATAGAACGGAAACACGAGGGCGGAGCCAATCACCCTCCCTTACTCTCCTTAAACCGCCGTTTCTCAATCTGACAAGGCAAAGAAGAAGAAGTTTTAAAGAGGACCGTACCCGGAAACATAGGTGAAAAGAGTAGACGGGATATAAACGAACACTTATATCCCCTCTATTCTCTCACTAAACGATCGAATATCCGTCCCGTACGACGGACATCGTCGTGTACGGCGGACTTTGCCGTTAAGTTGATAATGTCTAGATGTTCAATATTATCAAGGGCAACAAAAAGAAGAGAAGAAGAAGATAAATTGTAAATGTGAGATTGTATACGTTTAATTAACAAAACCTCAAATAATCATTCCAAGGTAAGTGAACGTAATTTAATGAATATTTAATGCATCGTAATGTATTTTATTTTTCAGCATAATGAAAAATCCACATATTTCATTTTTACATTCTGTGTTCTAACCTATGTATTCCAATGAAAGAAAACAATAATAAATAAGGCATTTTAAACTGAATTTTGTGTTCATCTGTATTGAATTTTTGTTTCAGTTTATAAACGTGGTAGTATTTATTTGACTACAATTATGAAACTACAAAAATGTAAATGGAATTCAATGTATTTGAAGTACAGTTATTCAAATTAAAATGTATGAAAGTGACTCTTTGAAAGTGAGTTTTTACTTTGAGTGCATATAAGTAGTTTCATTTTAATGAAATATTTATTTTTAGATTACAATCCACTTGATAACAAGAAAGAATTAATTGGATCCACTGTAAACAGGTTGGAAAATTAAATGAAAATTAAGCAAAGACAATATTAAGCAATAACAAGAAAGTTTCAAGTAAATATAAATGTAATACATCCCTGTTCTCTGATAATAATCTTCGTAGATATTTTTGTGTAAGTAAACCAGTCTGATTAATAATAGTTACAATAGAGTCAGATTTCAAACTCTAAAGGAAAGAGATCAAGTAAATTACCTGCAATTCTTAACTTCAAAATTTATTTGTTGAACAATTCTTATATAGTTGCCATGAAAACTTGAGCTTTTCAGGATATTCCAATATTTACAAAACACATAAGGTACATGTTTTGAGCTACTTCTGTGCATAACACATTCTTTTGTATTTTAAGAAGTTTAGTCACTGAATAACAGGTAGTCTATACATTTAGAATGTAAAGTTTCTTTCTTATTGGTGTTTGTGGAAAAGTTGATAAAATCAGGTGAAGCAAATTATGAAGATTCATTACAACAGGAACTTTCAGTTCGAGAAAATCACATATTTTGTGGAAAATTGAATTACTTCTTGAAAAATGCTGTGTATAGTTGATGATATTCGTTAAAGATGGCATTTCATCAGGATACATAATGACAAGACCTATCATAAGACAATGCATGGCACATAAGAGAAGAAAAGATCTGACTGCAACATTCAGAAGGGCTTGAGAAAGTTTAACAGCTCAAAATAATTGAAGGATTGACATTTGGAAAACAATACTGCAAAAGAAGACTGCAGGAACTGAGAATATTCTGAAGGACTTCCATTAATACCAAACTCTTCGAAAGACTTCTTCGAAGAAAAGTGAGAGAATTCTTTGTAAAATAACTTAAGAGACACACAAATCATATGAGTAAGAAGTGTGTTCAGGATCTTATTTTCACGATCAACCACCTTAGAACAACAGACTGATTATATATCTGAAAATATTGTGGTTTCGTCTCTATACATTTAGAATATAAAGTTTCTTTTTATTGGTATTGGTGGGAAACTCGATAAAATCAGGAATATATATATATATATATATATATATATATATATATATATATATATATATATATATATATATATATATATATATATATATCCACAAAGAAGCAAAAGATCAAAGAACTTAAAATTGGTGTTTCACCAGGATATATCATAACAAGACCTATCATAAGACAATGCATGGTACATAGGTACATAAGGGAAGAAGAGATCTGACTGCTATCTGCAATATTCAGGAGGGCTTGAGGAAGTTCAACAGCTCATAATAATTGACATTTGAAAAACAATACTGTAAAAAAAGCCTGCAGGAACTGAGAAAATTCTGAAGGACTTACATTAATGCCAAACTCTTCGAAAGACTTCTTCGAAGAAAAGTGAGAGAATTATATGTAAGATAACTTAAGAGACACACACTTCATATGAGGAAGAAGTGTGTTCAGGATCTTATTTTTCCGATTAACCACCTTAGAACAACAGACTGAATATATAACTGAAAATATTGTGGTTTCGTCTCTATACATTTAGAATATAAAGTTTCTTTTTATTGGTATTGGTAGGAAACTCGATAAAATCGGAATATATATATATATATATATATATATATATATATATATATATATATATATATATATATATATATATATATATATATATATATATATATATATATATATATATATATATATATATATATATATATATATATATATATATATATATATATATATATATATATATATATATATACAAAGAAGCAAAAGATCAAAGAACTTAAAATTGATGTTTCACCAGGATATATAATAACAAGACCTATCATAAGACAATGCATGGTACATAGGTACATAAGGGAAGAAGAGATCTGACTGCAATCTGCAATATCCAGAAGGGCTTGAGAAAGTTTAACAGCTCATAATGATTGACATTTGAAAAACAATACTGTAAAAAAAGACTGCAGGAACTGAGAAAATTCTGAAGGACTTACATTAATGCTAAACTCTTCGAAAGACTTCTTCGAAGAAAAGTGAGAGAGTTCTATGTAAAACAATTCAAGAAATACACTCTTCATATAAGGAAGAAGTGTATTCAGGATTTTCACAATTAACCATCTTATAGAGAATAACAAATTGAAAGCAGAAAAAAAATTATGGTTAACCCTCATCTGGAGAAGGCTTTCGACAGAACACTGAGAAGAGCATTATGAGAGTCTTAGGAAACGAGAAGTGATGTATAAACTGAGAAAGAATAGCAGAAGTCTTATAAAGTAATTCAGGAGGATATGACATCAATGTTGAGATAAGAAAATGAATCGAAGATAGGGGAAGAAGAAAACAGCAACTGAGCAAATTTTAAGGAACCTATACTATTGGGAAACAATATAAAAGAATTCTAGAAACCAAACAGAGATATAATTGGAAAACATACCCTTCAGGAGAGGAGAAAGTGTTCAGAATAACATTTCCACTATCAACCAGCTCAGAGAATAACAAACTAAAGGCAAGAAGATATTCCTTGCTTTTCATTATCTGGGAAGGCTTTTGAAAGAAAACTGAGAAGAGTAAAATGGGAGAGTCTAAGGAAAGGAGAAGTGAATTATAGATTGAGGAAGAGTATCAAAAGCCTTGAAATGGGTAAATCAGTATAATATGTTAATATCTTAGTTAGGATGAGAAGATGAATTGAAGATAGGAGAAGAATCATGACAGCAATATTCAGAATAACAATATTTTATCATCAGTTCATATGTACAGCAAGTTAGCTTGGTGGCAGTGAAGTAAGATATTAGTCTCAATACTTAATTTTTCATTAGTATGTGGGAAGTTCTTTATACATGACTGTTTTCATATTTCCTTCAACTATTACTAGCATTAATACTGGGATATAAAAGAGCAATTTAAAAATAACTGTCAAATTGATAATTTGAACTTTCTCACATACTGTTAGAAAGTTTGACTTCTTCCCAAATGTTTCTGTCATCAATATAAACTACATGTTTGTCTTTGAATTAGAGAAATGATTGAAAAACAACATGGAAAACACACTTCAAGAAAGGAAGAAGAGTTCAGGATCACAATTTCACCATAGACTAGCAAATAGAGAACATATTTAAGGACAAAATATAATTATAGGTTTTTTCTGATGTGGGGAAGGCTTTCAAGAGAGAACTGAGAAGAATATTATGGGAGAGTTGGGAGAGTCTAAGGAAAAGAGGAGTGAAATATAAACTGAGAACGTGTTTAAGGTAGAATGTTGAAAATAGTAGTATGAGAGAGGAGTCTAAGGAAAAAAGGAGTAAATCAGAGACTAGAAGAGTATCAAAAGCCTTTGTAATTGGTATATCATAATAATGTGACAACACAAATGATGAGATGAGAAAATGCATTGATGATAGGAAAGAAAGAATTCAGTCAGCAAATTCAGAAGGGATATAAAAAATGTAAAATGTAAATGTAAAAAATACACTTTTCAGGAATACTAGAAGTTTGTGAGATTGTCATTTTACCATCAACCAGTTATAGAGAAGAGCAGACTAAAAGACAAAATGTTTGTTCTGGAGAAAGCTTTCGGCAGAATGCTGAAAAGAGTAGTAAGTGAGAGGAGCCTAAGGAAAAGAGGAGTAAATTATAGACTGAGAAAGAGTATCAAAAGCATTTAAGAATGGTATATCAGTATAATGTGGCAAAAATGTTGATATAAGAAAATGCATCAAAGATAGGGGAAGAAGAATCCTGACAGCTATATTCAGAAAGGAATGGAAAAATGTATCTGCTCATATGATTGGAGTATTGGCCTTATATATCCCAAAGGTAAAAGAAACCTGCGCAAATTTCAAGGATCTTATACTATTGAGAAACTATTTCAAAGAATTCTAAAACCAAACAGAGATATAATTTGAAAACAACATAGGAAAAACTCTTCAGGAAAAGAAAAATACAGAACACAGATGAAAGCATCTAACAAGGAAACAGTTTCATGATGACCAAGATTACTCAACAGTAATGGCTGAGGATATATATATATATATATATATATATATATATATATATATATATATATATATATATATATATATATATATATATATATATATATATATATATATATATATATATATATATATATATATATATATATATATATATATATATATATATATATATATATATATATATATATATATATATATATATATATATATATATATATATATATATATATATATATATGGATACTTGATTCTGATTTGTACTTTCTACAAGAATACTTCAATTCAGAAGTTGTTTGTTTTTCTGGTAAGCAAATTGTGTGAATTTTCGTCAATTTGAGGTGATACAAAATAGTTATGTACAGGGCAATCATATAAGGTAAACTTTCTATGTATTCAGTAGTGTTCCTTCATTTCATTACTAGGTTCTCGCCTTTATCTTTTAGATACGTTCAAGAAATTTTAATTTGAAGAGAATTTTCAGTTGCTATGTCATTAATATTCTTGAGCAGTAGTTCGTCCATCTTGCTGTTTCAAACTCATATTTTTGTTTTAATCTTAATGCTTCCTCAATAGGAGAAAGTTGATATTTTCAAATTGAATTGGGATAGTTGTGAATAGTGTTTAAATTTATATGGTTGATGAGTCAGTATCCGTAAAACAATACTAGAAGCTGCATTACCATAAGGATATGTTAAGCAATATGTGAGAGAGTTCCATATAACATAAAGAACTATTAAATATAAATATCGTATCTAATGAGACGTTCATTTTAGTTAGAGCTGGATATGGAAAGGCGTTCAGTATATTTTGCGTTTAGTGTATTAGGCGTTTTTGTTTATCAGGCATTTTTATATATAAGGCGTTTTGGTATATTAGGCGTTTCGTCTATTAGGCGTTTTTGTATATTAGGTGTTTTGTATATTAGGCGTTTTTGTATATTAGGCGTTTAGTATATTAGCTGCTTAGATATAAAAGGCGATCTTAATGAGCTCACTAGTCTTATATACTAAAGCAGTAAGCCTTATTTCGAGGAAAGTGGAGGGGACGGTTGGAGTTTGAACCGGGCGGGAAGAAAGGGTCGGCGCGGAATATTAAGAGTATATGTGAATGTGACAGCGAATCTTTAGACAGACAATATAATTTTTGAGGCATGCCAAAACTGAGTTTCATTTTTGTAGAGACTAGATTGGAAATCCATAACGATCCTGCTACCTTTCCCGTGAAACGCGGTTAATAGGTCTATATTTTCGATTCTATGGTTGCCACTCGTAACGCTACACAGTGACTGTCGTGGCAGATATCAATACGGTTATGGTCGGTTGATGAGTTTTTACGATGATTATGATGAGTAGATCGGATCAGTAGCTTCTACAGAAAAGAATATACAATATTCTACGGTACGTTGAATGGCTCCCTGACTAACTATCTTCACTATGAGCCATCGAATACTTGAGCTAAGCGGTATTGACCACTGCAAGGGTAGACACAGTGTGTAGCGTGTAGAGGTAATGAGAATAGTCTG
Organism: Cryptolaemus montrouzieri; assembly: GCA_013387265.2. Classification (NCBI taxonomy): domain Eukaryota; kingdom Metazoa; phylum Arthropoda; class Insecta; order Coleoptera; family Coccinellidae; genus Cryptolaemus; species Cryptolaemus montrouzieri. The sequence continues at coordinate 58,919,637 of JABFTP020000185.1, forward strand.
ACTAATCCGAAATTTGCTTTTATTTTGATCGCTCGTCTTCTGAGACTCATCTTATACTTTTTCAATATCCAACTAAAAAAAATGACCAATTAAAAACTAAATTAATTGCTGAAAGTATCCTCCACCTGCTAAAATACAGGCCTCTGTCCTTCGAATATTATCACGCACTCTTTGAAATATTCCTAGGGTATTTCTTATCGTGTCACAAGAGGTATTATTCGATTTCTCAACTCTTCTACAGTGTTGACTGGAATGGTATGAACTAAACTTTTGAGATATCATCATAAGGAAAAGTCTAAACTATTTAAGTCTGGGGTCCTAGGAGGCCATAGTTTTGGCCCATTCCGAACTATGGATCGGTTGTTGAATTTACTTTTCAAGAATTCCCTAGCTGCTCCACTGAAATGTGCTGGTGACCCGTCATGCATGAACCAAACTATATTTCTCACCAGAAGTGGCACATCCTCGGGAAATAAAGGTAACTCCTTCTCAAGAAATTTACGATAAGCGGAACCGTTCAGTCTGTTAGGAAAAAAAGATGACCCAATCAAATAATTTACAATTATTCCGACCCAGGTATTTAGTGAGAATTGTTCTCGATGAAGGATTTTTCAATCAAATGAAGATTTTCTTCAGCCCAATAATAATTATTGTGAAAATTTGTGATAGCATTTCTCGAAAAGCTAGCTTTCTCTGTGAACAGTATTTCACCATCAACATGAGCATTTTCTCTAATATCATCTAAAAACCATCGGCAGAAATTCAGTCTTGAAGGAAAATCTCGAGGAAGTAGAGTATAGACGCGTTGAATATGAGACAGGTACAATGAAAAGTCGGGGAGAATACACCTAACTAGAAAATGTGAAATATTCAACTGATTTCCAATTTTTCTTGTACTCACATAAAGATTCAAACCAATTCAATTCGAAACAGCTTCCTCAATACCTGGAGTTCTCATAGTGGGAGTTGCACATTTTAAATGATTATTTGCAGTAAGAGTATCAGCTTCTTCCAACCTTCTGTGGATATTTGAAAATATTCGTCTGTCTGATGTTATTCGATTTGGAAAGCGCACCTGATATAATCGCTTTGGTTCTGTTGTGTTTCCGTCAGCCAGACCGTATATGTAATGGATATCAGCCAATTCGGCGTTAGTAAAATTAGCCATTTTTTTCATACAGCAATAACATCAAAAGTCTTAAGACTAATCGTTAATTTAATAATCCATTGGGGCTGACACTGGTTCAACTTTAGCAACTGTCCAAATAAATAAGTTAATGAAAAAATCAACGCCTACTATTCATTTTTTTAATTAGAAGTGCTTTCAATTCAGCGAATGCATACAATCGTTTGATAATTTTTTGTTCAAAAAATAAATTCTAAATTGAACAAAGATGACGAAAATTGATTCTACGCTGATCAGTGACGTACTGCAAAAAAGTTCGAAAGGATAAAATAAGATATGGCTCCGAAAAGAAAACACCTTGTAGATTCTAGTTGTTAGGACGAGTTATGATGGAGGTTGTGAAAAATAGCTTGCATTGCAAATTTGGGATGGATATCTCAAAAAAAGCAGTTTGGAGGCAGAATCAATTTTTTCCGGAACAGAAATTTTTACATATAAATACAAATAAAAAATAAAAAACAAATAAATTAGTCATACAAGCGACATATATACCGATATTCTCGTTTTCTCCGTGTGATCTTCTTTGAGTTTCCTCAAATAACCGATCATCGTAATCGTATGTTTGAAATTTTTCCTTCAACGCAAAGGAAATATCGTTTCAAGTAGTGAATTTTTTTCTATTTGCTCTAAACCAAGTTAGTGCGATTCCTTTGAATAAGTCAATCACCGAGTCAAAAAGTTCAAACATCGAAACTACTTCAGCAAGTTCAAACCAAGAAAATAATCGAGATGCAGTTGATCAAACAATTCTCTCAAACAGTGAGAGTGAAATGGATGCAACAGTTACGGCAATATTTAAAGAAGCTCTCAACAATCTCGAAGAGAAATTAGAGAAAACTAAGAAAGACAACCTGAATGAAGAAAACATTTGTGAAACCATAAATATTCCAATCCATAATGAGAATATGGATAACTTAATTTCGAATAATATGAACTCGATCGACGTTATAAAGAAACCAACATTCAAAAATAAAATAAGTTCAGAAATATCTGAAGAAAATCTTGTCCCGTATGAAAATGACTAGAAAAATCAACTAAACAAAAAAAGCATTCAAGATCATCATCAAGCGACAAAAACCATCTTACTCAAAAGAAAAAAACGTTCGAGAATTAAAATGAAAAATCAATATTCCAAGAAAGGAATAAAAATTAAATTAATTTTGTGTAAAATGGAGAATACCGATCTATGCTGTGATGTTTGTTTTGAATCTTTATATAATCTTATTCCTACATTATACTATTAGTGCTAGAAATTCAAAATTTCTATAATAATTTTATGTAATATTTCACCAGCGACTAATATTGGAATCAACAGCATCTTTTATAATGGAATGATGTACAAGAATGAAATGAGGTTTGTTGTTTAGAATGAAATATCGTCAGTGGAATAATGTGCAATTTGAATCATTTTTCAGTTTGCTCAAGTTCAGTAGAGATACTCAAAATAAATCCTGACTAAAATGATAATGTAATTGTAATTTATTGGTGTTAAAAATGTAATTGTATAATAGCGTTCTGAGTTTTCATTCAAGAGTATTATTATTGAGAGTACATGTAAATGTGACTGTAAATCTTAGACAGACAATATAATTTTTAAGACATGCCAAGAAAGTGTTATCTTAGTAGAACCTACATCATCATTAATATATATCAATAAAACTCAATGAAAGAAGGCTTAAAATCCATAACAAACCATCTATAGTTCTAGCGAAGAGCGATTCAAGGACTGCAACGCTACAGACTGTCTATCGTGGCAGATTTTCTGCGACGCTCCGGTGCTTGATGGGTCTTTCGCTTAGTACAAGATTGAAGTACTAGCTTCAGTGAAGGATATTCAACATTCTACGGAAGGTTAAATATTGCTCCCCGAATAAAAATCTTAAATATGTTTATACATTTAGATTTGTATATTGCATTATGTCTGATATTGAGATATGAAGAACAGGGTGAGCAAATTTCGATGTAATTGTACGGCTGCTATGTGTAATATTGCAGATAAAGAAAAATGAACCCCCTTTCTCGATCTCATTTTCTGGGACTAGTTTAGTGGTGCCAATATTTTTCTGATAATTTTTTCCGTTCTGGACTACAGACCACAATTCCATTCATAAGGTGCTTGTCCATCAACGATTCAGATTGTTTTATGACTGAAAACCACAGATTTTGAAGATCCTATATATGATCATGGTTTCTATGGTCTGATTCGAGTTACACCATAGTAACTAACTGTGGTCTTTGACTTTAACACACACGAAATCAAGAAATAAAAAATATCATGTAAGTGATAGAGAGGAAGCAACGATCAAAACAGGAACTTTGTGACGTCGGGTGCTCGGCATTCTGAAGAAGATCGAAGATCCAGTTCTAATTCTACAAAATGCGAGTCTCCCAATTTATGCACCCAGAGGAATCCCCTACGCCGACTAAATTCCTGAAATTGGTATCTAGTATATATTAAAAAACGCCCAGTCTTTTCTAGAGAAATCATAGGGACAGATGAAGTCAGCATCACTAGCGGTGGGAAATTTAATTGTTTCAGTGATCATATGAGGTCCGATGTAGGTTCTCAACGCCATATTGATGTGCAGCACGGAGGAAGATATGATTTTGAAGTGAGAAATGCATTGAGAGATAGTCGCGTTTTACCGTTTGAAATTTTAGATGAAAATTTAAATGGAGCACGTTATGAAGGAATAATCATCAACATTATCATTGAAGGACTTCTTGATCACCTTCTCTTAGCACAAAATCAAATATTTTTGTTCAACACGATTGTACCCCTTCCCATCAAATAAGGGCCATCACTGATCTGTTGAATTTGCATTTTGGACATGATTGGATAGGGACTAAAAGTCCTGTGAGATGGCCGCCTCGTTCCCTTGACTTGATGCCACTAGATTTTTTTTTTTGTAGTCATGTTGAGGATTCACTCTACAAGAGGAATAGTAATAATTCAGAAGAGTTGAAACAGAATTTTAGGGAATGCTTGCTTCTGTTAACAATATTCATATTCACAATACCTACCGTAGTGTTTCTCGGCGATGTAATTTATGCATTGACAACTATGGCAATACTTTAGAATATTTGTGATGAAGTAGTTTCCCCATTTGTATCGTTAGGAATTTTTGTTTCTGTTAAAGATTTTCGTATGTGTTTTTTGTTTTCGCTTGAGAAATGTTCAGTGTCTTGTTTTTCATAATAATAATTTTTTTAGTCGCGTAACTTTCTAATCCTTCGAATAAAATTTTGGCAAAGCAACTTGCATTGTTTCATATAATACGAGGATTCCTTGGCAAGTTTCGAATTTCAAAAAAAATTAATGTTCGTCTGTAATCCGATTTATGAATAGTAGAAGTGATTGTCGAACTCTAAGACCACAGTTAATTACTATGGTCTAAATAGAACCAAACCATACAAATAACATTTACCTCAAAAAGGATTTCTATAATCTTTGGTTTCCAGTGATGAGAAAATATGAATCGATGGGCATGTACCTAATGAATGGAATTGTGGAAATTTCAGTTTTTTTCTCTGAAAAAATGTATTGAATTTTTTTTAATTCTTCATTTCGTATATAAGTGCAGAAAGATATGTAATATATGTCGTCAAAAAATAAATAATTGATCACTTTGAAATGGAACAGTGTCTTCCAGAACGAGTCTGCTTTAGAAGAAGTTGACAAAAGTTTACGTTTCACCATACTCCAAAAATTCGTTCACTGAGTATGGCTCAATCTTCAGGAGCAATCTATAAAGTTGTCTCCTGAAACTCACAATGTTTGTTTCATCGCGAATTATATGTGGTATTTTATTATTGTTCTTGATACTTTTATATTCAGGGCCCTTCTCTGTTACTGATCGCTTGTGGGTTGGGTATAACAATAATTCCCAAGGCTCTGCTCTGTAATGTTGCTGCTCCATAGAACTTGATGCCATATCTCATTTTAGATTCAAAGACTGCCTGATATATTATTTTTCTTGCGTTCATATCTGGATAATTACTCAATACACGCAGAGAGTAGCAGATGGAGCTCAATTTTTTGCAAGTTTCTTGAATGTCTTTCTTCCAGTTGAGTGTTTCGTCAATGTGTACCCCTAAGAACTTCGAAAATTTCTTGAATTCAATGTTGCCAGATCGTTGCTTCTGGTCACTTGTAGTTTAGATATTTGCATATGCTGACTTAAAAAAGTTGCACAGGTTTTCTCAGAGTTCATGTGTAGCCTATTTCTACAAAACCAACTATCTGCTTCCTCTTGTACTTCATTTGTGTAATTTACTGCCTCTGGAAAGGTTTCACTGCTAAGTAGAATGTTTATATCATCTGCATAGTTTACCATTGATGTTTTTGGTTTATCTGTAGTGATACTATTTAGGTCATAAATATATAGTAAAAATAAGATCGGACCTAATATTCTTCCCTGAGGAACTCCTAGTTTGATCGACAGAGCTTTTGACTATGCTTCCTTGTTTCCTTGGTAACTGACACTTTCTGAGTTCGGGAACTTAGGTAGGAGGAAAACCATATTTGTACTATTCCTCTAATACCATATTGAATGCTATAATTATAAACAAGTTACATTTTTGAAAGGGAAGAAAATTGCCCCATCTCTTAATAATAAAATTTCCTATGTATTCCTTCAAACTTTCACACAGAACTGTATTCTTCTTTAAGAAGTGCCTGTAGAATGTCAAACTTATTTTTATGTAACTTTGGTGATGACCGAGATATCCGTGATGGGCGATTTTCACGAAATTTTGGTAATTTTGAATTAGTCCAGAACGGAAAGAGCTGACAGAAAAAATTTGGCACCACTAAACTAGTTATGAAAATAAGATCGAGACAGTAGGGTTCATTTTTCTCTATCTGTAAAATTTCACATAGTTGCCGTACAAGTACATCGAAATTGGCCACCATGTACATTCATCACTGATCAATGTTTTTTAGAAAAAACTGCCATTTTCCGTTACTCTATTAAGCACCTACAAACAAAATTGAAATCAGTTATTAAAATCATTTCCATTGAGATTTGGACCAAGCTGCATCTTATAAGGCTAAAAATTGTGCGTTTTCAGGGTAAATATATATTTGAACGTACAATTCAAATCTGGAATGATATATAGGGTGTCCAATTTGAAAAATCATAGATTTTATAATTTTAAGGCATTTGAGACAAACTGTATAATATGAAATTAATTTCAAAAGGTAGCTCCTTATCTAATTTGATCATAATATTCCATGCGGTATAACGCGGACAACTCTATATTACAATTTTCAAACATTTTAAATTTTGAAGTATTTCTTTCATTCAAAACGAAAAAGTATAAATAGTAAGGACTAATCCGAATTTTGAGTATCCTATTAATTTCAAATCTTCAAATCCTACAATAAACGGTGACTGCAGTAATTTGTGGAATTTAAAATTATTGTTCAGTTTATATACAGGATGTTACATATATATATATATATATATATATATATATATATATATATATATATATATATATATATATATATATATATATATATATATATATATATATATATATATATATATATATATATAGACGAAAGAAAAAGAAGAAATGTTTGATTGGAAAATTATTTCGCAGAAATATATCAACTTTATTTGCGATATTAAAAATTTCGAAAAGTTTCTTTCTGCAACATGAGCGGATCTGATAGACAGGGTTTTCAGCGCTATACGGCACGTAATATTGTGTCCCAAATACGGGAATATAAAATTAATTTTCATTTGCTATCACAGATACTTTTCAAAATTATTTTTACATCATACAGAGTGTCTCAAAATCCTTGAAATATTCGAAGTTGTGTTTTTTTCAAATAGAGCACACTATATATTATTGTATATTTGGATTAAGCGTTAAAAACAAATGGAGTTACATTAGAAATTTTTATACATGAAAACATTTTTCTGACAATTCGATTTTTCTTAAAATCTAAAGACATTTTATTCTCAAAATATTGAACAATTATTCAAGTTAGCTCAGCTAAATTGTCAGTGACGCGAGAAAATAGATCGTTATCCATCCCAATAACTTGATTATTTCCAGAAAGATGCCATCATTTTCTATCGTCCCAAGAATTCATATTTTAAAACTTCTCCATAATGTCTTTACCTTAGTATACACTCTCTTATATTATGAAACAACATTTCACATCCATATAATTTTCATTCACTTAGTTACCTGTTATCAATTGAAATGTCAGATAATTCTGTGTCAGTTGAGTATTTAAAACAAAACTGAAAACGCCTCACGTATTTGTATTAATTGTCTGAGATTTTTTTGAATTTTGTGATTTAAATCTGTCAAAAGAAGATCGTATTCACATGATATTCATCCTCGGCGACTGTCCTAAAAATAACTTCGTGGCATCTCGGATTTCTACTCAAAGGTATGCTGAAAAGTCTTATCTTAAGCGAAGAGCTTCTGAAAGACTTTTGATCCAGGTTCAAGGAAGTGTAGCATCATTTAAAAAAAAACCACTACAAGAGAACCAATTAATGGAAATAAGGAGAATGTTCTAATAGTACTCGGTTCTGTGATGGAAAATCCTAATATGAGTCAGAATCAAATAGGTCAATATACTAATATTAGTCAAACAAGAACTTAGAGAATCCTAAAAAGCACAAATCTCAGCCTTATAGGATCCAGCTTGGTCAAAATCTGAATGGAAATGATTTTAATAGTGAATTCAATTTCGTTTGTGGGTGCTTGATAGTGCAACGGTAAATGACTGTTTTTTTGAAAATGTGTTGTACAGTGATGAATGTACTCTTCACAAGAATGGTCTTATCTAACCCAATACACACAATTTTCCAATTATTCCGATTTTAATCCACATACATACAGAGAAATGAATTATCAAAAGAGATGGTCTGTGACTGTGCGGGGTGAAACTGAAGGGACCTAATTGGACCATATTTTGTTTAAACACTTTTAAATGTTATTGTGTTCTTGAACTCGAATATCCATTATTTTCGAAAGAAGCAATGGACAAAATAGACTGAAGTTAAATTAGATATACTTAAAAATATGTCAATTATTTTCATGGAATAACAAGCAACTAAATAAAGTTATTAAGATTTTATTTTATTCAGCCGACCAATATATGTTCCGAATTATATACTTAATTTCAAAATTTAAAAATAATTAAGTATGTAGCAGAATATGTGAAAACGGATTACTTCAAGACTCGAGATAATCTAAAGCTGAGTTTCGGGCGTATTATATAACCATTTGTTGATTGATCAGATATCTATGAATGAAGCCCATTATTTTTTTCATGTTATATGCACGAAAACATAGTTCTCTTTCTATATTTCAGTCATCTCAGAATTGCGAATAACTAATATTGAGATATTACGTGAGAAGACTCTACCCAAGATATTTCATAGCTCATTGAGTTGGGGTCAAAATATTGTAAAAACATGTAAACTTTAGTATATAGCCGTTTCAAGACTCGAAAATGATTGCGTTCCAATTCACCCTTTCACTCTCCCGCAGTACAATTCAAATAATTTAATTGGAAGCACTCTTCTAGTAATACATTTTTGGATAGCTCATATCTTTCTATATTTCTAATTCGGAATAATATCATAATATAATGTTGAAATATTCTTTGACCGCATAACTCATTGCAAAATATATACCAAAAAAAGATATTTACATTTTCAAATATAATAGAGAAATTATCAAAAGAGGCGTAATTTTTTAAAGAAAATCTGAATCCAGTGATGGCAACTCTCAAGAGACATCCACACTCATTGATTTTTAATACGAGCCATCGAAGCTTCTTCAGCAAGTTCAAACCAAGACAATTATGGAGATGCAGTTGATCAAAAAATTCTCTCAAACAGTGAGAGTGACATGGATGCAACAGTTACGGCAAATTTTAGAGAAGACCTCAACAATCTCGAAGAAAAATTAGAGAAAAATAAGAATAAGAAAAAAAAATATGAAACCATAAATATTCCAATCCATGATGAGAATATGGATAACTTAATTTTATTTGGCAACAACCGGATTTCGAATGATACGTATTCGATCGACGTTATAAAGAAACCAATATTTCAAAATAAAATGAGTTCGGAAAAATCTAAAGAAAATCTGGTCCCGAATGAAAATGTTTTAAAAAATCAACGAAAAAAAAAAAAGCATTCAAGATCATAATCAAGCGACAAAAACCATCTTACTTAAAACAAGAAAATCTTCAAAAATAAAAATGAAAAATCAATATTCCAAGAAAGGAATGAAAATGAAATTAATTTTGTGTGAAAATGGAGAATACCGATCTATGCTATATTGATGTTTGTTTTGAATTTTTATATAAACTTATTCCTTACATTTTACTATTTGTGTTAGAAATTCAAAATATCTACTATTTTTTTATGTAATATTTTACCAGTGACTAATATTGGAATCAACAACATCTATTATAATGAAATGATATACAAGAATGAAATGATGTTAGTTTTTAAAATGCAATATCGCAAAATGATAATATCATTGTAATTTATTGATGTAGAAGATGTAATTGTATAGTAGCGTTCAGAGTTTTTACTTTGAAGTATTATCATTAAGAGTACAAGTAAATGTGACTAAAAATCTTTAGACAGACAATATAATTTTTATAACATGCCAAGAAAGTGTTATTTCAGTAGAAGCTATATCATCATTAATATATATCAATAAAACTCAATGAAGGAATGCTTCAAAGACATATATAATAAACAATTCCATGTTTTTATGGGATAGCTATGTGAAATATTACCGATATAAATAATATTTTCACCTTCTTTAGCCATGTTTTTGAATTCAATCTAGAGATGCATTGAAAAATTTTATATTACAAGGTAAAACTGTGTCTTTTTCAATACATACAAATTGCAATCTGGTTCGCGCTGCAAAATTTGTGAAGCTAATATGTGAGGTCTTCAAGAACTGAAAAATTTTCAGATCAAATTTCATATTCAGACATATTCATATGAGTGTATACTTATAATATGCAAAATTGAATGAAATTTTGATTTATCGAAATTTTCACAATAATTTCAGGAAGGCCGGTACTTCAATTACGGGTGGATTGCCCCCAATAGGAATAGTTTTTCCCCCCCTACAGATAGTCCAAAAGTTGGTTGTTTGGACCCTATATTTTCTGGGTCGATTGTTTTAATAATCTTACCTGAATCGATAGATTTTCCGGTGAGTTTTTGCTTTTTGCATTATTCTTAGTTAAAGCTCGTATCAATAATATCTTTCAAATTTGCTTGTTATTTCGAAATATGTATATACAACAAAATCTTCAATAATAGAGAAATATTTTGAAATAATTTACAGTTTTCCAATATAAAAACATTTATCTTATATGCTCACCTCATAATTTGCTTTCTGAAATTTGTTGTTGCGGCGTTAGAATCAAGAGTAAACTTCAATTTTGTTAAAACCTTAAATTATGAAATACTTCACGAATTCTTCATTCAATTTTAATATTTTCTTTCTATATGTAACAACTCTTTATACCTATATTATACCTTTATACGTATATTTACCTCTTCTCTGGCTGATACATATTGCATCAAAAGTAGAATTAATAAAAACTTGTGTCAAAATTTTTGGTTATCTTTCCTATCGAATTTTATTGAACAACTCTTCATTTTTTATTGCTTCAATTAGTTTAAGGGTTTTCATTTATCATTATATTTTTTATGCATGTATGTTTTATTCATTGAAAGCTCATAGATTTGAGAATTTTCAGACATTATATATAATCATAAATTTTATGTGAAAATATTTATCTTTCCTATCAAATTTTATTAAACAACTCCTCAGTTTTTTTTTTGCTTCTATTAGTATAAAGGTTTATATTTATCATTATCTTTTTAGGCTTTATGAATGTATTACTTATTGAAATCTCATATATTTGAAAATTTTCAGACATTATATATAATGATAAATTTTACATAAATTTATGATTTTATATAATGTCTGAAAATTTTCAAGTATATGAGTTTTCAATAAATAATACATTTATATAGCCTGAAAATGATGTTTCTAATTGGAATTTATTCGAAACATTTATTCCATATTTCCTTCATGGAATTATTCTGATATAAAATTTGTTTCAATTTCAAAGTTTTAATAAAATAGGACATTGCCGTTGTACGCAATCGTGTTATCTGGGTAATAAACCTAAAATATAATAGGGTCAAATAATTTACTTGTATCGTATAAATAGTTTCCGCTTACATTTTCTATAAGCTGAATCTCACCAAATCACCACAGATCATTTCTTATTTTCAGTTCATTTGTGATTCATGCCCCAAATTTGGTTGAAAAGTTATTTCTACTAGTAAAAATCTTCAATTCATAATTGAATTATAAATGTTGATTTTATAATCCTTATTTACAATAAAGCATCAAAAGTTAGTACTCATATCCAATTTTATTGGATATTTTACATATTCTAATTAATTTTTCCGAAAATTTTTTCATTATTGATTTAAAACAGCATTTTTGCACCAAACAATATGAAAAAAATCGGTATGATTTTCATCAATTCCATGATTTTATGGGGCAGCTATATGAAATATTACAAATAGAAAAAAACACTTTCGAGTTATTCCTGAATTTTCGATTATTTGGGTTCTAAGCAAATTACCATATCTGGGGACCTAATTAAGTTATGTGAAAAATATTCTTACCTTTTTTAGCCATGTTTTTGAATAAAATCCAGAAATGCATTAGAAAATTTTATACCCTATTATCTTCGAGCTACCCAATAGTTTTCGAGCTATAAGGAAAAACTGTGTCTTTTTTTTTCAATAGACACCATACGCCCAATGGGTCGCGTTAAGTAGAGTATTTCTTTCCTTTATGAAAATAATAACATGATAATTATATTATTATGTCGTACGATTTTAACTTGTTTGCCGTTTCAGGACAATAACCATAATTTTGGGCGTTCTTTGGTTACTTTGTAATTTAATTGAATTTATTATATATATATATATATATATATATATATATATATATATATATATATATATATATATATATATATATATATATATATATATATATATATATATATATATATATATATATATATATATATATATATATATATATATATATATATATATATATATATATATATATATATATATATATATATATATATATATATATATATATATATATATATATATATATATATATATATATATATCGCTAGACAGTATACGGGGTTGTCCACGCTATACGGCATTGAAACATAAAGTATAAAGCCCAGAAGCCAGAAAGCTATTTCAATGACATTTTCCGAGGATAGATATCATGTCAATAGGATCTTCTTCCGAATGAATTTTTATTTTTTTTTTAATACGTTAGCCTTTTTTAGTTTCGTTCTAAAAACTCAACTGACTGACAGAGGAATATTTGACATTTCTTTTGCGAAAAGGTAACCCGATAAAAGAAATTTCTATGGATGTTTCATTCGAGCAAAATTCTAATTTGTCTCTCATAATGTAAAAAAGCCAATACTTATGTGTGGATATTCTAGCAATAGGTTATAACCATATGAATTTTTGGTGAATAGAAAAATATGGCAACTTTGAATTAATCATATTTTTGCGACAACTGGTAGGAATTAAAATATCAATACCGAACTATTTTCTTGATTCGCTGTCAAATTCGATGAAATACCTCGAAAACTTTTTGCGTTTTCAAAGAATCGAATTTCCTTCAGATTTTGAGAGAAAGCGAGTTTTCTAAAAGACCACGATATTTAAGTAATGGAAATTCTGTTGAAACTTAATATTTTAACGACCTATCTGAATATGCAATAATATACAGGGTCGTCCATTTGAAAAAAAAAAACAAAACTCTGAAAATTTGAAGACTTTGGGGGCACCCAAAGTAAAATCAATTTTGAAAAACATCTGTTATAGCTCCTCATATATTCCAATTGAAATATAATCTTATACACCCGTATTTAGCCCCCAATATTTCCTGCTGTATAGCGCGGACAAGCCTGTATATGAGATCCGTTCATATTGCAGAAAGAAACTTTCCTGAATTTTTAAATTTGCATTTAAAGTTAATATATTCCTGCAAAACAATTTTTCAATCAAACATGTTTTCGTTTTATTTCATAAATATATAGTTAATCCATTATATGCATATATAATATATAATTCCATGCATTGATGGGATAGCTATGTCGAATATTACGGATAGAAAATAAATATTTTCACTTTCTTCAGACATGTTTTTGAATTAAGTCCAGAGATGCTTTAAAAAAATTTTATACCCTATGATCTTCGAGCTACCCAACCGTTTTCGAGCTTTAAGGTAAAATTGTGTCTCTTTCAATACAAACACAATGCAAAATGTTTCGCGTTGCAAAATTGAGAAGCTCATATCTGAGGTCTCCAAGAACTGAAAAATTATCACCTCAATTTCTGGTGGATTGCCTGCAATAGGAAAAGTTTTGCTCCCCCTACAGGCAGTCAAAAACTTGGTCGTTCGGAACCCTATATTTTCTGGGTCGATCGAAATTTTTGATAATTTCATGTGAAAATTATTCGCTTGCAGAACAGTTATTTGTGTGTTGTGTTGTGGTTCTACTTGAATCGAAAGATATTTCGGTTAGTTTTTTGTTTTGCATTATTCTTAGTTAAAGCTCGTTTCTATAATTTCCTTCAAATTTTCTTGTTATTTCTAAATATTTATATACAACACAATCTTCAATAAGAGAGAACTATTTGCAAATAACCTACTGATTTCCAAAAAAATATTTATCATAATAATATCATAATTATATTATTATGGCGTATATTTCAAGATATATCTTATCCTAAACTCTACAATGGAAGAAATCGACAAGCTTGCGCCCAATGCATTGTTATTACGATTTTTCGCACGAGTACCCTGAAATTCTTAAAATCTCCATCGAATTAATTCTGGTCAGAATTCCAAGAAAGAAAAGGCGATACAAATTACTATTGAAGTGGATTGAATCTGACTCCTCGTGTTTCTTCTTTTCTAGTAAGTATACTCGATTACATCAGTTACTTGTTAGGAAAGTCATTTTCGAATTGTTATTGATTTCAGATCTAGATGTTTTGTTATTCACAAATTGTAGTGAAACAGAATATACCTGATATCATTTCACAGGTTGAAATTCTGATATTTTATTTTGAAAAGTAACTATATTTCACTATAAAAAAATGACATGCTTCATGCAGCGTGGTATTTCTGCGAAGATGACTTTTTTGACAATTAAGTGAAGTAATGGAGGGTACCTACTAAAATAAAAGAAAAACGAGAAGTCAGATTCAAAAGATACAAACCACTTCAATTGTAATAGTCACATTTTTTTCTCGAAATTCTGACTAGACTTACTTTGATGAAGATTTGGGAGTGGTATCGAATTGAGAGATCTAAATGCATTATTTGAAACACATTCAGTCATTTAATCTGGGAATTTCAAGGTCCTCGATCAAAAACTCGTAAGTTCTGGGATAAAATTGCGATTAACTCCAAAACGATCAATTTTAGGTATAGAGAAATCTATAACAGGTTGATGCCTATTAATATCACGAGTTAAATGTTGTGTGTAGAAATAGGTAGTCTTATTTGAGAAAACGGACGTTTGAAGCTTTGAATATACTACGATTTGCCACATGCTTTGGAAACACCCTGTATAGCGTAAGGCCTCTAAATGCATTTCATTAAGCTGAATGAGACTCATTTTTCTCAATGAGCAAGAAATCGCCGATTAAAAACTTCATATCTTCCTCTCGGTTGGTTTCAGGTGGCATGGATATAAAAAAAATTGTTCAGAATTTAATTACAATATATCATATGTGTGTGCCTCTGTATCAATTTATGTGTATATATTTCCAAAATATCTATCTTTGAATTGACAATTTTTCAAGATAATGCACAAAACCTTTGAGACGAATCTAGAATTACAAAAACATGGAAATTATTGAACCATATACATGCTTAAATACTAAGAAATGCGTAAATACAATTTCACTCAATATTAGGAATTCTGAAATTCCATGTCTCACTGAATATTTTTGTAAACCTAATTTGATCAATTCTATCAGCTAGGAGTTGGGAAACTATAGTAAGTCTTTTATTTCATATACTTTTTCTTCGTTTTAGATGTATATACTGTATTATAAAAATAGTGAACTATATATCAAGAAGCTAAGGTAGAAAAGTTTATATCTACTGAATCACAATTAGAGTAGAAGGGGCTCCAGCCTATCCACTATTGGAACCCAATTTGACAAACCCAGAACGTTCAACAATTGACACGGGATTGCTCCAACGAATTATGGTAGATTCTCCTCAAGTCTACACTGCATCGCGGAACTCAAATATGAAACCAATAAATGGTACATCGCTCATGCAAAATAGAGCAGATTTTGGCATATGGAATCCAAATATGTTACAAACCACTTATCAAAGATTCCCATCTAATATAATAGGAATGAATGCAAACATTCATGGAAATTTTAACCAACCTTGTAATGTAGAGGTAGAATCTTCAGTCGTACATTTCCATCTATTACTAGACGAATGTAAACTCATTTTACCACCATTGAATTCTCCAGGAAATGACGAATGAGTTAAATTACCATCTTGTAAAATGGACATGAACAGAAAGACAAAAACGCCAGCAAATATATATCAAATCTCCCATGAATATATAGAAAACTTCATATCAATGAAAGACTATAACTTGCTGAATTTAATATCACCTCCACATAGTTCTTGTAAAACTTATGTTCTAGGGGAATCGAATTTAGATTTAAAGGTACGAACTGAAAAGTGTGAACCAAATTCTTATACATAAAAAGGAAGAATAAATAGTAACCCAAATGCCATCATCAATTTAACTCCCCCAGGAAGCAACAATGCATACAAAAGTTCTTTGGAGAAATTTCTTGACGACATATTTCAGGAAACGGATGAGTGTATTAATCTTTATTAGGAAACACCCTGTGATAGCAGAATTCAGGAGACATACGAACTTACTGATCGTCATTAGGAGCCACTCAGTAAGGAGAAAATCATTCTTAATGTTGGTAAAAACCTCTCCTGTATTTCAAACCATTTCTGGAAGTTCAAATCAAGGCAGCAAAGGAGATGCAGTCGATCGAATAATACTCTCAAATTCGATAGATTTAACGGAAATTGAGAAACCAACAACAGAACATAAAGAAAGTTCAGAAAATTATGAAAAAATCTGATCCAGAATGAAATTGATTGGGGAAATAAGAAACGTAAAAGATCATCTCATCACAATAAGCTTTCAAGATCAACATCAAGTAACAAGAATAAAAATGAAGTAATCAATATTTCCAAAGGAGGAATAAAACTGAAATTAATTTTGGGTAAAAATGGAGAATACAGATCTATATTCTATTGATGCTTATTTTGAAGTTGTATATAATTTGTCTCCAAAAATTTTAATATTTGTGCTAGAAAATCAAAGTGTCTTATATATTTTCATGCAGAATTAAGGAAATTATTTCACCAGTGAGTAACATCTGGATCAAGAACATCTTTCACGATAGAAAGACACAGTAGAATAAAATGATGATAATTTGTTGTTCAAAATGAAAAATCATCAGTGAAATAATTTGATATTTTGAATTGTTCAGTTTTAATTTTTCTTAGTTTGTTAAAGTTCGTTTGAGATAGTCAAAATAAATCCTGACTGAAATGATGGTGCAATTGTGATTGATTTATTAATGATTAAGTTTGTAATTATATAACAGCATTGTGATTTTTGATTTTTGCTCTGAAGAATTATTGTTAAGAGTGAATTTGAATGAGATAGTTCAGTAGAGATACTGAAAACAAATCCTGACGACTGAAATGATAATATTATTTTAATTTATCAATGAGGAATTTGTTCAACGATTGACATGGAATTAATCCAACGAATTATGGTAAATTCTTCTCAAGTCTACACTGCATCGGGGAGTTTAAATATGAAACCAAGAAATGGTGCATCGCTCATGCAAATTGGTGGAGTTTTCGGCATATGGAATCCAATCACGTTAAAATCGCTTATCAAAGATTCCCATCTAATATAACAGGAATGAATGGAAATATTTATTGAAATTTTAACCGACATTGTAATGTAGAAATAGAATCTTCAGTCAAACGTTTCCAACTACTAGTAGATAAATAGGAACTCATTTCACTTCCATTGAATTCTCCGGGAAACAATGGATGGGAAGAATTACCGTCTTGTCAAATAGACATGAAAATAAGGACAAAAATGCCAGCCAATATAAATGAAAACTCCCATCAATATATATAAAATTTCGTAACAATGAAAAACTATGACATGCTGAATTTTATATCACCGCAACAAAGTTCTTCTGAAACTCATGTTACATGGGAATCGAATTTAGATTTAAAGGTACAAACTGAAAAGTGTGAACCAAATTCTTACTAGAAAAAGGAAGAATGAGTAAAAACATAAATGCCATCGTTAGTTTAACCCCTCCAGGAAGCAAGAATGTTGGTACAAGTTCTATGAAGAATATCAATGACGACATATTTCAGGATACAGATGAATGTATTAAACTTCATTCGTAAGCACTTTGTGATAGCAAAATTCAAGACACTTCCGAACTTATTAATTTTTATTATGAACCACCCAATGAAGAGATAATTTTCCTCAATGTTAGTGATAACCACACAACTAACGTACCCACTGCCTTCCAAACAACTTCAGAAAGTTTAAACCAAGACATTAAAGGAGATGCAGTTGATCAAACAATGCTCTCAAACACTGGAAGTGACATGGATTCTGCGGTACCAGCCACTTTTCGAGAATCCCTCAACAATCTTGAACAGAAATTAGAGAAAAACAAGAAAGACAACCTGAATGAAGAAAAAATTTGTGAAACTGAAAATATTCCAATCGATAAAGAAAATATGGATAACTAAATCTTATTTTTATTTGGAAACAATATTTAGAATTGTTCAATTTTATTGTTCTTTGTTTGTTAAAATTCGTTAGAGATACTCAAGATAAATCCTGACTGAAATGATAGTGCAATTGTGATTGATTTATTAATTATTGAGTTTGTAATTGAGTAACAGCAATCTGATTTTTGCTATAAAGTATGTTTAGAGTTAATTTGAATGTGATAGTTCAGTAGAGATACTGAAAACAAATCCTGACTAAAATGATTATGTCATTTTGATTTATCGATGTAAAATATATAATTGAATAATAAAGTTCAGATTTTTCACTTTAAGTATTATTATTAAGAGTAAATGTAAATGTGACAGCAAATCTTTAGACAGACAAAATAATTTTTGAGGCATGCCAAAGCTGAGTTTTACTTTAGAGCAACTAGATTGGGAATTCATAACGTTTCTGCTATCTTCCCAGTGAAACGCGATTGATAGGTCTATATTTTCAAATCTAATGTTGCCACTCGTAACGCTACACAGTGACAGAATATTCAATATTCTACGGTACGCTGAATTGCTCCCTGAATGACTATATTCACTATGAAGCATCAAATACTGGAGTTGAGCTGAATTGACCACTGCTAGGATATACACAGTGTGTATCTTGTAGCGGTTATGTGAATAGTCAGACTAATCTGGTAGTCTTCTGCTTCTCTTTCTCGAACGGCACCAATTGTGTATGGATATGATATGTATATATGCTCTATCACCTTCTGCAGTTTGTTTCGATGTTGCGAATAAGTACGCAACACGACTTCCAACTAAACAGCACTATGCTGCTCTTACTCATGAAATCTGACTATATTGTACCACAGATATTATGACTCTTGTTGACGGTGTTTAAGATAATTAGATCGCAGTATTGGCTCCTTCAGTGAGAGACATTTAGGGACCTATAAAATGTTAAATACTGCTCCCTGAATAAAAATCTTCTATGATACAATGCTTGCAACTTTTTTATATGGTAAATAACGTAAGCGTTAGTTTTTCTCGAATCGCTTTATGATACGAAGATAAATCTATTCTAGCTTACCTTTCTACGCCCCTTATATTTATTTATTACTTTGGCCTGATTTGAAAAGGTAGGTAACGCTGCTCAATTTTTTAAATTCCATCAACTCAAATCAAAGTAAAACTTCCCTGAAATATTGTAGGTTTAAATGATTAATTCAAAAAAAAAATACATTCCATACATTGACATGTAATGTATAACGCAAGTTAGAAAAATGGAAAAATAGGGGCTATCCAAAAATGTATCACTAGAAAAGTGTTTCCAATTGAATTATTTGAATTGTAATTCGGGAGAGTGAAAGAGTGAATTGGAACGCTTTAAATTTCGAGTCACAAAATGGCTTCCATTCAAATAAAGTTTACATGCTTTCACAATTTTTCCACTCCACCTCAATAGGCTTCAAAACAATATCTTGGGTAGAATTATTCATTCTGAGATGGCATTAAGGAAAGAGAACAATGCTTTGTACACAGGATAAAAAAAAATAATTACAATGTCCCATAAGTTCCATCCAACACATATACAGACCATCTATTTTTATTATTCATTACTCTGTATGTATATGGATTAATAATAATTAAAAATAATGTATTTAATTAATAATTAATTAAAAATAATTAACTAAATGTGCATTATAAGGATGTGAATGGTGAGAGCCTTGGGAAAATCTCAGGAAAGCGTTTCAGAGAAATATCCCGATCAATGAAATGATAGAATAATGCCTAATGAGAGTTTGGGAGGAAGTGGTGTGCTTAAATTATGAAACGTAAATATGGCAGAAAAACAGTAGTACGTAAACGAGAAAAACTAGGAGCTTGGCCTAGAGAATGTTGTGAGTAAGTGAAATGTGAGAAAATGGCTAGAGTGTATTGAACTGGAATGAAGAACTACATGAAAGAGCGGAAGTAATTGGCGAAACGACAGGGCGGAAGAAGATGCAGGTTCAAATTCTCGGTGAACAAAGTCGTTCGTAGAGGCAAAAGTAATGTAAAAGAGATATTTCAGGTAATGAGAGACTCTGAAGAGGAGCAATTCAGAGAATGAGTATTGAAGAACAGTTCTTCAAAGAAGTGAGAGGAAGGAACAGAAGACAAAGGCGGAAAATGATATAGAAAGATAGGAAGCGCAATAAGACTTCATTAGGAGGAATAACAAAGAAGGACAGCATGAAAATCAAGGAAAGAATTGACTGTACGCAAGATCTAAGAATAGCATAAACATTAAATCGAGAGACAAAAGCTCAAGCGTAGAAAGTGCTGTATGGTAGAGACATAAGTGTTTAGATCTGTGCGACAGCAAATTGCTAGAGTAAGTGCAAGAAATGCGCAAGAGGAGAATGCGAATGGTGAGAGTCCTGGGAAAATTTTGTTTCGTAAAAAATATAGTCCACCTGGCCTTCGGCTGCCGCTCGAGAGCTCCCGTCCCGGTTCAACCACATTCCATCCCCTCCGTTTTGACCGAAAAGTGCCTCATGCGTTTTGTATAAATACACCAGCAAGCCGGCAGATCTACCTTGTAAATCAAACACCTTGACGGGCAGATCTACCTTGTACCCAAAAACGCCTATGTGGGCAGATCTACCTTGTACCCAAAAACGCCTATGTGGGCAGATCTACCTTGTACCCAAAAACGCCTATGTGGGCAGATCTACCTTGTATATCAAGCTCCTAGGCGGACAGAACTACCTTGTATATTAAACGCCTAAGCTGGAAGATCCATCTTTTATATCAAACGCTTAGGCGTGCAAATCTACCTCGCAATTCAAAACCTACACAGACAGATGTACCTCTCATCCCCAAACGCCTATGCGCCCCGAAAAACATCGCGCATAAACTCCCTGATCTATCTTTGGCCTTCAAACGTCCAGAACTAACCTGCGTCCGAACATCCACACGACTTAAACCACATTGCACCCAGAACTACCTTGTTTTGAACGCTCAAGCGCCCCACAGTGTCTTACGCCTAAAACTCGTACACTTCGAACCACCCCGCGCCTCGATTGGTCAGGCCCTCTGAAGGTCGAGACGCCTTGAAAAGCCAGTGCCTAAAACCAACCTTGAGCTTTGAACAACTGGGCACTCCGACTCTCCCGGCGAAAGAGTTTCTATAATCCTCGAACGCCTAAGCTCCTTGAACGTTCCATCATCTGCCATCCTGAATTACCTAGCAACTGACTCTTCTTCCCTACTCATTATCTGTATTTCTTTGCTCTTCAAAGTCTCTCATTACCTGAAATATCTCTTTTACATTCCTTTTGCCTCTACGAACGACTTTTTTTACCGAGAATATGAACTTGCATATTCTTCCGCCTTGTCGTTTCCCCAATTACTTCCGCTCTTCCATGTAGTTCTTCATTCTTGTTCAATACTCTCTAGCCTTTTCCTCATTTTTCACTTACTCACTACTTTCACTAGGCCAAGCTCCTAATTTTCCTCGTTAACTTACGGCTGTACTTCTGCCATATTTACTTTTCATATTTCAAGCAGACTACTTCTTCCCAACCCCTAATTTGGTATCATTCTTTCATTTTATCGATCGGGATATTTCTCTGAAATGCTATGCTTTCCTGAGATTTTCCCAAAGCTCTCACCATTCACATTCTCCACTTGCACATTTCTTGCACCTACTGCCTCTACGAACGACTATTTTTACCGAGAGTATGAACTTGCATAATCTTCCGCCCTGTCGTTTCGCCAATTACTTCCGCTCTTTCATGTAGTTCTTTATTCCTGTTCAATACTCTCTAGCCTTTTTTCTACACATTTCACTTACTCACTACTTTCTCTAGGCCAGGCTCCTAATTTTCCTCGTTAACTTGCTGCTGTACTTCTGCCACATCTACGTTTCATATTTCAAGCAGACCACTTCCTCCCAAACCCTCATTTGGCATCATTCTCTCATTTTATTGATCGGGTTATTTCTCTGAAACGCTTTTCTGAGATTTTACCAAGGCTCCCACCATTCACATTATCCTTTTGCACATTTCTTGCACTTTCTCTAGCAATGTGCTATCGCACACATCTGAACACTCACGTCTCTATCTCACAGCACTTTCTACGCTTCAGCTTTTGTCTCTCGTTTTAATATTTATGCTTTCTTTAGATCTCCCGGCGAAAGAGTTTCTAGAATATTCAAACACCTAAGCTCCTTGAACGTTCCATCATCTGCCATCCTGAATTACCTAGCAACTGACTATTTTTTCTTACTCATTCTCCGAAATATCTCTTTTAAATTCCTTTACCCTCTACAAACGACTTTTTTCACCGGGAATTTGAACCTGCATATTCTTCCGCCTGTCGTTTCGCCAAATACTTCCTTTTCCTCACATTTCCCTTACTCACAATTTTCACTAGGCCAATATCCTAATTTTCCTCGTTAACTTACTGACTTTTGCCACATTTACGTTTCATAGTTCAAGCAGACCACTTCCTCCCAAAATATCATTTGGCATCGTTCTCTCATTCTATTGATTGGGATATTTCTCTGAAACGCATTCCAGAGATATTTCCTAGGCTCTCACCATCCACATTCTCCTCTTGCACATTTCTTGCACTTATTCTAGCAATGTGCTGTCGCACAGATCTAAACTGTTGCATCTCTAACATACAGCACTTTTTTACGCTTGAGCTTTTGTCACACGTTTTAATATTTATATTATCCTTAGATCGTGCCTACCGTCAATTCTTTCCTTGATTTTCTCGCTCTTCCTCTTTGTTATTCTCCCTAGTAAATTCTTATTGCGCTTTTCATCTTCCTAGATCATTTTCCGCCTTTGTCTTCTGTTCCTTCTTCACACTTTTCTGAAGAACTGTTCTTCCTTACTCATTCTCTGTATTTCTTTCCTCTTCAAAGTCTCTCATTACCTAAAATATATCTTTCACATACCTTTTGCCTCTACAAACGACTTTTTTCACCGAGAATTTAAACCAGCATATTCTTACGTCCAGTCGTTTCGCCAATTACTTGCGCTCTTTCCTGTAGATCTTAATTCCTGTTCAATACTCTCTAGCCTTTTTCTCACAATTCACTTACTCACTACTTTCCCTAGGCCAAGCTCCTTATCTTCCTCTTTCACTTACTTCTGTACTTCTGCCACATTTATGTTTCATATTTTAAGCAGACTATTTCTTCCAAAACTCTCATTTTAATGATCGGGATATTTCTCTGAAACGCTTTCCTCAGATTTTCCCAGGGCTCTCACCATTCTCATTCTCCTCTTGCATATTTCTTGCACTTACTCTATCAATGTGCTATCGCACAAATCTAAACACTCACGTCTCTTTCATACAGCACTTTCTACGCTTGAGCTTATGTCTCTCGTTTTAATATGTATGCTATCCTTAGATCTTGCCTACCGTCGATTCTTTCATTGATTTTCACGCTCTCCCTCATTGTCATTTCTGCTAATAAATTCTTATTGCGCTTCTCATCTTCCTAGATCATTTTCCGCCTTTGTCTTCTGTTCCTTCCTCACACTTCTCTGAAGAACAGTTCTTCCCCACTCATTCTCTGTATTTCTTTCCTCTTCAAAGTCTCTCATTACCTGGAATATCTCTTTTCCATTCCTTTTGCCTCAACGAACGACTTTTTTTACCGAGAATTTAAACCTGCATATTCTTCCGCCCTGTCGTTTCCCAATTACTTCTGCTCTTTCCTGTAGTTCTTTATTCGTGTTCAATACTCTCTAGTCTTTTTCTCACATTTCACTTACTCACTACTTTCACTAGGCCTAGCTAATAATTTTCCTCGTTAACTTACTGACTTCTGCCATATTTACGTTTCATATGTCAAGCAGACCACTTCCTCCCAAACTCTCATTTGTCATCATTCTCTCATTTTATTGATCTGGATATTTCTCTGAAATGCTTTCCTTAGATTTTCCCAAGGCTCTCACCATTCACATTCTCCTCTTGCACATTTCTTGCACTTACTCTAGCAATGTGCTGTCGCACAGATCTAAGCAATTACGTCTCTACCATAAAGCACTTTCTACGCTTGAGCTTTTGTCTCTCGTTTTAATATTTATTCTTTCCTTAGATCTTGCCAACCATCAATTCTTTTCTCGATTTTCACGCTCTCCCTCTTAGTTATTCCTGCTAATAAATTCTTATTGGGCTTCTAATCTCCCTAGATCATTTTCCGCCTTTGTCTTCTGTTCCTTCCTCACACTTTTCTTTCATCTTCAAAGTTTCTCATTACCTGAAATATCTCTTTTCCATTCCTTTTTCCTCAACGAACGACTTTTTTCACCGAGAATTTGAACGTGCATATTCTTCCGCCTTGTCGTTTCGCCAATTGTTTCTGCTCTTTCATGTAGTTCTTTATTCCTGTTCAATACTCTCTAGCCTTTTTCTCACATTTCACTTACTCACTAGTTTCCCTAGGCCAACCTCATAATTTTCCTCGTTTAATTACTTCTGTACTTCTGCCACATTTACGTTCCATATTTTAAGCAGACCTTTTCCTCCCAAACTGTCTTTTGGCATCATTCTCTCATTTTATCGATCGGGATATTTCTCTGAAATGCTTTCCTGCGATTTTTCCAAGGCTCTCCAACCTAACCATTCACATTCTCCTCTTGCACTTACTCTAGCAATGTGCTGTCGCACAGATCTAAACATTTACGTCTCTACCACAGAGCACTTTCTACGCTAGAGCTCTTGTCTCTGATTTTAATATTTATGCTGTCCTTAGATCAAGCTTACCGTGAATTCTTTCCTTGATTTTCACGCTGTCCCTTTTTGTTATTCTCCCTAGTAAATTCCTATTGCGCTTCTCATCTTCCTAATCATTTTTCACCTTTGTCTTCTTTTCCTTTCTCACACTCTGCTGAAGAACTGTTATTCCCTACTCATTCTCTGTATTAATCTCCTCTTCAAAGTCTCTCATTACCTGAAATATCTTTTTTACTTTCCTTTCGTCTCATCGAACGACTTTTTTCACCGAGAATTTGAACCTGCATATTCTTCCGCCCTGTCGTTTCGTCAATTGCTTCCGCTCTTCCCTGTAGTTCCTCATTCCTGGTTCGAAGAGTACAAATTTTTGGGCGTAAAACACTTTGCGCTTGAGCGTTTATAACATGGTTGTTCTGAATGCAAGGTGGTTTGAGTCGTAAGGATGTTAGGATGCAGGGTAGTTCTGGTCGTTTGAAGGCAAAAGATAGTTCATGGAGTTTATGCGCGATGTTTTTCGGGGCACATAGGCGTATGGGGATGAGAGGTACATCTGTCTGCCTAGGCGTTTGAATTGCGGGGTAGATCTGCACGCATGAGCGTTTGATATAAAAGGTAGATCTTCCCGCCTAGGCGTTTAATATACAAGGTAGTTCTGTCCGCCTAGGAGTTTGATAAACAAGGTAGATCTGCCCACATAGTCGTTTTTGGGTGCAAGGTAGATCTGCCCGTCTAGGTGTTTGATTTACAAGATAGATCTGCCGGTCAGCTAGTGTATATATACTAAACGCGTGAGGCACTTTTCGGTCAAAATTGAGGGGATGGAATGTGGTTGAACCGGGACGGGGGCTCTCGAGCGGCAGGCGAAGGCCAGGCCGACTAATTTTTTTTGCGAAACAAGATTTTCCCGAGGCTCTCACCTTCTCCTCTTGCACATTTCTTGTACTTACTCTAGCAATGTGCTATCGCACAGAACTACACACTTACGTCTCTACCATACAGCACTTTCTACGCTTGAGCTTTTGTCTCTCGTTTTAATATTTATGCTATCCTTAGATCTAAATCTAAATTCTGAATTCTTCTT
Source organism: Cryptolaemus montrouzieri (assembly GCA_013387265.2). Taxonomy (NCBI): domain Eukaryota; kingdom Metazoa; phylum Arthropoda; class Insecta; order Coleoptera; family Coccinellidae; genus Cryptolaemus; species Cryptolaemus montrouzieri. The sequence continues at coordinate 58,945,634 of JABFTP020000185.1, forward strand.
GCCTATACGAACGACTTTTTTTACCGAGAATATGAACTTGCATATTCTTCCGCCTTGTCGTTTCGCCAATTACTTCCGCTCTTTTATGTAGTTCTTCATTCCTGTTCAATACTCTCTAGCCTTTTTCTCATTTTTCACTTACTCACTACTTTCACTAGGCCAAGCTCCTAAAAAACTAAAAGTGTTTTTTTTTGTCAAAAATTCGAAACACCCTGTGGAATTTCGTGGTCCGAGTTGAAACGTACAATATTATGGTCTGTCAAGACACATCTTCCTACAGTAATGCCCTTCTTGTTTCCTGCGTTTATCTCCATTTTTGCAAAATAAATTTAATTTCAAGTGGAAAATCACCATTTTGGAGAAATTCCATTGAATCAAGAAATTGTCATTAAAATTCGTCTATCAATTTGGAATTTTCTTATTATCACTCAGGCGTGTCGAAATTGTCTTTTGCGATTTTTATGTTCGAATTGCATTAGGTATTGATGACAATTTGGTTAATTTGGTGAAAATTAGGAATGCATAGGAGATAACAGTCGGCAGGTATTAAAATACATAACCGAATTCTAGGACCATTGATAAAACTTTTCATTTACACATGTGCACACCTTTTTTTATCAAATATGAAATACAACACACGTTTTTTTTTGTATATGACCACATTTGCACTTGTTTAAAAAGAATGGGAGTTTTCCATTCTTTGATTTGATACAAATTCGATCGGTTGCGGTGTTTTGCGATTCTTTTACTGTTTACAATTCGGAACGGTATTTTTCATTCAGAATGAGAGATTTACCACCAACCTCAGTAGCAAGGGCAGTTACATTGATCGAGGAAGGTCGCACGTACCGCAAAGTCGGTATCCATCGAATCTACCGACGTTACAGGGAAACTGGATTGTACGTGAGGAGGCGAGGACAAGGAAGAAATCGGGCAACCCGCGCTATACATGACCGTTTCATCGTCAATGAAACCATAAGAAATCCTCGTCTTACTGCTGTTCAGGCACGTAACCTTTCACAAGCAGTGGATAACATTAACGTCAGTGTGAGGACAGTCAGAAGACGATTGAATGAAGTTGGTCTGAGATCATACGCGCAAGCAAGAGCACCAAGACTCGATAGAGCCCATCGGGTAGCAAGATTGGGGTTTGCTAGGGAGCATGTAGCATGGACAATCAATTAGTGGAGACGAGTTTTATTTAGTGATGAGAGCCGATATTGTGTGAATTTCGTGGATGGTAGAGATAGAATATGGAGGCATCGAGAGGAACGGTACAATCAAGCGAACTTTGCAGGAACTGAGCAGGTGGAGGGTCAGTTATGATATGGGGTGGCATATGCTTCGGAGTACAAACAGAGCAGGAGATTATTGGCAGTGGATCACTTAATACCCATTGGTATATAACAGAAATCTTGGAGCCCCATGTTGTGCCTTTTGCTCCTTACATAGGGGAAAATTTCCTTTTTATGCACGATAACGCGCGCCCTCATACTGCGCGCATAGTGATAGAATATCGCAATGAAGTTGGGATCACACGAATGGACTGGCCGTCGCGGTCACCGGATATAAACCAGATCGAACACGTTTGGGACATTCTTAGAAAAAGGGTTCGACAAAGGAATCCAGGCAACGTTGAAGAGCTGACATTGGCTTTGGTGAAAGAATGGGACAACATACCTCAAAGATGATAGACAACATCATTGGGAGTATGCGAAATCGTATGCGCGCTGTAATAAGAGCTCGGGGGGGTCATTCTCGCTACTAAAATCAAATTATTTTATTTTGTGGGTCATCATGAACATTATTCTCAACATGTTCATTTCATTTCACGAGTGTCTCGCCAAGATACACACCTGCTCTCAATTTTGGACAGGAATGATAACTATTATAGAGTGTCACACGAAAAAAATTCAAAAAAAAATGTGCAAAATCAACGATTTTTCCAGTTTATTTCTAGTTCTCCCGGAGCGTGAAATTTCATTTCGTTAAATTTCCGCTTCTCTAATTTTGATTTTATTTTTTGGCTAACCTCCGATGTTATGCACCTACGCAAGATTAAAAATAAATTCTTTAAATTTGTGACTTTTCGCTTCAAATTGGATATCTCTTGTAAAAATAGAGATAAATGCATATAACAAGAAGAGCGTTACTTTAGGAAGATGTGTCTTGACAGACCATGATATTGTACGTTTCAACTCGGACCACGAAATTCCACAGGGTGTTACGAATTTTTGACAAAGAAAAACACTTTCAGTTTTGCCCCCGTATAAAATTTTTTTCAAATTTTGATTGTTTTCTCTTATAATTTCTACAAAGCAGAAGAGTTGATCTATAGATCTAAAACTTGCCGAAAAAATCATCTAAATCGGTTGAGAGTTAGGAAAAATATCGGACATCGAATTTGGTTAAATTTTCGAGTGTTCCGCTAATTTTGCCGCCGAGTGTATATCGAGTGACGCACTAAATGCAAAAAGCGGGGGTCATGGATGAATGTGTCTAATTGTTTTCCAGATATCGAAGGTGCTGTTTTGTTTGTTTGTTTTTTTCCTTTAACATGCTCTGTTTCTGCCTTTCGGCTAATGACACGCCGGGGAATTCTGTCACCTCACCAACCCGGTAATTTTGCCAGACCCCTCTCGTGTCGAGGGAAGGGATCTTTAATGTCCAACACATCTCTGTTAGACAGGACCGACAACTTTACATCTCCTCCGAAAGATGGACACTGAAGCGATTGCCAGAATCTGAAAAATCGCACCGACTTTGTGGGGATTGAACCCAGGTAACTCTGCGTAGGAGACGAGCATCATATCCCATACGCCACCGAGCCGGCGAAGGTGCTGGTTAGAATATTGCAAATTAAAATAAATAGGATGTTACGTAATAGTATGTCACCCTGTCTATTTTCGTAATAGTATAGCGCCCTGTATATTTGATTAATAGAATGTCTCAATTGGAGGATGTTAATCAGTGTGCAATTTTAAGAAAGAGAGTTCATATAAACAAAGGTCCGCAAAAGCTTCGTAATGGAGCTACAGGGTGTTGAAATTTCCGGAAAAATTGATTTTTTTCTTGAAAATCCCTGCAATTTTTGGGACATTCATTCCAAATTTGGAATTCAAGCTTTTTTTCACAGCCTTCATCATTACACGTCCTAGATTTCAACAGAAATTCACAAGGTGTTTTCTTTTCGGAGGAAACGTCGTCTTTTGCATTTTCAATTTATTTTGTAGTAAGCCACTGATAAGCGTACAATCAAGTTTTGTCATCGTCGTTCAATTTAAATTTTTTTTGACTTCACTACTCTTTACGTATCTCCAACTGTTTTCGAGTGAAAAGTTTGAATTCGATCATTTGAATTGTATGTTATCCGCTGAATAAAAAATAACTATGACCGAAATTTGCTTTTATTTTGATAGCTCTTCTTCTGATACTCAACATATACTTATTCAATATCAAACTAAGAAAAAGAACAATTAAGCACTGAATGAATTGGTGGAAGTGTCCTCCACCTGCAAGAATACAGGCCTCTCATTTCCATATTTTTCAAAATATTTGATATATTCTGTGGTCTGAAAACACAATTTTCAACTCGAACTATTAAGAGATAAATTTTCACTCTGGATGTTTCGCGATAAGTTTTCATGAATTATTTCATGAGTAAAAATATGAACTATATTGCTCTTCAAAAAGTACTAAGAATCTCAAATTTAGTGGAAATGAATTCAAGTTCCTTCATTCCAATACATTGTTCCTTCTTAGCTTTGAAGTCCAAAAGTTTTCAAGATAGAATTTCTCTGACTAACAAGAAATACTTGCACCAGAATCTATCTCACATTTCTATAGTTTTGATTCGATTTCAATTCAAGACTAAACGAAAGTTCCTCTCAGAGAATATAATGTCATTTCATCTAATGATTCAGCTAATTCGACATCTACATAATTATGAGTCGATGTTCCTAGAAAATTCCCCATTTTATTATTCTTCCTACAAACTGCATATTTTGATCCTGTATTCTATGAAACTTACACTTATAAGATCTGCAACGACTCTCATCTTTCGTCAGACTATCCTTCTTCCCGAAAACTAGACAGGCCCGTCCATCTTGGGATATCATCGTTTCAATTCAATATTAACCAATCTATTTGAAAATAATATCTAAGAATGGGGAGATATTAAGAAGAACTCCAACTTCAGACGTCAAATGTTTGGAAGAACTCTTCAATCAGGTAAAAAAAAATTTGTAGGAACTCACAGTTTTTCCTAATCCAAAAAAAAATGTCCGAAACATTAAAATATATGGTTTTCGAAATGAAATCATAACTTTGAAATATTACCATCTTACCGATTCTTCAGTTTAGAACCTAATATACAAGGGGTTACATAATAGTATGTCAAAAACATTAAAATATAGGGTATTTCGAAATAAAGTCATAACTTCGATATGTTACTTTCCTACCAATCCTTCAATGTAGAACATAATATACAAGGAGTTATATAATAGTATGTCAAAAACATCAAAATGTATGGTATTTCGAAATAAAACCATAACTATGATATGTTACTATCTTACCGATCTTTCAGTTTAGAACGTAATATACAAGGAGTTACATAATAGAATGGCTTTTCACTTTCAAGAAACATCTTGGACCATTGTGATTTTTTCGTATCTCCGATCTTCTCGAGCAAAAATTATCGAACGATTGTACGCATTCGCTGAATTGAAAGAACTTCTAATGAAAAAGTATGACTCGTAGGCTTAGATTTTTGATTTATTTTGGCAGTTGCTAAAGTTGAACCAGTGTCTACTAAAATTAGTAATTAAATTAACGATTAATTTAAGATTTTTGAAATTATTGCTGCGAGAAAAAATGGCTAATATTACTAACGCCAAATTGGCTGATATCCATTACATGTACAGTTTGGCTGACGGAAACACAACAAAAGCTAGGCGATTATATCAGGTGAACTTTCCAAATAGAGTAACAATGGACTGACGAACATTTTCAAATATCCACAATATGCGACGCAAATTGTTTCATGTTTGCGTAATATTTGTTACTTTGTTTTGGAAAATAACGTTCCAAATGCTACTGCTTTTCAATAACTGTTTCAGGCTAATACCCAACCAATTCACATTTTCAGTAGTAACAGAAACGGGATTGTATTTCATTCTCTGTCGATTCTTTTCAACCTAAACTTCCACATAAGATGAAAGTGGTAGTAAAAGAATAAATATGTACGTTTTCTGTATGTATTTCGGGATGATAATAATTGATTTCTCTCTACTAATATAAATGCTGGATGAGCATGATTCTCATGATTCATTCGCAGATTTATTGCCTTGAATCAAGAATCGAAATTACCATTCTGCAAGTTTTCGAGGATTTTTAGTTTGGAGATTCAAATATTTTCGCTACGAATTCAAAACAAGATTGAGAATTGTTGGAAACCTTTGGAACAAAATTGCAGTTGATTAAGTACTGTTTCACTAGTCCTTCTATTTCATATTGTTAGATTTTATTTGGCCTGATCAACTGGAATTTAGTATGAACCAGAATTATTTTCGATGATTGGTGGTGAGGTATTTCAAATTAATCTGGGCACACATTTCCACGAAAAAATGTCTAACATTTAGAATAATATTTAATTATCCGGCCAAAAATTACAACTGAAAAATATAAAGACACATACCAAAATCCCCATCTGTGAATTTTGAATGAGGCATCAGTTCACAAATCATAGGCTCCTCTGTGAAGTTCGAATTACGAATCTGTTAACAGAGAGTTACCACTAGTACAGTGTATTTGGTGACGTGTGACACGTTCCTCAATATTTTCTCCCTGTTCTTCTGTACAATAGGTATGGGTTTTGGAATCTGTGCCCTAAGCCATAACATATATTCTTAATTCATATGCAGTGAATAAAAAAAGATTTCTTGTTTTAGATTTTAAAATTGTCTTTACTATAGCTCTTCTATAATATCGAAAGCGGTTCACGAAAAATTCAAGTTTAATTGGACTTCATGCTGAAAATTGATCAAAATTTCAAATTTCAGACATTTCATCTATTCTGAAAACCATCGTCTAATAGTCACCATTTTTTCCCTGCTTTAAGTATAAGCTCGTGATTTTGGCATCGTCACCGTCATATTGACGGCCGTCATGAATGCATAGTTCAGTTTTTTCAAAAATTTCCCAACATATTAATTTACAAAGCATAGCCTACTCTGAGAATTTTAAATTGCAAATCTGTTACTATCGAGTAACCATTCCGTCGTTGATGTGTGACTCGTTTTTCAACATTGTTTTTAATTTTTGTGAATACTAACTAAGGTTTTTGAAACCTCTACCTTTAGCCATAATATATTTTATTATATACATATGCACTGAATAGAATCAATGGCCCTATATTTTCAAGTTGTCTTTACTATAGCTCTTCTGATACGAAATGAAAAAGATGAGATTGGTTCATTTCCGCTATCTGTTTCCTTTAAAAACTCCCCATCTTTATAAGACTGAACGAAACGCTAAAATTGTCCCTCAGAGTATATAAATTCATTTCATTTAATGATTCACACAGATCGACATCTTCTGTATAATTATGAATTTATGGTCGTGGAGAATTATCCTTTTCTATTTTCTTCCTATATACTGCCGCTAAAAGATACTATATTTCGCAGAAAATACTCAAACAAGATATGAGTTAAGTTTTCATAAACAAGTAGAACCTTAACATAACTCTGATGGCACTGTAAGTTGAATTAAATTCAGTAAAATTTTGAGTGTTCTGCGTTCAATACCTCTAATAGTAACTACAAAAAATTACAGGGTTAATTCAAGTATTGTCTGTGCACCGATCACAGAATATGTCATTTATTTTGAAAACTATGGAAAGGGACATAGGTAATATTTGAGAATTTCGCTGTTTTGACCTGAAAAATGCAATAATTGAGTTGTGTATATGCATTACTGTCTAATATACACATATTAAAAGGAGCATAAAATTATACGTTTGAAGCATAAAAATGAAACATTTTCGAATACCCCCTCCCTGTATTGCTCTGAAATTTTCGCGAGGTATTGAAAGAAAAATATTCAAAATAATACTGAATTTAATTCCACTCAAAGTAACATAAGAGTCATATTTACGTTCTACTTGTTTATGGAAACTAACCCAATAAACCAAAAAACCCTTCTTTACTTCAACAACTTAAGACTCTGATAAGAAAAATGTGTTTTCAGACGACTGAATAGGTCAAATATTTTGAAAGCTATAAAAAGAGGAATAGGTAATATTCGACAAATTCGCCATTTTTGCCTAAAAAATGTAATCGAGTATGCCATTGAAATAATTATAATGTTGATATGCAATTTTGTTATCAGATTCATTGTAAAGTCCAGTTTTCTTTTGTAATCCTCAAAATGTGCCACGATAAAAGGTGGTTTCAGTTGCTAATTACTATATCGAGTAGCGCACTAAATGCAAAAAGCAGGTTAAGGCTGAATGTATCTAATTCTTTTTCTGCTATCGAACTTGCTGGTATTAATACTTCGAATATTGATGCTATTAACATTTATTGTTTCACTGGATATAGTAACTAGCAACTAAAACCAACTTTTGTTTTGGCACACTCCAACTCAGAAGGTGTGAACTCGACAGAACAAAAAATAGGTCAACATTTCAAGACGTCAACTGCAGATTCGTAGTAAATTTCGAGAGATAATCATGTACATTTTATGAGGTCATAGTTTAGTGTGTAATATGCGCAATAGAAATGACTATAGACTTCCGCATGAAATAATTATTATGAAAAGTATTCGAACAATCCTTTCTCGAACATACGGTGGTTTCAGAAACGCTCTACGTATAGAGCAACTTTTACAGTACCTACGAAAGTAATGTCATAATTTTACACGACAACTCTTCTAATACTTAATAATCGTACTTGTGTACTTGTTGCTTGTGAATGATTTGCCAATTATGCGGAAACGTATGATAATGCCTCTGCTGTAGTAGATTTTACTGCACGCTAGCTAACTCTCAGAATTACGAACAAAAATAATCTAGACTATGAAAGGTATCAGGTGACAAAATTGCATTTTCACATTACTATTATTCAATTGGCATCCCCGATTGTATTTTCCAGGCCAAAGAGACCAATTTTCGAGTATTTCTATATTTTTTTCATATTTTACGTATTCTGTGGTCTCCAAAAACAATTTTCAAATCGAACTAGAAGTCTAATTTAACTTCACAGTGGTTGTTTCGCAATAAGTTTTCATAAAATAGTTCATTAGTGAAAATATGAACCGAATTGCACTTCAAAATGTACAGAAAATCTCAAAATTATTGGATGTGAATTCAAGTTCCTTCAATCCAATCTGTTTTTTCCATTTGATCGAGGAACCCATTCAGAACATAGGTTTTTGAGCAGAGCTTCTTTAGTACAAGGTTCAGACTTTTGTAGACATGGAAAAACCAATTTGGGATACTCTTCAATAAGACAATCCTACTTAGCAATAACAATTTCTCCAAAAATATTTGCATTGTGTTTCCTAAAATCCTCTATCTTTGTAGCTCCTCAAAGTCTTGTCAGAATCTCAGAATTAAACCTGTAATTCCTGACAAATTGAATTAATCTGTTGAAACCAGAAATCAAATCGAACTAAAAATGAAATTGATTTTCACATTAGACGAGCTATAGTTAAGACAATTCAAAAATCTAAAACAAGTAATTTTTTTCTAAGCACTGCATATGACTGACGTCAATATGACGTTGAAGAAGCCAAAAAAACGTGCTCATGAGACGTATCCCAAATAGAGAAACGGTCTGAAATTTGGAATTTCTGAGCACTGTCAGTATGCAAGGTGTAGGAGTTTAATCGAAAGATTCAATTTAATTCTGAATAATATCTAAGAATGGGTAGAAATTCGAAAAAGAACTCCAATTTCAAATGTCAAATAGTTGGAAAAACTCTTGAATCAGGTGAAAAGAATGATGATGGTAATCACAGTTTCTCATAATCCCAAAAACATTCAAGAACATTAAAATATATGGTATATATAAATAAAATCATACTTTGATATGTAACTATGTTACCGATCTTTCTGTCTAGATCATAATATACAGGGAGTTACATAATAACATAACAAATTGAGAGGATAAAATCAACGTGCAGTTTTAAGGAAATACTTCATACAAACAAAGGGCCGCGAAAGCTTCGTTACGGAGGTATGGGGTGTTGAAATTTCAGTAAAAAATTGTTTTTTTCCTACAAAACTCCTGCAGTTTTTGAGATATTCAACCCCTTTCTTTGTAGCTCCTCTAGATCTTGTCAGATTCGATGAATTAGAGCAGTACTTCTTGACCCATTGAACTAATCTGTAGAAATCTGAAATCAAAAATCAAATTCAATATTAAATTAATTTTCACATTAGAAGAGCCATACTGAAGACAAATTAAATAATTAAAACAAGAGTTTTTTTTCTTTTGAGTGCATTTGAATATGGAAAAATATGATATGGCTTAAAGTAAAGATTTGAAAAACCTTAGTTTTTCCTACACGGTGCTGTATGAAAGAAAGTGAGTAATTCTTTCGTCTAGGATACTTCCATCAGTTTATACAGTTTTTAATTGTTCTTTTTCTTAGTGTGATATTGAATAAGTATAGGTTGAGTATCAAAAGCAGAGCTATTAAAATAAAAGCAAATTTCGGGCAAACCTATTTTCTTTCTTTGTTTTCAGCGAATAGCATACAATTCAAATCACTCAAATTCAATAATATTTCACTCTAAAACAGTTGGAGATACGAAAAAATTACAATCGTCACAAAAGTTTCTAAATTGAACGAAGATGACAAAAATTGATTATACGCTGGGCAAAAGAAGACATGGCCTCGGAAAACAAAACATGTTGTGAATATTTCAGTTGAAATCTAGGATGTGTAACGAGGGAGGCCGTGAAGAAAAGCTTGCATTCTAGATTTTGGCTGAATGTCTCAAAAACTGCAGGAATTCTAAAGAGAAAATCTATTTTTTCCGCAGTTTTCAACTCTCTGTAGCTCCGTAACGAAGCTGTTGCGGACAACAGGCCATCTGTTCTTTTGCCCTTTTCAACATTTTTGTAGGACTCTATTGATCAGCGTTCAATCAATTTTCGTTTTTTGATAGTGATAGTTGTAATTTTGTCGTCTCCCCAACAGTTTTCGAGTGGAAAACAATTTAATTTGAATTATTTGAATTTTATGTTATTCACTAAATAAAGAAATAGGAAAAATACTCGAGAGGAAGGCCCGAAATATTCTTCTGACACTAAACTTATACTTATTAAATGTCAGACTGAAAAAAAGAACAATTAAAAACTAAATGAATTGACGGAAGTGTCCTCCACCTACAAGAATACAGGCCTCTTATTTCCATAGTTTTCAAAATATTTGACATATTCTGTGGTCTGAAAACACAATTTTCGAATCGAGCTATTAAGTATAATGAAATTTGACTGTGCTTGTTTCGTGATGAGTTTCCATGAAATAGTTGATGAGTAAACATATGAACTACATTGCTCTCCAATATGTACTAAGATTCTCAACTTTAGTGGATACGAATTCAAGTTCTATCATCCCAAACCATTTTTTCTTCTTAGTTTAAACTCCAAAAGTTTACAAGATAGAATTTCTCTAACGCATAGGAAATCCTCACACCAGAATCCTTCTGACATTTCTAAAGTTTTGATTCGATTTCAATACTAAGACTAAACGGAATGCTAAAATTACCCCTCAGAGAATATGAATTCATTCGGTCTAATAATTTAGCCAAATTGACATCTACATAAGTATAAGTAGATGTTCCTAGAAAAGTTCCCCAATTTTCTATTTTCCCTGAAAATGCATATAAAAGTACTTTATGAGTGAGATAATAACATAATGATTGGGAAAGTAAAATATATTTTAAGGAAAAAACATTGTATATTTACGTAATAGGATGTCACTATTTGAGGGGGTTAATCAGTGTGCAATTTTGAGAAAAAGAGTTCATACAAACATAAGTCCACTATAGCTTCATTACGGAGATACAGGGTGTTGAAATTTCCGTAAAAATTGGTTTTTTCTTCGAAACTCCTGCAGTTTTTGAGATAATCAGCCCAAATTTGGAATTCAAGCTATTGTTTACAGCCTCCATTGTTACACGTCCTAAATTTCAACTAAAATCTACAAGGTGTTTTCTATTCTGGAGCCATGTCTTCTATAGCACTTTCAAACTTATTTGCAGTACTCCACTGATCAGCTTACCAACAATTTTCGTAACTTTTTTCAATCTAGAAACTTCTTTGACATTTGTTATTGTTTTCGTAACTAATAAAATTCTTCACTACCTTTCATTGTACCCGTTTCATATTCAACTCGTCCAAACTCTACTTCCTCGAGATTCTCCTTCAAGACTGAACTCCTGCCGATGGTTCTTAGATAAAATTTGAGATAATGCTCATTTTGATAGTGAAATGATGTTCACAAACGAAGCTAACTTTTCGAGAACTGTTATCACATAGTTTATCAATAATCATTATTGGACTGGGGATAACCCCCAATTGATTGAAGAATCTCATAATCACAATAAATTCTCACTGAATGTCTGAGTCGGAAAAAGAAGAAATAATTTGGCTAGGCCATTGTTTTTGCCCAACAGAATAAGCTTATCGGAAATATCTTGAGGAGGTGTTACCTTTATTGTCTCGAGGATATGTCACCTCTGGTGCGGAACATAATGTGGTTATGTATGACGGGAAACCAGCAGATTTCAGTGTAGACGCTGGGGAGTTCTTGAATAATACATTCAACAACCGATGGATAATGCGGGGTGACGAGCCATGGCCTCCTTGGTCCTCAGACTTGAATAGTTTAGACTTCTTCTGATGGGGATATCTCAAACGTTTAGTTTTCACCACTCCAGTGAACACTGTACAAGAATTACAAAATCGAATAATGACCTCTTGAGACAAGATAAGAAATACCACAGGAATATTTTAAAGAGTGCGTGATAATATGCGAAGAAGGACAGAAGAATCTACTCTTTTAGGTGGACGGCACTTCCAACAATTTATGCAGTTTATAACTCAAATAATTCAAATTCAATAACTTTTTACTCGAAAACGTTAGGAGTTTCGACAAAATTGCAACTGTTAAGAGGTCTCTTAATAGAGCGAAGAAGACGAAAATTGATTGTACTCTGATCAATGGCGTACTACAAAAAAATTGATAGAGAAAAAGAAGACATGGCCCCGGAAAAGAATACACCTTGTGAGTATCAGTTAATATCTAGGACGTGTAATGATGAAGGCTGTAAAAAATAGAATGCATTCCTAATTTGGGCTGAATGTCTCAAAAACCATCTATCGACCAGAACGGACCATAGCAAAAAAACAATTAGAAACATTCGGCCATAACCTGCATTTTGCATTTAGTGCACCACTCGATATAATAACTACAAACTAAAACCAACATTTATTTTTGCACGGTCCGTCTAAAATGGTATAAACTAGACAAAACAAAAAAAAAGGTGTACTTTTCGTGACATCGACTGCAGGTTCGTGGTAGATTACAAGAGATAATAGTAGCAGCTAAAATTATAAATACGGATAATATTCGAACGCTAGTTTCTTGAAACTGCTGTGGGTTCCAATGAGAAGAAATTTGATAATACTATTTTATTTATTGCACAAAAGCAATATAAAATATTCCCAAAAATAGGCGGAATCACTCCATAAAATATTTCAGGAAAGCTCTGCTCAGGAAATAGTGCAACTTTGACAGTTATCATGAAAGTACTGTCATAGTTTTCAACATGAACACACACTTTGAGGATTACAAAGAAAATAAATCTAGACTTTACAAGGTATCAGGTGACAAAATTGCATAACCACATTAATCTCATGCAATTGGTATACCCCATTGTATATATCAGGCCAAAAGGGCTAATTCATCTCATTTCCATATATTCTGTGGTGTCTACACACAATTTTTCAATCGAACTCTCAGAACTAATGAAATTTCACAGTGGTTGTTTCGCAATAAGTTTTCATAAAATAGTTCATTAGTGAAAATATGAACCAAATTGCACTTAAAAATGTACAGACAATCTCTAATTTATTGGATTTGAATTCAAATTACTTCAATCCAATCCATTTTTTCTCATTAGTTTCAGAAATCCACTTTTAACATGGGTTATTGTGGAGACCTTGTGTAATACATGGTTCAGACTTTCGTAGACACTTAAAAGCCAATTTTGGAAAATAAACTCAAGGGTGCTGAAACTATCTTATTATTATATTACTATGAGTCAAACAGATTGAATTCCGTCTTCATTTTTTGTGTAGAATAAATGGATGAAACACTGTAAACTGAGTTTGGGATTCTCTTCAATCAGACAATCCTACTTAGCAATAGCAAATAATCCGAAAATAATTGCATAGTGCTTCATAAAATCCCCTATCTTTGTAGCTTCTCTAGGTCCTGTTGGATTCGAAGAATTAGAGAAGTACTTCTCGTCCCATTGAATGAATCTGTTGAAATAAATATCAAATTTAAATTTGAATTAATATTTACATTAGAAGAGCCATACTAAAAACAATTTGAAAATCTTAAACAAGTGATTTTATTCTTTCAGCGCATATGAATATAAGACAAGATTATATGGCATAAAGTACAGTTTTCAAAAACCATACTTATTATTCAGAAAAACAGGAATAAAATATCTAAAAAATATCCCAAACTATACTCTTAACGGTTCTGTACGAAAGAAAAAGTGTAATTCCTCCGTTTAGTTCTTTAAAAAATTACCTTTGGAAGTATGTGATCTCATTCTCAGAATATTCAGTTGCATCAAGGTTTTTTAAGAGGGGGTCTATCGAAATTATGTGACGCGAATGGCTTCATGTTTGCGTAATATTTTCCGAAAATAAAGTTAATTATGTGGTCGAGTACAAAATTACAATTCCCTGTATGACCAAAGATTCTGATGTTTATTATTTTTCTCCTCAAAAAGTAGAACTATGACACCCTGTGTTTTGAATTTGCCTTCAATTTTCCTTTCTTATGCTAGGTGTTATTAAAAAGTGCATATGTTTGGACAATCTCGAAGTTGATCATTTACAATTCTGGGGCAGCCTTTTGAGCTTATTCTCAAGAAATCAACTGATATAATAATTTCAGTTGATTTCTAGAGACCTTCGAAGGATCCAGTGAAAGTACAATAGGTAATGTTGCACTGTTTTCAGTAATTTCTCCCAATAGAACTTCATTGTTAATACGGTTATTCAGAAAATATCACATGTTTGCGGTACGCGCAATAAAAAGTTAAAAAGATAAATATGTAGGTTTTCTGCCTGTATTTCGTTATGTTTATAATTAGTTTCTCTCTACTTAATTGAATGCATGATGAGTATGATCCTCATGATTTGTTAGCATACTTATTTCCTTAAACTAATTACTGAAATTACCGTTCTGCAACTGTAGGGCATGAATTGATGGAAGTGTCCTCCACCTGCAAGAATACAGGCCTCTTATTTCCATAGTTTTCAAAATATTTGACATATTCTGTGGTCTGAAAACACAATTTTCGAATCGAACTATTAAAACTAATGAAATTTTAATGAAATTTGACTGTGCTTGTTTCGCGATAAGTTTCCATGAAATAGTTCATGAGTAAACATATGAACTACATTGCTCTTCAATATGTACTAAGATTCTCATTTTTAGTGGATACGAATTCAAGTTCTATCATCCCAATCCATTTTTTGTTCTTAGTTTAAACAACAAAAGATTTCAAGTTAGAATTTCTCTTACGCATAGGAAATCCTTACACCAGAATCCTTCTGACATTTCTAAAGTTTTGATTCGATTTCCATACTAAGACTAAACGGAATGCTAGAATTACCCCTCAGAGAATATAAATTTATTTGGTCTAATAATTTAGCCAAATCGACATCTACATAAGTATAAGTAGATGTTCCTAGAAAAGTTCCCCACTTTTCTATTTTCCCTGAAAATGCCTATAAAAGTACTTTATGAAATTCACCCTTGTAAGATCTGAAACGACTCTTATCTTTCCTAAGACTATCATTCTTCCCGAAAAACTGACAGGCCTGTTCATGGGACACCATCGTTTCAATTTAATTTTAGTCAATCTATTTGAAAGTAATATCTGAGAATGGGGATAAATTTGAGAAAGAACTCCATTTTCAGACGTCAAATACTTCGAAAAACTCTTAACTCAGGTGAAAGAAATGTTCATTATAATCCAAAAGAAAATCAAAAACATCAAGATATATGATATTTCATCATAAAATAATAACTTTTATATGTAACTATGTTACCGATCTTTCTGTATAGACCATAACATAGAGGCAGTGAGATAATAACATAATGATTGAGAAGGTAAAATATATTTTAAGGAAAAAACATAGTATATTTACGTAATAGGATGTTACAATTTTAGGGGGTTAATCAGTGTACAATTTTGAGAAAAAGAGTTCCCACAAACATAAGTCCACTATAGCTTCGTTACGGAGATACAGGGTGTTGAAATTTTCGTAAAAAATTGTTTTTTTCCTCGAAACTCCTGCAGTTTTTGAGATAATCAGCCCAGAATATGGAATTCAAGCTATTGTTTATAGCCTACATTATTACACGTCCTAAATTTCAACTAAAATCTACAAGGTGTTTTCTATTCAGGAACCATGTCTTCTTTTGCACTTTCAAACTTATTTGCAGTACTCCACTGATCAGCTTACCAACAATTTTCGTAACTTTTTTCAATCTAGAAACTTCTTTGACATTTGTAATTGTTTCGTAACTTCGACCGTTCTCGAGCATAAAATCATCGAACGAAAGTTTGCATTCGCTTAATTGACAGCACTTCTTAAATAACTTCCTAAAAAGCATGACTCGTAGGCTTAGATTTTTGATTTATTTTTGACAGTTGCTAAAGTTGAATTAGTGTCTGCTGAAACTGTTATTTAAATTATCGATTAGTTTTAAGACTTTGGAAATTATCATTGTAAAAAAAATTGCTAATTTTACTAACGCCAAATTGGCTGATATCCATTACATGTACGGTCTGGCTGACAGTAACACAACAGAAGTTAAGCGATTATATCAGGTTCGTTTTCCAAATAGAGTAACAACAGTTAGGCGAATACTTTCAAATATCCAAAGAAGGTAGAGAGAAACTGGTACTTTTACTGCAAATAACCGTTTGAAAAGTGCAACACTAACTATGAGAACTCCAGATATTGAGGAAGCAGTTTTGAGTTAAATTGATTCCTCATATGAGTACAGGAAAAATTGGAAATCAGTTGAATATTTCACATGCTTCAGTTAATAAAATTCTTCACGACCTTTTATTGTACCCGTTTCATATTCAACTCGTCCAAACTCTACTTCCTCGAGATTCTCCTTCAAGACTGAACTCCTGCCGATGGTTCTTAGATAAAATTTGAGATAATGCTCATTTTGATAGTGAAATAATATTCACAAACGAAGCTAACTTTTCGAGAACTGTTATCACATAGTTTATCAATAATCATTATTGGACTGGGGATAACCCCCATTTGATTGAAGAATGTCATAATCACAATAAATTCTCACTGAATGTCTGAGTCGGAATAAAAAGAAATAATTTGGCTAGGCCATTTTTTTTGCCCAACAGAATAAGCTTATCGGAAATTTCTTGAGGAGGTGTTACCTTTAATGTCTCGAGGATGTGTCACCTCTGGTGCGAAACATAATGTGGTTATGTATGACGGGAAACCAGCAGATTTCAGTGTAGACGCTGGGGAGTTCTTGAATAATACATTCAACAACCGATGGATAATGCGGTGTGCCCGAGCCATGGCCTCCTTTGTCCTCAGACTTGAATAGTTTAGATTTCTTCTGATGGGGATATCTCAAACGTTTAGTTTTCACCACTCCAGTGAACACTGTACAAGAATTACAAAATCGAATAATGACCTCTTGAGACGAGATAAGAAATACCACAGGAATATTTTACAGAGTGCGTGATAATATGCGAACAAGGACAGAAGAATCTACTCTTACAGGTGGACGACACTTCCAACAATTTATGCAGTTTATATTTCAAAAAATTCAAATTCAATAACTTTTTACTCGAAAACGTTAGGAGTTTCGACAAAATTGCAACTGTTAAGAGGTCTCTTAATAGAGCGAAGATGACGAAAATTGATTGTACCCTGATCAATGGCGTACTACAAAAAATTTGATAGAGAAAAAAAGACATGGCCTCGGAAAAGAATACACCTTGTGAGTATTAGTTAAAATCTAGGACGTGTAATGATGAAGGCTGTAAAAAATAGAATGCATTCCAAATTTGGGCTGAATGTTTCAAAAACCATCTCTCGACCAGAACGGAACATAGCAAAAAAACAATTAGAAACATTCGGCCATAACCTGCATTTTGCATTTAGTGCACCACTTGATATAGTAACTACCAACTAAAACCAACATTTATTTTTGCACGGTCCGTCTAAAATGGTATAAACTAGACAAAACAAAAAAAAAGTGTACTTTTCGTGACATCGACTGCAGGTTCGTGGTAGATTACAAGAGATAATAGTAGCAGCTAAAATTATAAGTACGGATAATATTCGAACGCTAGTTTCTTGAAACTGCTGTGGGTTCTAGTGAGAAGAAATTTGATAATACTTTTTTATTTATTACACAAAAGCAATATAAAATATTCCCAAAAATAGGCGGAATCACTCCATAAAATATTTCACGAAAGCTCTGCTCAGGAAATAGTGCAACTTTGACAGTTACCATGAAAGTACTGTCATAGTTTTCAACATGAACATACACTTTGAGGATTACAAACAAAATAAATCTAGACTGTACTAGGTATCAGGTGACAAAATTGCATATCCAAATTAATCTCATGCAATTGGTATACCCGATTGTATATATCAGGCCAAAAGAGCTAATTTATCGTATATTATCTATATCTCATTTCCATATATTCTGTGGTGTCCACACACAATTTTTAAATCGAACTCTCAGAACTAATGAAATTTCACAGTGGTTGTTTCGCAATAAGTTTTCATAAAATAGTTCATTAGTGAAAATATGAACCAACTTGCACTTAAAAATGTACAGACAATCTCTAATTTATTGAATTTGAATTCAATTTACTTCAATCCAATCCATTATTTCTCATTAGTTTTAGAAATCCACTTTTAACATGGGTTATTGTGGAGACCTTGTGTAATACATGGTTCAGACTTTCGTAGACACTTAAAAGCCAATTTTGGAAAATAAACTTAGGGGTGCTGCAACTACCTTATTATTAAATTACTATGAGTCAAACAGATTGAATTCGGTCTTCATTTTTAGTGTAGAATAAATGGATGAAACACTGTAAACTGAGTTTGGGATTCTCTTTAATCAGACAATCCTACTTAGCAATAGCAAATAATCCAAAAATAATTGCATAGTGTTTCATAAAATCCCCTATCTCTGTAGCTCCTCTAGGTCTTGTCGGATTCGAAGAATTGGATAAGTACTTCTTGACCCATTGAATCAATCTGTTGAAATAAATATCAAATTTAAAATTGGATTTATTTTCACATTAGAAGAGCCATACTAAAAACAATTTGAAAATCTTAAACAAGTGATTTTATTCCTTCAGCGCATATGAATATAAGACAAGATTGTATGGCATAAAGTACAGATTTCAAAACCATACTCATTATTCAGAAAAACAGGAATAAAATATCTAAAAATATCCCAAACTATATTCTAAACGGTTCTGTACGAAAGAAAAAGTGTAATTCTTTCGTTTAGATCTTTAAAAAATTACCTTTGGAAGTATGTGATCGCATTCTCAAAATAGTCAGTTGCATTAAGGTTTTTTAAGAAGGGGTCTATCGAAATTATGTGACGCAAATGGTTTCATGTTTGGGTTATATTTTCCGAAAATAAAGTTAATTATGTGGTCGAGTACAAAATTACAATTCCCTGTATGACCAAAGATTCTGATGTTGATTATTTTTCTTCTCAAAAAGTAGAAATATGATACATTGTATTTTGAATTTGCCTTCAATTTTCCTTTCTTATGCTAGGTTTTATTAAAAAGTACATATGTTCGGACAATCTCAAAGTTGATCATTTACAATTCTGGGGCAGCCTTCTGAGCTTATTCACAAGAAATCAGCTGATATAATAATTTCAATTGATTTCTAGAGACCTTTGAAGGATCCAGTGAAAGTACAATAGGTAATGTTGCACTGTTTTCAGTAATTTCTCCCAATAGAACTTCATCGCCAATACGGTTATTCAGAAAATTTCACTTGTTTGCGGTACACGCAATAAAAAGTTAAAAAGATAAATATGTAGTTTTTCTGCCTGTATTTCGTTATGTCAATAATTAGTTTCTCTCTACTTAATTAAATGCATGATGAGTATGATCCTCATGATTTGTTAGCAGACATATTGCCTTAAACTAATTACTGAAATTACCGTCCTGCAACTGTAGGGGATTCTTAATTTTCAGATTCGAACATTAATACTACGAATTCGAAACTTCATTGAGATTTGTTGCAACGCAAACTCCATTATGCGCTAACTGCGATGGAAGAAGATTGCATTTGAAAATGTCCTGTTTCGCTAGTCCTCCCATATTGTATTGATAGATTTCCTTTGGCCTGATCTACTGGAATTTAGTATGGACTGAAATTGTTCTTGGTGGAGAGGTAATTTCTCCCAATAGAACTTCATCGCCAATACGGTTATTCAGAAAATATTACTTATTCTGTGGTCTCTAACTTTTTGATTATTTTGTCGGTGTTAATAAAATGAGCAGTATGAAAGTTGAATCGTAATATTCTACGTTTCTAATGCTCATGATGTAATTCAAGCTCCTACAATTCCGATGATTTTCATTCTAAGTTTCTATCAGATATCCAATGATATGATGTCGTCCCATTTACAAATATTCATAATCACACGACATATTCTTTCATGGCACATTTAGATCACTTTGATATTCTCCTATATAATGACATTTTTTATGCTATGCTCAATTTGAGAAAATATATATATAGAATAAAACTCCAGTTTCATATTTTTCAACACAAAAATCTTAATCGAGGTATCGTATCTGAAATGATTCATTATATAGTCCAAAAATCGGTATGAAATAAGTGTTATTGAATAAAGAAGAAAATTCACCCTCGAAGTATAGAAGAGTGAAATAAAATATTAATTGTTTATTAATATTATATTATTAATAATATATTTGATATATAACTTTGTAACCGAACACTTTTATAGTCCATAATTTATATCTTCATTTGTAGTTTTGAAACTAGAACATTCGATTGCGAAAAAAAGAAATAGAATAACCCGGCTATATCCTGGTCTTTTGCATATAGTATGACACTCGATATAGTAATTAGCAACTAGCACATAGCATAATCTTGACTTTGTCCAAATAAGTAAATTTAAACTTGACCGAGCAAAAAATAGGTTGACAATTCGTGACATCGACTGTGGTTTCGTAGTACATTTTAGGAAATGAACATGTTATGCTAGTCAGAGTCTAATAGGTAATATTCTCAATAAAAATGGCTCTAGTCGTATGATAATGCTGCTGCTGTAGTAATATATTTTACACGCCAGCAGACTTTGAGGATTACAAACAAAGACAATCTGTTTTTTTTTTCTAAAGTTTATATAAACATAGGTCCGCAAAAGCTTCGTAACGGAGCAACAGGGTGTTGAAATCTCCTGAAAGAATTGGTTTTTACTTTGAAATTCCTGCGGTTCTTGAGATATTCCTCCCGAATTTGGAATGCTAATTTTACAGCCTACATCTTACACTTCCTAGATTTTAATTCTTGAGCAGCTTTCTTTTCGAAGGCCAAATCCTGTTTCGCCCTTTCAAACATTTTTGTAGTACGCCACTGATCAATTTTTTCGTATCTCCAATCGGTTTCGAGTGAAAAATTATTGGATTGTATGTTAATTGCTAAATAAAAAAAAACAATACAAATACTCGATAGGTTTGCCCAAAATTTGCCTTAATATTGATAGCTCGTCTCAACCAATACTTCGATATAAAATTAAAGAAAAGAACACTTAAAAACTAAATAAATTGCTGGAAGTGTCCTCAAACTGCAAGAATACAGGCCTCTGTCCTTCTTCGCATATTATCACGCACTCTAAGAAAAATTCTCTGGGGTATTTCTTATCCAGAAGTTTATATTTCGATTCCTCAATTCTTGTACAGTGTTCACTGGAGAGGCATGAACAAAACTTTTGAGATATCCCCATAAGAATAAGTCTGAACTATTTAGTCATGTAATCAGTTTTTTCTTATTGAAACTATATTCTAAACGGTTCTGTTCGAAAGAAAAAGTGTAATTCTTTCGTTTAGATCTTTAAAAAATTACCTTTGGAAGTATGTGATCGCATTCTCAAAATATTCAGTTGCATTAAGGTTTTTTAAGGAGGGGTCTATCGAAATTATGTGACGCAATTTGTTTCATGTTTGGGTAATAATTTCCGAAAATAAAGTTAATTATGTGGTCGAGTACAAAATTACGATTCCCTGTGTGACCAAAGATTCTGATGTTGATTATTTTTCTTCTCAAAAAGTAGAAATATGATACCCTGTATTTTGAATTTGCCTTTTATTTTCCTTTCTTATGCTAGGTTTTATTAAAAAGTACATATGTTTGGACAATCTCAATGTTGATCATTTACAATTCTGGGGCAGCCTTCTGAGCTCATTCTCAAGAAATCAACTGATATAATAATTTCAATTGATTTCTAGAGACCTTCGAAGGATCCAGTGAAAGTACAATAGGTAATGTTGCACTGTTTTCAGTAATTTCTCCCAATAGAACTTCATCGCCGATACGGTTATTCAGAAAATTTCACTTGTTTGCGGTACACGCAATAAAAAGTTAAAAAGATAAATATGTAGTTTTTCTGCCTGTATTTCGTTATGTCAATAATTAGTTTCTCTCTACTTAATTAAATGCATGATGAGTATGATCCTCATGATTTGTTAGCAGACATATTGCCTTAAACTAATTACTGAAATTACCGTCCTGCAACTGTAGGGGATTCTTAATTTTCAGATTCGAACATTAATACTACGAATTCGAAACTTCATTGAGATTTGTTGCAACGCAAACTCCATTATGCGCTAACTGCGATGGAAGAAGATTGCATTTGAAAATGTCCTGTTTCGCTAGTCCTCCCATATTGTATTGATAGATTTCCTTTGGCCTGATCTACTGGAATTTAGTATGGACTGAAATTGTTCTTGGTGGAGAGGTATTTCAAAATAATCTGGGCACTCATTTCCACCAAAAGATTTCAAATAGTGAAAATGGAATTTAATTATCCGGCTTGAACTAACAACTTAAAAATAGAAAGACATTTACCAAGAGCCCCAGCTGTGAATTTTGAATGAGGCCTCAGTTCACAAATCGTAGACTCCTCTGTGAAGTTTGAATTACGAATTACTATTACCAGACAGTTACCACTAGTACAGTGTATTTTGTGACGTGTGACACATTTCTCAACAATTTGTCCCTGTTTTTCTGTACAATAGATATGGTTTTTGAAATCTGTACCCTTAGCCATAACATATATTCTTAATTCATATGCACTGAATAGAAAAAGATCACTTGTTTTAAATATTAAAATTGTCTTTACTATAGCTCTTCTATATTTTTGAAAGCGGTATACAAAAGTTCAAGTTTAACTGCTTCTCTCGATTGGACATAATGCTGTAAATTGATCAGAATTTCAAATTTACGACATTTTATCAATTCTGGATACCATTGCCTAAGAGTGGCCATTTTTTCCCTGCTTTAAATATAAGCACGTTATTTTGGCATCTTCACCGTCAATTGACCCACTGTGCAGTGTGTGATTTGTGAAATTTCTCAACATTTTCTCAAGTTTTTTGAATAATAACTATGGTTTCTGAAACCTGCACCGTTAGCCTTAATATATTTCATCATATACATATGCACTGAATTGAACCAATTATTTCATATTCTCAAGTTGTCTTCACTTTAGCTCTTCTAATACGAAATGATAAAGGTGTAGTTGGCTCATTTTCGCTATCGTTTTCTTTTCAAAAGTCCTCATCAATAATGAATACACGGAATGCTCAAATTGCCCTTCAGAGAATAGAAATTCATTTCATCTAATGATTCACTCTGATCGACAACTTCTGAATAATTATGAATTGATGGTCATGGAGATTAATCCTTCTCACTTTTCTTCCTACATTGTGTCGCTGAAAAATATGGTATTTGCAGAAATTACACAAACAAGATCTGGGTTAAGTTTTTATAAACAAGTAGAACTTTAACATTACGCTGATAGCACTGTAAATTGAATTAAATTCAGTATAATTTCGAGTGTTCTTCGTTCAACACCTCTCGAAGTAACTTCAGAAAAATATAGGGTTAATTAAGAAATTGTCTTTGTACAGACCACAGAATATGTCAAATGTTTTGAAAGCTTTGGAAAAAAGACATAGGTATTTTTTGAAAATTTCGCTCTTTCGACCTGAAAAATGCTATTGGGTATGCCATGTGAATAATTGTGTTGTAGATATGCAATACTGTCAAATTTACACATATTAAAAGAAGCATAAAACTATACATATAAAGCATACAAATGAAATATAATCGAATTCCCTTTATTTTTCTGAAGTTATTTCGAGAGGTATTGAACGGAAAACTCTCAAAATAATACTGAATTTAAGTCAACTTACAGTAACATAAGAGTCATATTGAGGTTTTACTTGTTTATGAACACTTACGTGATAAAACGAAATACCCTTTTTACTTTAACGACTTAAGACTTTGATTTGAAATATGTGTTCTCAGATCACAGAATATGTCAAATATTTTGAAAGCTGTGGAAGAAAGAAATAGGTAATATCCGACAAATTCGCCATTTTTGCCTAAATAATGTAATCGGGTATGCCATTTGATTAATTATAATGTGGATATGCAATTTTGTTATCAGATACATTGAAAAGTCCTGGCTAGTTTTTTTTTTGTAATCCTCAAAGTGTGCCACGATAAAAATTGGTTTCAGTTGCTAAATACAATATCGACTAGCCCACTAAATACAAGAAGCAGGTTAGAGCCGAATGTTCCTAATTCTTTTTTTGCTATCGAACGTACTGGTATTAATACTTCGAATATTGATGCTATTTACATTTAGTGCTCCACTCGATATAGTAACTAGCAACTGAAATCAATTTTTATTTTGGCACACTCTAACTGAGAAAGTGTGAACTAGACAGAACAAAACATGGTGAAGTATTCGAACAATACTTTCACGAAAATACGGAGTGTTGAGAAGCGCTCTAGATATAGCACAACTTTCACAGTACCTGTGAAAATAATCTCATAATTTTCAACATGAGAACTCTTCTAATACTAATCTAATAATAAGCATACGTGTGTTTATGTTGCTTATGAATGATTCGCCAATTATGTGGAATCGTATGCATTATACTTCTGCTGTAGTAAATTTTTTCAGCACGCTCTCACACTTTGGGAATTTCAAACATATAAAATCTATACTTTACAAGGTATCTGGTGACAAAATTGCATATTCTCATGCGAATGATTTGACAATTATGCGGGAACGTTTGATAATGCCTCTGCTGTAGTAGATTTTACTGCACACTCGCACACTTTTAGGAATATAAACAAAAATAATCAAGACTATAACAGGTATGTGGTGACATATATCCACTTTACAATTATTCAATTGGCATCCTCGATTGTATTTTTCAGGCCAAAAAAGCGAATTTTTGAGTATCTCCTGTAGCTAATTTCCATATTTTGCTTAATGTTTTACTTATTATGTGGCTCTAACTTTTTGGTTATTTTGTCGGTGTTAATAAAATGAGCAGTATGAAAGTTGAATCGTAATATTCTACGTTTCTAATAATCATGATGTAATTCAAGCTCCTACAATTCCGATGATTTTCATTCTAAGTTTCTATCAGATATCCAATGATATGATGTAGTCTCATATACAAATATTCATAATCACACGACATATCCTTTCATGGCACATTTAGATCACTTTGATATTCTCCTATATAATGACATTTTTTATGTTATGCTCAATTTGAGAAAAATATACTGTAGAATAAAACTCCAGTTTCCTATTTTTCAACACAAGAATCTTAAACGAGGTATCGTATCTGAAATGATTCATTATATAGTCCAAAAATCGGTATGAAATAAGTGTTATTGAATAAAAAGAAAATTCACCCTCAAAGTATAGAAGAGTGAAATAAAATATTAATTGTTTATTATTATTATATTATTAATAATATATTTGATATATAACTTTGTAACCGAACACTTTTTATAGTCCATAATTCATATCTTCATTTGTAGTTTTGAAACTAGAACATTCGATTGCAAAAAAAAGAAATAGAATTACCCGGCTATATCCTGCTCTTTTGCATATAGTATGATACTCGATATAGTAATTAGCAACTAACACATAGCATAATCTTGACTTTGTCCAAATAAGTAAATATAAACTTGACCGAGCGAAAAATAGGTTGACAATTCGTGACATCGACTGTAGTTTCGTAGTACATTTTAAGAAATGAACATGTTATGCTAGTCAGAGTCTAATAGGTAATATTCTCAGTAAAAATGGCTCTAGTCGTATGATAATGCTGCTGCTGTAGTAATATATATTACATGCCAGCAGACTTTGAGGATTACAAACAAAGACAATCTGCTTTTTTTTCTAAAGTTTATATAAACATAGGTCCGCAAAAGCTTCGTAACGGAGCAACAGGGTGTTGAAATCTCCTGAAAGAATTGGTTTTTACTTTGAAATTCCTGCGGTTCTTGAGATATTCCTCCCGAATTTGGAATGCTAATTTTACAGCCTACATCTTACACTTCCTAGATTTTAATTCTTGAGCAGCTTTCTTTTCGAAGGCCAAATCCTGTTTCGCCTTTTCAAACATTTTTGTAGTACGCCACTGATCAGTTGTAATTTTTTCGTATCTATAATCGTTTTCGAGTGGAAAATTATTGGATTGTATGTTATTCGCTAAATAAAAGAAAAACAATACAAATACTCGATAGGTTTGCCCAAAATTTGCCTTAATATTGATAGCTCGTCTCAACCAATACTTCGATATAAAATTAAAGAAAAGAACACTTAAAAACTAAATAAATTGCTGGAAGTGTCCTCAAACTGCAAGAATACAGGCCTCTGTCCTTCTTCGCATATTATCACGCACTCTAAGAAAAATTCCCTGGGGCATTTCTTATCCAGAAGTTTATATTTCGATTCCTCAATTCTTGTACAGTGTTCACTGGAGAGGCATGAACAAAACTTTTGAGATATCCCCATAAGAATAAGTCTGAACTATTTAGTCATGTAATCAGTTTTTTTTTATTGATTCCAACTCCTTGAACATGATATTTTCCAGATAGATCATTGAGAAAAAATCAGTAGATGCAATTACTAGACCTATGCTCATAAACTTATTACGAATTAGTAAAAATTACACGATTTGAACAAATTTCATGGTTATTTTGTCCGTGTTGACGAAATGATCAGTATTAAAGTTCATCTTCTACATTTCTAATATTCATGATGTAATTCATAAACTGACAAGCTCATACAATTCCGATGATCTCTAGTCTAAGTCTCTATCAGATAACCGATTATATGATATAGTATCTTTCAATATAAGCAAAAATTTACATTAGAGCCCACTCAATCGTGTTGCCATTGAATCATTGTATATTCATACAACTGAGAATTATATCAGTTCACATTCAGGATTTGGAGGGTTTGAAAATTTTCAAAAACCTGTTGTATTTAATTATATTCCGGTTATTGTTGACTGGTCTCCTTAATTTCAAGATTGTTTTGTATATATTTTGCTCGACGTATAGTGTTTGAGGTCACGTTGTATACATTGATTTTTCTTCTTTTTCTTGCGTATGAACTTTGTATTGACATAGAAAATAATTCCTCTCAGGTAATAGTGTGTTTTGAAATTTATATGTCAATCAACATGTTTTTTTCTTCTGTTTTCTAACCTGTTGTGATAGTCACTTGTGAACGGGGGATTTTATGTTATTAACATAAAATTTTATTACCTACATGTAGTTTCCATATTCTCTGTTGAATTAAATATTTTATCATTTTATGTTAATAATTTTTCCTCCCAAAAAGTAAAACTATGACACCCTGTAATCTGAATTGAGAGAAGAGCAGATATTATACGGAGAATGTGGATAACTGTTAGTAGTATTTTCACTTCAAATTTCATAAATTTGCGATCGTTTATTTCATGGACTAGTTTCACTTTATAAAGAAAAAATTTGTGATTTCTTAAGATACTTTAGATTGTTGAAACTGACACACTAGACATACATGATAATTTTCTGATGATTCTACTGTTTTTATTTCCAAGTGGCCCACAACTGCCACTTCAGCTGCTTCCTTACATAAAGGTCAATGTTGATGTTTTTTGTTAGCCACCAAAACCATAGTCAAAAAGTTATTCATCAAGTATAAAGCTACTTGTTTTTCTGAATGGTTCACACAAAAAAATTCTGAATTATCCAGAAAAAATTTTTTTTCGCTTTCGCTATTTTCATCGGATTTGGGTATTTTAAAGGTAGAAGGTCGTCTGAGGCACTCCCAATTAGCACCCAATATCAAAAATCCGATTTAAGTTCCCAATGGAACTCGATTAGCCTCTTTGATTTGTCATCATTGCCATATATTTTCCGGGCACGGATGGCCAATATTAGTGCAGGCTTCAATAAATCGAAAATTTTGGATTCCTTGCTTGAGACGTCTTGTGCGTAGCCATATATTTCGTTGTCTCATTTGTTATCGATTCAAGCCTTAGCCTGTACAACCGCCAATGTGAGATCTTCCTGCCTACCGCCTTGAGCTAGGAAGATGTTTCTCACACACCGGGATCGACTCTGGGGGACCGTTTGAGGTGAAAATGATTGGTAACCGGAGAAATGACAAATATCAGAAGTGTTACGTCTCACTTCTTATATGTATGGTATCTAGGGCCATTCACATAGAATTAGTAACATCATAATCTACATGCATTCCTGGCAGCATTAGATAGGTTTATTGCCCGACGCGGTATTCCTGCAAATATATACTCTGCCAGGGGTCGGACTTCAGGGGAGCAGCGCGCGAAATTTGTGAGTGAACTAGGTTAATAGACGTTACTAATTCTGAGTTGAGAGAATACTAAGCAGTATGGGGTATGAATTGGCACCACAATCCCCCCTACGCTCCTCACGAGCGGATTGTGTGAGCTGGTATAAAGTCTTTCAAATATCATTTTAAACGAATATTGGGTACCGCGAGATTGAATTTAGAAGAGTTTCTTACTGTTATCACGCGTATAGAAGGCATTCTCAATTCAAGACCATTTTGTAGGGAGAGTATCCTCCAAATGAAGAGCTGGACCCCTTAACGCCAGGCCATTTTTAAAAGGTAAACCATTACTCGCACGTCCTGATCAAGACCTAACAGAGATTCCTCCGGACAGTCTGAAACACTTTCAATTATATCAACAATTAGTCCAATCTTTTGGGAAAAAATGGACCAACGACTAAATTCAATACTCACAAAAAGATCGAAATGGACTAAACCAGCAATGAAGCTAGGTGAGGGTGATTTAGTTCTTTGGTTCTCTTCAAGAGCTCCTTCTAGTCATTGGCCAATATGCAGAATTAAACTATTGATTTATGGCTCCGATGGAAATGCTCGTGTAGCGAAAATCCTCATTACGTTAGGAGAGATAACGCGATCTTTAAATAAAGCAGCACCATTACCACCAGCTTAACCCAAACGTATAAAAATTATTTTCTTTGTTTTCCTCGTTATATTATTTTAACTGAACGAATATCTGTTTGATTCTTGGTATATATGTGTATATGTATACATGGGGTTTTTCATTAGCATAAATGTTAGTTCTGCTTCGAATTTTGTTCATTAGTTCAAATTGGTAAACACTAATTTTTCGTTTTTTCTTTGATTTGATCAATTTGGGGTTCATATATAAAATCACAAATAATACATTTGTAGGTAGGTGGTATGTTAGGAACAGCGTTCATATGTTATCATTTCCCCTTCCTCAAGAAATTATTCCTGCTATCACGAGATGGGCATTCCGCAATCAATGACCAAACAGTCAACACGTTAAAGAGATATGTGCTCGTGATTTTTGAAATATAACTTATGTTTAACGTGCTTCGCCAACTTGTACCGAACGATATCGAGATTACCCCTGAAAAGTGTTCTGATCAGCAGGAGCAACGATGGTACAATTGAACGGTCAGTAATTCTTTCATTTATTTCCTCTAACCCTTTATTAATTTTCATTTAGTGAACTCAGCCATTTTTCTTATTACACCTTTTCAACGAATTTACGAACGATGGGTTAGATTTTGGTCATAAAGCTATTGTTACACAATCTGTCACATAATCCCCCGAATTTCGTTACAGTTATGAAGATAATCATCAGCAAATCGAATGGAGGACTAACAAAAGCCATGAGTTAGCGAGGCAGCACATTATTGAGAGCGAAGAAAAGTCAAGAATTTGATATGACAATAAAGTGAATAATCATAACTTCTCAAAATGCTTTTCCTGCTTCCGCTTCTCCTTCTATTAGTATCCATCAAATTCATATAAACAGATTCTTCTCTTCCAACAACATTTCGACACATGCCGGTATTTATTACCGAAAGTTAATTTAATTTTCAAACTTTAGTTTCTATCAAGAAAATTTTGATGTTTTGAAGAAAATTCATTTCAATAGCGTAAATCTATGCACTTATTCGGTAGAGACTCAAATTCGTACTTATCATTGTACTCAATCACTTCAGTAGGCGAAGTTTTAAATTCCAATTTTAGAAAAAAAAATCTGATTCACTTTTTCATCTCGTAGGTACTAAAATTGAACGCAGAAATGAACGCGGTCTTTTTCATGGTATATCGTCGTCATTTGAATGGATCATCGGTACACCTGATGTCGACGATGCCCAATATTATTCAAATGCAATAAAAGCTCTAGATATTAAGAATCGTGAAACTCAATTGCATATAAAGAATCAGGTTCAAATAATGCCATCGGCAATAATAAACTATAATAGTTCTTTACAATCCCTCAAAGTGAATGAGTCGAGGCTTAATGAAAACATTAACACGTTTAATGATTTTCCAGAAAAAATAATCAAAGCTATGAAAGGAATCATTATTGAAGACGTAGTCACTGATCATTTTGATATTTAAATTCAATTAATCTCGGAATTGAGTGAACAAGTCGATGACAGCACTGCATCACTTCTCTTTGCTAGGCAGAATGTTATTCACCCTAAGATTATAAGTCCAAGAGAATTAAGAGATGATCTGTTCAAAGTAAAATTATCATCTAATTCTAAAGTTTCAATCTTGGTAAATAATTATGATTATAACAAATCACTAACTAGTGGAATTTTTCATGAAGAAATTGAGTTTTGATTATCATAAATGACTGAAATTTTACATATAGAGTAATACATGTGCATTAAGCTCTAATCTGGTTAAATAATGATGAATCAATGCACATCTATTACTTTAATTGTAAAATTTCAGTCATTTATGATAATCGAAACCTAATTTCTTCATTAAAAATTGCACTAGTTAGTGATATGAAATACGATATGTATAAATTGATTCCATTTACATCTCCTGTAAAAATCTCAACAACAATTTATTTCTGAGTTGAAATACAACAAAAACTGGTGGGATATTCCTCAAGGCGCTATTGACAGATAATGCGCTTTTCTGCATATATTTACGATAGAAGATTTCACTTTCTTTAAGTAGAGTCCTTCAGCATGACACAAATTATGGAAGTCCAAAATGCCATGTATCCATTATCTACCTGTTATTTCCACTGTTCTTAAATACATAAATATCCTATATATGAATTTTGTTATGTACGAGGGGAGGTTAAATTATTTCGAAATAGCTAAATTTCTACTGTTTTCAAAATTGATGTCTGTCAATGTTTCTGAATTTCAATCAAGACAGATGTTTACGAAGGAAATAACCCTCGTTGAAGTGAAGAAGAGTATTTTGTTTTTTATTAAGTTATGATTTCATAAACGAGTCGAACCTTAATATGACTCTGATAGTACTGTGAGCTAAAATAAATTTTGGGTGTTCAATACCTCTCGAAATACAGGAAAATACAGGGTTGATTCAAAAATTTTTCAGGCCAAAAAAGCGAATTTCTCGAATATCACCTATGTCTATTTTCCATAGTTTTCAAAGTATTCTGTGGTCTCGAAACACAATTTTCAAATAAAAATTTTGAGCCTTATAAAATCTCACAGAGATTATTTCGAGATAACTTTTCATGAAATAGTTCATAATTGATGATATGAACGTCATTGCTCTTCTGAATATACTTAAAATCCCAAATTTACTATATTACAATTCCAGTTCAAGTGGGTACTTGTGAATAAGTCGCCACTTATGCGGGAACGTATGATAATGCCTCTGCTGAAGTAGTTTCTTTTTGCGCCGACGCACACTTTGAGGATTACAAATCGGTAGTAAGAAAAAGAGTAACTTGCCAGGATCATCGACTCAAAATTATTTAGAAGAGGTCGATTTGGCTGAATCATTAGGAGAAATTAATTTATATTCTCTGAAAGGACATTCTAGCATTTTTAATTAGAGTTTTGATCCCTTTTTTCATTTTTCGCAAAGCCGCTAAGACCTGATAAAGCAGTTGGATATGTATGAATATTAATATTAAAATCATGGAAATGCTGAGAGCTAGAACCGTTACTCTAGAATTACAAAATTTCTCCCAATAATGAATTTAAGAGCTTCTCAATGTAAGATATCGATTTTACATGCTCCAAAATTTGTTTGTGGTATTCTTTTTGACACATAGGGGGTGCAAATTCTCATTTCAATACAAATTTTTGTAGTGTCTATGTTTTTATGTAATATTTCAAATAATCAGGATGATACTATTTTTGAATAAATGAGAAAAAGAACTTTCCAAAGATTTGTCACTTGACCCACTTTCAGATTATTGAAAGTACCATTTAAGTGGTACTGATAATAGGGGTTGATTCTATATGCTCAGAACCGAATCAAAAATTGATTCCTCTCAGCCAAAACATTGAAGTGCTTCCACTTTTTTCTCCAAGATCAGTCTATTTAGAGATAGAGGGGATGGACAATCTTCGTTGGAACGCATTGTACATTGCAATAGTAAAAACAGGTACTCAACTCTATAGAAGGAGAATTCAGACAGGTTTGCTTTAAAAAATAACGGGATTAAATAGTGTAAACAAAAACGGATGTAATGCACCATTAAGTAAGGTTCCATAATTCAACTTGCATTGATATCCAATGCTTCTCATAGTTTCACTCTCAATCTATTATTTTCATTATGATATATATCGAAACAATTTTTTAAATTTGGTTTTCTTCCAGATAACAATTTGGAACAGATTTCGAAATCAATAGGTATTGTACAATAAAACGGGGATAAAATGTTGAAAAACGTGTCACACGTCACCAAATACACTGTACTAGTGGTAACTCTCTGGTAACAGATAACTTCTCAAAGTAGGCTATGATTTATGAAGTAGGGATTCATTCAAAATTTACAGTATGGGCTTTTGGTAAATGTCTTTTTATTTTTCAGTTTCAATTTTGGCCAGATAATTTAATTTTATTTTCAATATTTGAAATTTTTAGGTGGAAATGTGTGCTCAGATTATTTTGAAATACCTCTCCGCTAATCATCGAAAACATTTTCATTTCATACTAAATTCCAGTTGATCAGGCGGAAGAAAATCTGACAATCCACTGACTGGGAGGACTAGCGAAACAGTACATTTTCAATTGCAATTTTCTTCTAATGCAGTTTGCGCATATTGGAATTAGACCTTCAACTGATCCCAATCTATTTTCGAATTCATACCGATACTGTTCGAATCTAAAAATTCGTTCAAAATCATGTGGATCATACTCATCATGCATTTAATTTAGTAGAGAGGAATTAATTATAGACATCACAAAATACAAACAGAAAATGTACAAATATTATTTTTTTACTTTTCTTTCGGATATCGATAACAAGCGATACTTTCAGAAAAAGCGTATTGGCAATGAAGTTCTATTGAAAGAAATAACTGAAAATAGTGCAATATTACCTATCGGATACTTCGAAGGTCTTCAAAAATAAAAGAAAAATATTATATCAGTCGTTTTCTTGAGAATCAGTTCGAAATGGCTGCTCCAGAATTGTAAATGTTCAACTCTAAGATCGTCCAGATATGTGTACTTTCTAATAAAACCCATCATCAGAAAAAAAAAATGAAGGGAAAATTTAAAATAAAGAAATTTTCCCCAAATTTTTTTTTCTGATGATGGGTTTTATTAGAAAGTACACATGTTTGGACAATCTAAGAGTTGATCAAGGTTCCACTTTTTGAGAAGAACTAACATCAGAATCGTTGGTCATACAGGGAATTGGATTTCTTTATTTGACCACATAATCAACTTTATTTTCGGAAAATATTCCACAAACATGAAACCAGTTGCGACTTATGCTTTCGATGAACCCCTTCTAAAAATAACCATAATGCCGCTGAATCTTCTACGAATGTACCACATTCTTCCAAAGATAATTTTTCAAAAAATTAAATGGAAAAATTACTTTATCTCTTTCGTACACCATCGTTTAGGATATAGTTTGGGAAATTATTGAGATATTTTATTCCTTTTCAAATCCAATAAATTTGATATTCTAAGTACAGTTTGAAGTGCAATTTGGTTCATATTTTCACTAATGAACTATTTTATGAAAACTTACTACGAAACAAGTACTGTAAAATTTTATTAGTTTTGAGAATTCAATTTGAAATTTGTATTTAGACACTTCAGAATTTGTCAACTGATATGAAAATCATGGAGATTAGATATAGATAATATTCGAAGAATTCGTTTTTTCGGTCTGAAAAATACAATCGGGTATATTAATTGATTGAGTTCAATGTGGATATGCAATTTTGTCACCAGCTACCTTGTAAAGTTTAGATTGTTTTTGTTTGTAATCCTAAAAATGTGCGAGCGTGCAAAAAAATCTACTACAGCAGAGGTATTATCATACGTAATCTCATAATTGGCGAATCATTCACAAGCAACCAGAACACACCTAGGCTTATTAAGAATAAGAAGAGTTTTCGGTAACTCTAGCTGCGCTATATCCTGAGCAGAGTGTTTCTGCAATACTTTTTGGAGAGATTTCGCCTATTTTTAGGAATAATATATTGCTTATGTTCAATAAATAAAAGAGTATTATTAAATTTATCTTCACTAGAACCCACCGTATTTTCAAGAAACTAGTGTTCGAATACTATCCGTAATTATTATTTCAGCAGCTTATATTATCTCTTGAAATCTACCACGAACCTGGAGTCGATGTCACGAAATCTCGACCTTTTTTTGTCTTATTTATACCTTTTTAGACGAACTTTGCCAAAATAAAAATTTTAGTTGGTAGTTACTATATCGAGTGGCGCACTAAATGCAAAATGCAGGTTATGGCCGAATGTTTCCAATTGTTTTTCAGCTATCGAAGGTGCTGGTTCAAATATTACAAATTAAAATATGCAGGATGTTATGTAATAGTATGTCACCCTGTCTATTTTCAAAGTAGTATATCACATTTGTGAAAAATAGCTTGTATTCCAAATTTGTGCTGAATATCTCAGAAATTGCAGAAGTTTTGAAGAACAAACCAAATTTTTTCGGAAATTTCAACATTCTGTAGCTCCCTCCGTAACGAAGCTTTTGCGGACCTATGTTTATATGAAGCTGTTTTCTTTGAATTGCTCGTAGATTTACCCCCTCAAGTTGTTATGTTATTCTGTAACTTCCTGTAGATTATGGTCTATACAGAAAGATCAGTAATATAGTTAAATATCAAAGTTATAATTTTATTTCAGAATACCATATATTTTAATGTTTTTGACTGTGAATTCCATCAATATTTCTTTTACCTGATTTTAGAGTTTTTCCAAATATTTTACGTCTGAAATTGGAGTACATTTTCAAATTCCTCCCCATTCTTAGATATTATTTTCAACTATATTGGTTTATATTGAATTGAAACGATGATGACCCAATTACGAACCTGTCAAGTTCTTATGAAGAAGTTTTACGAAAGACAAGAGTCGTTTCAGAACTTATAAGTATGAGTTTCATAAAATTCAGGATCATTAATAGGCAGTTTGTAGAAAAAATAGTAAAATAGGGAATTTTTCTAGGAACAATGACTCGTAATTATGTAGATGTCGATTCGGTTGAATTATTAGATCAAATGAGTTTATATTCCCTGGGGGGTAATTCTAGCATTCCGTTTAGTCTTAGTATTGAAATCGAATCAAAACTAAAGATTGTTAGATAACTTCAAGTGCGAGTATTTCTTCTTTATAAGAGAAATTCTAGCTTGAAAACTTTTGGAGATTAAAACTAAGGAGAAACAATGGATTGGGGTGAAGAAACTTTAATTCATATCCACTAAATTTGAGATTCTTAGTACATTTTGAAAAGTAATGTGGTTCATATTTTTACTCATGAACTATTCCATGAAAACTTATCGCAAAAGAAGCACAGTGAATTTTCATTAGACATAATAGTTCGATTTGAAAATTGTGTTTTCAGACCACAGAATATGTCAAATATTTTAAAAACAATGGAAATAAAAGGCCTGTATTCTTGCAGGTAGAGGATACTTCTATCAATTTATACAGTTTGTTGTATTGTATTGTTCTTCTTCTCAGTGTGATATTCAATGAGTATAAGTGGAGTATCAGAAGCAGAGCTATCAAAATAAAAGCAAATTTCGGGCATACCTAACAAGTATTTCTTCTAATTTTTTCAGCGAATAACATACAATACAAATTAATTTTTCACTCTAAAACAGTAGAGATACGAAAAAATTACAATCGTCAAAAAAGTTTCTAAATTGAACGAAGATGACGAAAATTGATTATACGCTGGGCAAAAGAAGACATAGCCTCGGAAAACAAAACATCTTGTGAATTTCGGTTGAGATTTAGGACGTGTAACGATGGAGGCCGTGAAGAAAAGCTTGCATTCTAGGTTTGCGATGAATGTCTCAAAAACTGCAGGAAATAATTTGAGTTGAATTATTTGAATTGTATGTTATTCGCTATCTTGATAGCTCTGCTTCTGACACTCAACTTATACTTATTAATCAGATTAAAAAAGAGAACAATCAAAAACTAAATAAATTGATGGAAGTGTCCTCCACCTGCAAGAATACAGGCCTCTTATTTCCATAGTTTTCAAAATATTTGACATATTCTGTGGTCTGAAAACAAAATTTTCGAATTGAACTATTATGTCTAATAAAATTTCAGTGTGCTTGTTTCGCGATAAGTTTTCATGAAATAGTTCATGAGTAAACATATGAACTACATTGCTCTTCAAAATGTACTAAGAATCCCAATCAATTTTTTCTTCTTAGTTTAAACTCCACAAGTTTTCAAGATAGAATTTTTTTGACAAATGAGAAATCCTTACACTAGAATCTATCTGACATTTCTGAAGTTTTGATTCGATTTCAATACTAAGACTAAACGGAACGCTGGAATTACCCCCCAGAAAACATAAATTCATTTCGTCTAATAATTTAGCTGAATGGACATCTACATAATTATAAGTAGATGTTCCTAGAAAAGTTCCCCACTTTTCTATTATCCCTGAAAAATGCCTATAATCTGAAACGACTCTCATCTTTCCTAAGACTATCCTTCTTTCCGAAAACTTGACAGGTCCGTCTTTGTGTCATCATCATTTCAATTCAATATTATTCAATCTATCTGAAAGTATTATCTAAAAATAGCGAGAAATTTGAAAAAGAACTCCAATGTCAGACGTCAAATACTAAGAAAAACTCTTAAATCAGGTTAAAGAAATGCTGATGAAACTGACAGTTTTTCATAATCCAAAAAGAATTTCAAAACCATCAAGACATAAGATATTTCATCATTAAATCATAACTTTCGTATGTAACTATTTTACCGATCTTTCTGTATGGACCATGACATACAGAGAGTTAGACAATAACATAACAATCTGAGAAGGTAAATATCCGTTCACTTTTAAAGAAAAAAATTCATATAAACATAGTATATTTACGTAATAGCATGTCAGAATTTGAGGGAATTAATCGTTGTGCAATTTTAAGAAAAAGACTTCTTAAATATAAACATAGGTCCGAAAAAGCTTCCTTGCGGAGCTACATGGTGTTGAAATTTCCTGTTTACGTCAAAACTCCAGCAGTTTTTGAGACATTCAGCTCAAATTTATAATTCAAGCTATTGTTTACAGCCTCCATTCTCACACTTCCTAAATTTCGACTCGAATCAACAAGGTGTTTTCTATTCAGGAGCCATGTCTTCTTTTGCCCTCCAAACTTATTTGCAGTACTCTACTGATCAGCTTACAAACACTTCTCGTAATTTTCTTTCCATTTAGAATTTTCTTTGGCATTTGTAATTGTTTCGTATCTCCGAACATTTTCAAGCATAAAATTATTGAATGAAAGTTTGCATTCGCATAATTGACAGCACTTCTTAAAACACTTCTCAAGAATTATGACTCGTAGGCTTAGGTTTTTGATTTATTTTGACAGTTGCTAAAGTTGAATCAGTGTCCGCTCAAACTGTTAATCAAATTAACGATTAGTTTTGAGACTTTTTGAATTATTATAGTAAGAGAAATGGCTGATTTTACTAACGCCAAATTGGCTGATACCAATTAAATGCACGGTCTGGCTGACGGAAACACAACAGAAGTCTAGCGATTATATCAGGTTCGTTTTCCAAATAGAGTAACCACAGACAGGCGAATACCTTCAAATATCCAAAGACGATTGTTTGAAACTGGTCTTTCACTGCAAATAATCATTTAAAAAGTGAAACACAAACTATGAGAATTCCAGATATTGAGGAAGCAAATTAAAATTGTATTGATTTGAATCCTCATGTGAGTATAAGAAAAATTGGAAATCAGTTGAATATTTCACATGCTTCAGTTAATAAAATTCTTCACGACCTTTTATTGTACCCGCTTCATAATCAACGCGTCCAGTTTCTACTTCCTCGAGATTCTCTTTCTCCTGCCGATGGTTCTTAGATAAAATTAGAGAAAATGCTAATTTTGATTGTGAAATAATGTTCACAGACGAAGCTAACTTTTCGAGAACTGCTATCACATAGTTTTTCAATAATCATTTTTGGACAGAGGATAACCCCCATATGATTGAAGAATCCCAAAATCAAAATCAATTCACACGGAATGTCTAAGTCGGATTGAAAGAAAATAATTCGGCTAGGCCATTTTTTTGCCCAGCAGAGTAAGCTTATCGGAAATTTCTTGAGGAGGAAATACCATTATATTCTCGAGGATTTGCCATTTTTGGTGAGAAACATAATGTGGTTCATGTATGACAAGAAACCCGCAGATATCAGTGTAGACGCTGGGGAATTCTTGAATAATACATTCAACAACCGATGGATAATAGGGAGTGGGCCCGAGCCAAGGCCTCCTTGGTCCCCGCACTTGAATAGTTTAGACTTCTTCTGATGGGGATATCTCCAACGTTAAGTTTTTTTCCACTCCAGTGAACACTGTACAAGAATTACAAAATCGAATAAAGACCTCTTGAGACAAGATAAGAAATACCATAGGAATATCTTAAAGAGTGCGTGATAATATGCGAAGGACAAAGGAATGTACTCTTTGAGGTGGAGGACACTTCCAGCAATTTATTCAGTTTTATATAAAGTAAATCATGTGGTCAAGAACAAAATTGCAATTCCCTGTATGACCAAAGATTCTGATGTTAATTATTTCTCCTCTCAAAAAGTGGAACTATGACACCCTGTATATGCCTTTGATTTTCTCTTCTTATGCTAGGTTTTATTAAAAAGTACATATGTTTGGACAATTGTAGATCATTTACAATTCTGGGGCAGCCTTTTTGAGCTTTATCTCAAGAAAACAACTAATATTTTAAATTTATTTCTAGAGACCTTCGAAGGATCCAGTGATAGTAAAATAGGTAATGTAGCACTGTTTTTAGTTATTTCTCCCAATAGAACTTCATCGCCAATACGGTTATTCAGAAAGTATCACTTGTTTTCGGTACGCCCAATAAAAAGTAAAAAACATAAATATGTACGTTTTCTGCCTGTATTTCGTAATGTCAATAAGTAGTTTCTTTCTACCAAATTGAATGCATGATGAGTATGATCCACATGATTCGTTAGCAAATGTATTGCCTTAAACTGAGTACCGAAATTAACGTCTTGCAAATGTAGGGGATTCTTAACTTTTAGATTCGAACATTATCGGTACGAATTCGATACATGATTGAGATTTGTTGAAACGCAAACTCCAATTTGCGTAAACTGCGTTAGAAGAAGATTGCATTTGAAAATGTACTGTTTCGCTAGTCCTCCCATATTGTAGAGTTAGATTTTCTTTGGCCTGATGAACTGGAATTTATTATGAACTGAAATTGTTTTCGATGATTGGTGGAGAGGTATTTCAAAATAATCAGGGCACACATTTTCACCAAAAGATTTCAAAAAGTGAAAATAAAATTTAATTATTCGGTCAAAAATTACAACTGAAAGGTGAAAAGACATTTAACAAATGCTCTAGCTGTGAATTTTGAATGAGGACTCAGTTCACAAATCATAGGCTCCTCTATGAAGTTTGAATTACGAATTACTGTAACCGGAGAGTTACCACTACTACAATATTTGTGTATTTGGTGACGTGTGACACGTTTCTCAACAATTTGTCCCTGTTATTCTGTACAATAGATATGGGTTTTGAAATCTGTACCCTAAGCCATAACATATATTCTTAATTCATATGCATTGAATAGAAAAAGATCACTTGTTTTAGATTTTGAAATTGTCTTCTCTATGGCTTTTCTATAATATCGAAAGCGGTATACAAAAATTCAAGTTTAACTGCTTCTCTCGATTGGATATCTTGCTTTAAATTGATCAAAATTTCAAATTTCAGACATTTCATCAATTCTGGACACCATTGTCTAAGAGTGGACATTCAAATTCATATATTATTATTCTTCATAGTCATATTGACGTCCGTCATAAATGCATAGTTCAGTTTTGCAAAAATTCTTCACATAATAATTTACAAATCATAGCTTACTCTGACAATTTTGAATTGCGAATCTGTTTCCATCGAGTAAACACTCTAGCTGTGCAGTCGGTGTTATGTGACTCGTTTCTCAACATTTTTTCAATTTTTTTGAATAACAACTATGGTTTTTGAAACCTATACCTTTAGCCAGAATATGTTTCATCATATACATATGCACTGAATTGAACCAATGATTTTATATTTTCAAGTTGTTTTTACTTCGATAGCTGAAAAAGAATTAGACACATTTATCCATAATCCGCATTTTTCATTTAGTGCGCCACTCGATATAGTAACTAGCAACTAAAATCAACTTTCATTTTGGCACGGTCCGACTGAAAATATATGAACTAGACAAAACAAAGAATAGGTCGACATTTCGTATGATCGACTGCTTTTTCATAGTAGATTTCAAGAGATAATATTAGCATCTGAATTGATAATTACGGATGGTATTCGAACAATAGCTTCTAGGAAATACGGTTGCTTCTAGTGAAAAGAAACTTAATAATACTTTTTTTATTTATTGCACATAAGCAATATGAGATAACTCTGAAAATTGGTTGAATCTTTCCAAAAAATAATACTGAAACGCTCTGCTCAGGATAAAGCGCAACTTTTCTAGTTACTAAGAAAATTGCCATAGTTATTATTCAGGAAAACAGGAAAAGAACATCTCAAAAATATTCCAAGTTATATCCTACATACTGCTGTACGAAAGAACCGGATTAATTCTTCTGTATAGTTCTTTCAAAAAATTACCTTTGAAATAATCTGATCTCACTCTTAGAAGATTCAATAGCATTATGGTTTATTTAGAAGGGGTCAATGGAAAGCATTCGACGCAAAAGATTTCATGTTTGCGTAATATTTTCCGAAAATAAAGTTTATTATGTGGTCAAGCACAAAACCCCTATTCCCTGGATGACCAGAAATTCTGAATTTAGTTATTTTTCTTCTCAAAAAGTGACACCCTTCTTTAGGAATTTGCCCTTTTTCTTCTTATGCTAGGCTTTATTATAGATTACACATGTTTGGACTAGTTTAGAGTTGATCATTCAACAATTCTGGGGCAGCCTATTCGAGCTGATTCTCGAGAGAACAAGAGATATAATATTTTTCATTTATTTCTAGAGACCTTCGAAAGATCCAGTGAAAGTGAAACAGGTAATGTAGCACAATTTTCACTATTTTTTCATTATTTCTCCGAATAGAAGTTCATCGCTAATACGGTTATGCCAAGAGTATCACTTGTTTTCGATAGGCGAAATTTAATACGCGGAGTTTTTTCTGATCTATGAATGTTGTTGTTTGGAAAGCCAAAGAAACGAATTAATGTATAAATTCATAAAATCATTCTGCCAAGGAAAGTAATGAAGACTCTCATTTTTCCAGATTGACTGGAATCTGTGAATTTTTGATTTTGCCACTAAACAGGCAGAACACCATTGTCTGATTAATATTATTGAGGAATTAGCTATTTGTTACCTTGTTTCGAGAAAAAAACGTTCTAAATGCTTTTCTATTATTGTTTCAGGCTAATTTCAAACCAATTCACATTTTCTGTTGTAACAGCAACAGGATTGTATCTTATTCTGTGTCAATTGTTTTCAACCTCAATCCGTCACATAAAATGATAACGGAAGTAAAAAAGATAAATATGTACGTTTTCTGTTTGTTTTTCAGGTTGTCAATAACTAATTTCCCTCTACTGAATTAAATGCATGACGTGTATGATCCACATGATTCGTTCGCAAGTTTTTTGACTTGAACTAAGTAACGAAATTACCGTCCTGGATACATAAGTTTCAAATAAGAACATTTTCGCTACGAATTAAAAACTGGATTGGGAATTGTTGAGACGAAAACTCCAATTTTCGCAAACTGTTTTGAAACAAAATTGCAGTTGATGAAGTAATGTTCCACTAGTCCTACCTCATTGTATTGTTCGATTTTGTTAGGCCTGATCAACTGGAATTTGGTATGAACTGACATTGTTTTAGAAGATTGGTCGTGAGGTATTTCAAAATAATCTGGGCACAAATTTTCATCAAATACTTTCAAACAGTGAAAATAGAATTAAATTATCCGAGCAAATATTACAACTCATATTTAGAAAGACATTAACCATAATTCAAAACTTTTAATTTATAATGAGGCCTCCGTTCACAAATCATAGCCTATTCAGATAAGTTTGAATTGCAAATCTGTTACCAGATTTACTACTACTACAGTGTGATACGTTTCTCAACATTTTATCCTTGTTTTTCTGAACAAAATTATCTCTTTTATTTTTCTTTCAACACACTGCCGCTGAAAGAAACTGTATTTTGCAAAAATTACACAAATAAAATCTGAAACGACACTTTTGTATGTCCATCCATGTTGCCGCAAACTTCACAGGCTCGTCCATCTGTTTCATAATCGGATAAATTCAATATTAACCAAGCGATAATTAATTAATATGTAAGAGAGGGAGTAATCTGAGAAATTTCTCCAATTTCAGATGACGAATATTTGTAAAAATTCTCAAGAAAAGTGGAGGAATTGTTGATTGATTTCACTCTCATTCTTAATGAAAAATATTGTCAAAAACCATAAAATATATGGTACATCCAAAAAAACATACCTTTGTTATGTAAATTTGTTACCGAACACTCTATAGTCCATAATTTATATTTCAATTTGTAGAATTGAAACCAGAACGTTCCATAGCAAAAAAAAAGAATTACTGGGCTGTATCCTGCTGTTTTGCATATAGTATGCCACTAGATATAGTAATGAGCAACTAACAGTTAGTTCAATGTTGGCTTTGTCCAAATAAGTAATTGTAAACTTTATCGAGCAAAAAATAGGTAGACAATTCATGACATCGACTGTAGTTTCGTAGTACATTTTAAGAAATGAACATGTTATGCTAGTCAGAGTCTAATAGGTAATCTAAATATATTAGTTATTGAATTTGAAATATATGAATTGTATGTGATTCAATAAACAGAAAGAAAAAATAGGACTAACATGATGGATATGCCTGAACTTTGCTTTCAGTTTGATAGCTTTTCTTCATTCACTTAACTTATACTTATTCAATATTATACTAAAATAATGAATAATTAGAAACTGAATAAATTGCTGGAAGTGTCCTCCACCTGCAAGAGTGTAGGCTTCTGTCCTCATTCGCATATTATCATGTACTCTTTGTGATAGTCCTAAAACTAATCGTTAATTTAATTAACAGTTTGAGGAGACACTGGTTCAACTTTAGCAACTGTCAAAATAAATCTACTATCTACTTTTTAATAAGAAGATCTTTCAATTATCCAAATGCAAACACTCGTTCAATAATTTTTTGCTCGAGAACGGTCGGAGATACGAAAACATTACTAAAAGTCTAAATTGAAAGAAATAGACGAAAATTGTTTATAAGCTGATCAGTGGAGTACTGTGAATATGTTTGAAAGGTCAAAAGAAGACATGGCTCCGGAATAGGAAACACCATGTGTACTCTAGTTGAAATATATGACACGTAAAGATGAAGGATGTACAA
The DNA here is from genome assembly GCA_013387265.2 of Cryptolaemus montrouzieri. Lineage (NCBI taxonomy): Eukaryota > Metazoa > Arthropoda > Insecta > Coleoptera > Coccinellidae > Cryptolaemus > Cryptolaemus montrouzieri. The sequence goes on from JABFTP020000185.1 coordinate 58,989,558, forward strand.
TATAGCTTGTATTCCGAATTTGGGCTGAATATCTCAAAAACTGCAGGAGTTTGGTAGAAAAATCCAATGGAAATTTCAACACCCTATAGTTCCGTAACGAAGCTTTTGCGGGCTTTTGTTTGTATTAAGTATTTCCTCGAATCTGCACGTAGATTCACCCTCACATGTTGTAATGTTATAATATAACTCCCTGTATTTTATGAACCATACAGAAAGATCGGTTACATAGTTATTTTAGATTATTGAAATTTCTTTCGGATTATGAAAAACTGTGATTTCCATCAACATTCTTTTTACCGTATTTGAGAATTTTTCCAAATATTTGACTTCTGAAATTGGAGGTCTTTTTCAAATTTCTTCCCATTCTTAGATATTATTTAAGATTGAATCAAATCTTTCGATTAAACTCCTACACCCTGTATACTGGTCCTACTCAGAACTTCAAATTTTCAGACCGTTCCTCTATTTGGGATGCAAATGTCTCATGAGCACGTTTTTTTGGCTTCTTCAACGTCATAGATGAAGAGTTCAGATTTTTCAAAAATTCATTAACATAATAGTTCACTAATCATAGTCTACGCTGAGAAGTTTGAATTGTCATCAGTTACCAGTAAGTTACCTACTATTCGGTGATGGGTGACATGTTTCTCAACATTTTATTACTGTTTTCCTGAATAGTGACTATGGTTTTTGAAATATGTACCTTAAGCCATAACATATTTAATTATATTCATATGCACTGCATAGAAAAAATTACTTGTTTTAGATTTTTGAATTGTCTTAACTATAGCTCTTCTAATGTGAAAATCAATTTAATTTTTAATTTGATTTGATTTCAGGTTTCAACAAGTACACACGTACGATACTTAAATATTAGAAGAGTTTTCGTGTTGAAAATTATGACATTACTTTCGTAGCTACTGTGAAAGTTGCTCTATATCTAGAGCGTTTCTGAACCGAACGTGTTTTCGAGAAGTATTGTTCGAATACTTTTCGTAATTATTATTTCATGCAGAAGTCTAAAGTCATTTCTATAGCTCGTATTACACACCAAATTCTGACCGCATCAAATGCTCATAATTATCTCTTGGAACATACCACTAAATTGCAGTCGATGTCTTGAAATGCTGACCTATTTTTGTTCTGTCGAGTTCACACCTTCTGAGTTGAAGTGTGCCAAAACAAAAGTTGGTTTTAGTTGCTCGTTACTATAGAATCATTATTCGAACTATTAATACCAGCACATTCGATAGCAGAAAAAGAATAAGAAACATTCGGCCTTGACCTGCTTTTTGCATTAAGTTTGCTATTCGATATAGTAATTAGCAACTGAAACCACCTTTTATCGTGGCACCTTTTGAGGATTACAAAAAAAATATGGGTTTATAATGTATCTGATAACAAAATTGCATATCCACATTATAATTATTGAAATGGCATACCCGATTACATTTTTTAGGCTAAAATGGCGAATTTGTCGAATATTACCCATTACTTTTTTCTATAGCTTTCAGAATATTTGACATATTCAGTGGTCTGAAAACACGTTTTTCAAATCAAAGTCTTCAGTCATTGAAGTGAATAAGGGTTTTTTATTGGGTTAGTTTTCATAAACAAGTAGAATCTAAATATGATTTTTATGTTACTTCAAGTTGAATAAAATTAGTATTATTTTGAGTATATTTCGTTCAATACCTCTCGTAGTAGTCTCAGAAAAATACTTACATTCTAGTAGGTAACTTACTGAAAACAGATGACAATTCAAACTTCTCAGCATAGTCTTTGATAAGTGAACTATTATGTTAGGGAAGTTTTGAAAAATTTGAACTTTGCATCTATGACTGACTTCAATATGATGTTGAAGGATCCAAAAAAACGTGCTCATGAGACATTTGTATCCCAAATAGAAGAGCGGTCTGAAATTTGAAGCTCTGAGCACTACCAGTATACAGGGTGTAGGAGTTTAATCGAAAGATTTAATTTAGTTTTAAATAATAATAACTAAGAATGGGGAGAAATTCGAGAAAGAACTCCAATTTCAGACGTCAAATATTTAGAAAAACTCTTAAGTCAGGTTAAAGGAATGTTGATGGAAATCACAGTTTTTCATAATCGAGAAAAAATTCAAGAACATTAAAATATATGGTATATCTAAATAAAATCATACTTCAATATGTAACTATGTTACCGATCCTTCTGTCTAGATCACAATATAAAGGGAGTTACATAATAATATAACAACATGAGAGGGTAAATCTTCGTGCAGTTTTGAGGAAATACTTCATACGAACAAAGGTCTGCGAAAGCTTCGTTACGGAGGTAAAGGGTATTGAAATTTCCGTGAAAAATTGTTTTTTTCTACGAAACACCTGCATTTTTTGAGATATTCAGTACAATTTGGAATGCAAGCCATTTTTACAGCCTCCATCATTACACTTCCCAAATTTCAACTGAAATTCTCAAGCTGTTTTTTTTTTCGAAAGCCATATCCTGTTTTGCCTTTCAAACAATTTTAGAGTACTCCACTGATCAGCGTTTGATCGATTTTCGATTTCTTCATTCAATTTAGAAACTTTTTTTATGTTTTCGTGTTTCCAACCATTTTCAAGTGAAAAATTATAGAAGTGTATGTTATTCGCTAAATAAAAAAAATAATACAAATACTCGATAGGTATACCCAAAATTTGCTAATATATTGATAGCTCGTCTTCTGAGACTCAACTAATACTTATTCGATGAAATATTCAAAAAAAAACAATCAAAAACTGAATAAATTGCTGAAAGTGTCCTCCAACTGCAAGAATACAAGCCCATGTTCTTCTTCGCATATTACCACGCACTCTCAGAAATATTCTCTGGGGTATTTCTCATCGAGAGGTTATTATTCGATTCCTCAGTTCTTGTACAGTGTTAACTGGAGTTGCATGAACTAAACTTTTGAGATATCCGCATAAGAATCAGTCTAAACTATTTAGTCATGTAATCAGTTCCAAGTCCACCAACATCCAACAAACATTTTTCCCAACGGACTTCTCATTAATACATCAACGAATAGATATTTAAGCTTCTGATTTTATTTTGCTTCTCTAAAATATTCCAACGATTTGGCACCAGAAATGCGTCTTCCTCTAGGAACTACTAATAAATTTACTTTGGTAAAGGGACAAACCGAAAATGGGAGGATTAACATTCAAATATAGCTCATATTGGGTACTAACATTGATTGAAACTTCAGAATAGAAGTTCGACTTAAAATTATAAAATCTTTCGCTCAACAAAAGAAAATAAGAAACCACATGTAAGTAACAATACTTTAAGTTAAAATTAATGAATGTATTTCGTTCAACATAGAATATAAAAACTACATGTAGGTGATAAAACTTTAAGTTGAAAACATTAAAAACAAAAGAAATTGATCGAGCGAAGAATTTCTGTTTGACAAAAAAAACCATGTTACTTGACATATTATCCGACATATAAATTTCAAAATACATTGTTACATGAGAAGAATTATATTTTTTGTCAATACAGAGTTCATACGCAAGAAAAAAAAGAAAAATCAATGCATGCAACGTGACCTCAAACACTATTGTCTAATAAGGTCGTCACCTGTAGGGTGTTGACACTATCTAACCTATAAAATTACGATACGCCGAGCAAAATATAAACAAAACAATCATGTAATTAAGAGACCAGTAAACAATAAACCGAGTATAATTAACTACGAAAGGTTTTTGAAAATTTTCAAACCCTCCAATTCCGTATGTGAATTGATTTAATTCTCAGTTGTATGAATATATAATGATTCAAGGGCAAGGCGATTGTTCCTATGGGGGTATAATGTAAATTTTGCTTATATTATATAAAACCACATCATATAATCGGATATCTGATAGAGACCTAGACTGGAGATCATTGGAATTGTATGAGCCTGTCAGTCTGTGAATTCCATCATGAATATTGGAAATGTAGAAGATTACTATTGAACTTTAATAATGATCATTTCGTTAACACGGACAAAATAACCAAGAAATTTTTTTAAATCGGGAAATTTGTACTAATTCGTAATACATCTATAAGCATGGGTCTAGTAATTGCTTCTACTGATTTTTTCTCAATAATTTATCTGGAAAATGTCACGTTCAAAGAGTTGGAAACAATAAATTCGCCTAAATGGATAGAACGTTCGAGATACAATACATATTTCACTGAAAATTACAATGTTTGTATTTTGTCAATTCTTGCATTTCTCTTGTCAAGGTTTTCTTTGATAGAAACTATTTTTCAATCAAAATGAAGAAATAGATATAGCTAGATAAAATCGATGATTTGCAAGTACTCTACAATTTGGAGAATGCGCCAGGTTCAATCCAATTCATCACGAATAGAAGATATTCAAAGATTTTCTGAGTAATGAACGTTTTTAAATATTAGTTCGAACATAGAAAATGTTTTACTGTACGGGAGTCTACGCTGGAGGGGACTTCAATAATAAATAATGCAGTTTAACTGTATCACCATCACCTCCATTACATAATCCATAAATAAATACCTCTTTATTTTTTAAGTCCTAGAGAATTGAGACATGAACTGTTCAAAGTGAAATTATCATCTAAAATGCTTCGGAATTGTAGGGGCCATCAACGGGGTGAACTAATTACCGAAGACGTCAAGACAAATATAAACAAACGAAATAACTGTCGTTGAAGTAAAGAAGGGTATTTTTTATTCATTATGTTAGTTTTCATGAATAAGTAGAAACTTTATGACTCTGATGTTACTGTAAGTTGAATAGTAGTATTTTGAGTGTTCTTCGTTCAATACCTTTCGGAATAACTTTAGATATATACAGGAATAATTGAAAAATGTTTGAATTTTATGCTTCATTTGTATAATTTAATGCTTCTTTTAATAAAGTGTATCTATGAAAGTATTGTCATTGTTTTCATATGGAAAATTTTTTCAATATTTGATGAGCGTACGTGTGTACTTGCTACTTGTGATTGATTCGCCAATTATACGGAAACGTGGGAACGTATGATTATCCTTCTGCTGTAGTAGTTTTACTTTGCACGCTCGCACACTTTGAGGATTACAAACAAAATTAATCTGGACTGTGCAAGATATCTGGTAACAGAATCACATATCCACATTACAATTATTCAAATGGCATACCCGATTGAATTTTTAAGGTCAAAAAAGCAAATGTCTCAAATATTACCTATATCTTTTTTCCATAGTTTTCAAAATATTTGACCTGGTAATACAATTTTCAAATCAAACTCTTAAGTCTAATAAAACCTTCCAGTGCTTGTAATATTTCATGAAATAGTTCTTTACTGAATATATAGGGTTCGGCAAAATTACCGGAACGGCTACTTGTCCCAGTTATTCACTGAGCGATTTTTTTGAAAATTGGTATCATTACATAGTGAAGCATAAAAAACTCAGTGTTATTATTTTGTACTCAAAAGTGTTTCCGGTGTAGCCTGAAATGACCACAACATAAGAATCCTAAATTTTATACCCTTAATGTTTATTTATTTTTAAGATTAAGAAGAGAAAGCTTCCTAAGAATCAATCAATAAAGATGCTTTTCTCCAATGCCGTGTTCATAAAAAATGAAAATGACAATAATTATCATCACTTAATAAATTTACTTTCGAATTCATAATCTACGTGACAAGCTGACAATTATTCCCAAGTATTTGTTGAAGTTTTGATTTTTGCACGAACGAAAGAAAGCCAAGATCTAAAAAATGGATAGATGTAAAAACAAGAGACAGAAGCACAAGCGTGGAAAGTGATGTAAGGAGAGACGTGAGAGTTTAGATCTGTGCTATAGCACAATGCTGAAGTAAGTGCAGGAAAATATAAAATGTCAGTGCCTCGTTAAAACCTTAGGAAAGCGTTTCATAGAAATATCTCGATGAATAAAATGAGAGAAACACGCCAATTGAGAGCATGGGAGGGAGAGGTATGCTGTAAATATAAAAAAAAATGCGGAAGCAGTACAGAAGAGAGTACACGAGCCAGAGGAGGAACTGGGCCTAGCGATAATAGTGAGTAGGTGAAATGAGAGAAGAAGGCTAGAGAGTATTGAACAGGAGGAAAGAACTACAGGAAAGAGCGGCAATAATTGTCGAAACGAATATGCAGGTTCAAATTCTCAGTGAAAAAGTCATTTAATAAGGCAAAAGGAATGTGAAAGAAATATAGCAGGTAATAAGAGATTTTGAAGAGGTAAGAAAGACAGAAAATGTCTCTTACAACTGTGTTTGATTTACAAGGTAGATCTGCCGGCCTGCTAGTCTTACTCGTTAACTTCCTGCTGTACTTCTGCCACATTTACGTTTCATATTTCAAGCAGACCACTTCCTCTCAAACCCTCATTTGGCATCATTCTCTCATTTTATCGATCGGGATATTTCTCTGAAATGCTTTTCAGAGATTTTCCCAATGCTTTCACTATTCACATTCTTCACTTGCACATTTCTTGCACTTACTCTAGCAATGTTGTCGCACAGATCTAAACATTTACGTCTCTACCATACAGCACTTTCTACGCTTGAGCTCTTGTCTCTCGTCTTAATATTTAATGTGGCACAAGTACAGCAGTAAGTTAACGAGGAAAACTAGGAGCTTGGCCTAGAGAAAGTAGTGAATAAGAGAAATGTGAGAGAAAGGCTAGAGAGAAGAATATGCAGGTTCAAATTGTCGGTGAAAAAAGTCGTTCGTAGAGGCGAAAGAAATGTAAAAGAGATATTTCAGGTAATGAGAGACTTTGAAGAGGAAAGAAATACAGAGAATGAGTAGGAAAGAGGAGTTCTTCAGCGAAGTGTGAGAAAGGAACAGGGGACAAAGGCGAAAAATAATCTAGGAAGATGAGAAGCCCAATAAGGATATACTAGGAAGAATAACAAAGAGGAAGAGCGAGAAAATCAAGGAAAGAATTGTGGTAAGCAAGGTCTAAGAATAACATAAAAAATAAAACGAGAGACTGTAGCTCTAGCGTAGAAAGTGCTGTATTGTAGAGACGTAAGTTTTAAGATCTGTGCGAAAGCACATTGCTAGAGTAGGTTCAAGAAATGTGCAAGAGGAGAATGCGAATGGTGAGAGCCTTAGGAAAGTCTCTGGAAAGCATTTCAGAGAAATATCCCGATCAATAAAATGAGAGAATAATGCAAAATGAGAGTTTGGGAGGAAGTGGTCTGCTTGAAATATGAAATGTAAATGTGGCAGAAGTACAGAAGTAAGTGAACGAGGAAAATTAGGAGCTTGGCCTAGTGAAAGTAGTGAGTAGGTGAAATGCGAGAAAAAGGCTAGAGAGTATTGAAAAGGAATGAAGAAGTACAGGAAAGAGCGGCAGTATTTGGCGAAACGACAGGGCGAAAGAATATGCAGGTTCGAATTCTCGGTGAAAAAAGTCGTTTGTAGAGGCAAAGGGAATGTAAAAGAGATATTCCAGGTTATGAGAGACTTTGAAGAGGAAAGAAATACAGAGAATGAGAGGGGAAGAACAGTTCTTCAGAGAAGTGTGAGGAGGGACAGAAGACAAAGGCGGAAAATAATCTAGGAAGATGAGAAGAGCAACAAGAATTTATTAGCAGGAATGACAAAGATGGAGGAAAATCAATGAAAAAATCGACGGTAGGCAAGATCTAAGGAAAGCATAAATATTAAAACGAGAGACAAGAGCTCAAGCGTAGAAAGTGCTGTATGGTAGACACATTGCTCGAGTAAGTGCAAGAAATGTGCAAGAGGAGAATGTGAATGATGAGAGTCTTGGGAAAATCTCAGGAATGCGTTTCAGAGAAATACCCCAATCAATAAAATGAGAGAACGATGCCAAATGAAAGTTTGGGAGGAAGTGGTCTGCTTGAAATATGAAAGGTTAATGTGACAGAAGTAGAGAAGTAAGTAAACGAGGAAAATTAGGAGCTTGGCCTAGGAAAAGTAGTGAGTAAGTGAAATGTGAGAAAAAGGCTAGAGATTATTGGTAGGTATAAAGAACTACAGGAAAGAGCGGAAGTAATTGGCGGAACGACAGGGCGGAAGAATATGCAGGTTCAAATTCTCGGTAAAAAAAGTCGTTTGTAGAGCAAAAGGAATGTAAAAGAGATATTTCAGGTAATGAGAAGCTTTGAAGAGGGGGAATTCAGAGAATGAGTAGAGAAGAACAGTTCTTCAGAGAAGTGTGAGGTAGGAACAGGGAACAGAGGTGAAAAATAATCTAGGAACTGAGAAGCCCAATAAGAATAACAAGGAAAAATAACGAAGAGGGATAGCAAGAAAAACATGGAAAGAATTAGATCCTGCTTACAGCGTGAAAATCAAGGGAAAAATTGACGATAAGCCAGATCTAAGGATAGTATGAATATTAAAACGAGAGACAGACGCTCAAGCGTGAAAAGTGCTGTATGGTAGAGACGTAAGTGTTTAGATCCTTGCGACAGCACATTGCTAGAGTAAGTGCAAGAAATGTGCAAGAGGAGAATGTGAATTTAGAGAGCCTAGGGAAAATCTCAGGAAATCGTTTCAGAGAAGAATCCTGATCAATGAAATGATAGAATAATGCCAATTGAGAGTTTGGAAGGAAGTGGTCTGCTTGAAATACGAAACGTAAATGTCGCAGAAGTACAGAGGTAAGTAAACGATAAAAATTAGGAGCTTGGCCTAATGAAAGTAGTGAGCAAGTGAAATGTGAGAAAATAGCTAGAGAGTATTGAACAAGAATAAGGAAAAACAGGAAAGAGCGGAAATAATTGGCGAAACGACAGAGCGGATGTAATTGGCGAAACGACAGGGCAGGTTCCAATTCTCGGTGAAAAAAGTCGTTTGTAGAGGCAAAACGAAAGTAAAATAGATATGGTAATAAGAAGTAATGAGAGACTTTGAGGAGGAAAGAAGTACAGGGAATGAGTAGGGAAGAACACTTCTTCAGAGAAGTATGAGGAAGGAACAGAAGACAAAGGCCAAAATGATATAAGAAGATAAGAAGCGCGATAAGAATTTATTAGGAGGAATAACAAAGAGGGACAGCGTGAAAATCAAAGAAAAAATTGACTGTACCCAAGATCTAAGAATAGCATAAATATTAAAACGAGAGACAGAAGCTCAAGCGTTGAAAGTGCTGTATGGTAAAGACGTAAGTGTTTAGATCTGTGCGATAGCACATTGCTAGAGTAAGTGCAAGAAATGTGCAAGAGGAAAATGGCGATCTTAATGTTTTTTTTTTTTTTTTTTTTTTTTAGACAAAGAGGAGGAAAATCTTCAAAAAGATGCACCCCGGGAACGGGGCCAATGTCGAATTTCTACCGACTAAAAACCTCCTCTTGGAGTTCCAGCCCGTAGGCTATAGTCTCCACTTATAGAGTTAGGATAGCAGGAGAAAAAGTAAATTGACCTAGGTCAAAATCATCGCTTTCGCGGAACGGAGGGGCCTAATCATTTATTCATTTACTAGGGAACACGGACGCAAGATGATGTCGTACCGTTTTGGCTTACAGTTGGCTAATTCAGACACTGTAGGATTCTCGTGAACGGTTATGTTTTCACGGAGGTTGCGTGCCATTTTAAGCTTCAATTCGGTAAGTGATGGCATACCGGAGTCTTTAAGTATGTCGGAGTTCCGAACGTACCATGGAATGGAGAGCGAGGCTCGTAAAAGTTTGGAATATGTGGATTCCAGTTTTTGAAAGCGCTTTTTTGGAGCGGTGCCGTAGATTGGAATTGCATAAGAGATTATACTACGGATGATTGCATCAAAAGCGAGGAGTTTAGTCTTAGGGTACACTTTCGGATTCCTGAAGAAAGGTTGAAGTTGCACAAAAGCGGCGCGAGCTTTGTTTTGTACAGCGGAAATTTGATTATTCCAAGAGAGATGTTTGTCAAGATGGATACCCAGGTACTTTATTGAACGTTTCCATGGAATAATAGCGTCGTGAACTATGAGATTTTTAGGCTCCTTCCTTCTTGAGGAGAAGAAAGTAGCTTCGGACTTTGATTCGTTGATCTGCAAACGCCATTTAGAGTACCATTCGAGAAGAATCGGCAGATGTTTTTGAATTCGTGAATTTCCGTGTACGATTTGTTTGCTAGATGAAATAAGTGCAATATCGTCTGCATACAGGGCTGTGAGAATGTTTGGGTCGGATGGTATGTCCGACGAAAATATATTGAATAAAGTAGGTGACAGCACAGACCCTTGAGGAACACCGGCTGTGATAATTCTTGGGCAGGATATGCTGCTACCAACACGGACAGAAAGATAACGGTTCGTTAGAAACGAACGAATAATATTTGTTAGATATGCAGGAAAATCAAGCTTTATCATTTTATAGGATAATCCATCGTGCCAGACGCGGTCAAACACCTGCTTGCCGTCCAGTGTGAGCATTGCCGTATACATATGTCTGTTGTAGCAATCGGTGAGATATTCGCTGACACGAAGGAGTTGATGTCCAGTGCCGTGACTTTTACGAAAACCATATTGGAAATTTGGAATTATGGAGTGGCTCTCGATGTGTGTATTGATACGAGCTAAGATGATTTTTTCCAATATTTTGCTGATAGAAGGTAGCAGCGATATGGGCCAGTAGCTCGAAGGGAGCTGAGCGGTTCGCCGGGTTTTGGTAAACATACCACTAATGCTTTTTCCAGATGTTTGGAAAATATTGATGTCGTAAACAGAGGTTGACAATAGCGTTGAGATATTTTATGCAGTTAGAAGGAAGAATTTTAAAATTTTGTTTCGTATGCCATCAATACCGGGGGCTTTTCCTGGTTTTAGGGACTTAAGGATAGAGGAAATTTCATCCGTCGTTGAAGGTGTGAAGTCTGGGTTGACTTGTTGATACTGTTGAACTGTACTCGAAACAACTTCGTGAAATGCTTGGAAATTAGGTGCACTAGGAAATGGGGAGCATTGGCCCTGAAGTGATCGGGCAAAAATATCAGCCTTCTCCGAATCAGAAGTGAAGGTGCAACCGCCACATTTTAATGCGGGAAGAAGGGTGTGTTTGAGTTTTAAGCTTTCTGATGACTTTCCAAGTGCTCTTTGGGTGATCGTTTGCTTCCGCGATGAATTTACAAAATCCTTCATTTCGAATTTCGGTGAGCCGACTTCTGATTTCGCATTGTTGACTGTTCAAAAGAGTTTTAAATTTCTGATCGCGTGTTCGCTGCCATATTGAGCGTGTTTGGTTCTTTTGCTTTATCAGCTCGGCCACGTCAGAAGGAGAACCATGCCATCAGTTGGTGTTTGATGATGAGTTGTCGCTTTTCAGTGGCCTCGGTGATATGCATCGTAAAATTTTATCATGTTATCGATATCAGAAATCGGCTTTCCAGTACATAAAAGGATTGGAAGTGGTTGCTCGAGAAAATATTTGATTTTGAGCCAATCAATTTTGGGGATCAGTTGTGGATCGTGTCTGAAACGTGTATTTATTTCCATGATGACAGGATTGTGATCTGAGGAGAGATCAGAGACACTCAATACCTTGGTCTGCGTGTTCACGTTTTCGTGACAAACAAATCCAGTACATTGGAATGTTTATGACGATCACTTGGAATATGAGTGTGTTGTGAGGGGGCGTCAATCGTCAGATTATGCGAAAGACTTAGTGAGAGAAGAGAGCGCCCGGATGCGTTGTTCGAAGTACAGTTCCATGAAGTGTTTTTTGCATTCAAATCGCCTGCTACGATTGTGGGATTTTATCGCAAAAAGGTTGGCGAACGGCCTCTTTTCAAGAGCCTGTTTAGGCTTGTTATAAACCGAGATGATTTTGATATTGTGGGGTTGAGAAATTATTGTAACTCCAACAGCCTCTAATTTACCGGCACCAACTTCCAAGGGTTGATGACGGATAGTGGTTTTGATAAAAATCGCGACACCCCCATAGCCACTGCTATCGGGGCGGTCCTGACGGAAGATACGGTAATTTTTGACGTACAATTTTTTAGAGGGTTTTGAGTGAGTTTCAGTGATGCATGCTACATCGATTGAGAGACGAGATAGGAAATCCTCAAATTCAGTGAGTCGGGAGATGAGACCGTTCGCGTTCCACGTGACGATGCGGAGGAGTTTAGGGGCGGTGTTTTTTGCAGCCATTTCAAGCTCTTAGGAATTTTTCGACTGTAGCCGAGATGATTTGGCTCAGTTGAGGAATAATTGCAGCTATGACTGCTGCCGATATGTCGTTACCATTCGATTTGGTGGCCTGAGCGTAGCTAACCATTGGACGAGTAGGTTGCTGTACGATTTTGGACGGCTGTGGAGCCGCAGGTTTAGGGGGCTGTGGTGTCCTCACAGTTCCTTGCGCTGTTTTTGAGGACCGACTGGCTTCTGGGGCTTTGGGGCACCCAAGGTATGTTGCCCTGTGCTCGCCTTGGCAAAAAACGCAACAGGGTTTTGCGTTAGAATCCTTCTTCTTCCTACAATCGAAGGAAGGGTGTTTTCCGCCACAGAATGAGCAACGCCAAGGTGCATTGCAGTAATTGGCGGTATGACCGAATGTCAAACAACGCCGACACTGCGGAATCTTCTTGTCCGCTTGTTTCCTCTCAATTTTTACATCAAGGCCTCCCAGTTTTTTTATGTCGTAGATCGACTTGGCGGTATCGGATTTTCGAGTGTTACTCGAACAAGGGGCCATTCGACGTTGCCGCTTTTCATGCGGTGGACGTTCTTTACAGGAACGCCCCGTCGCTTTAGTTCTTCCATGACCTCCTGGTCAGTTTGGCCAACTAGGACACCTCGGATCACTGCTTCCGGTAAGCGATCTTCGGCAAGCTGGAAGGTGTTATAAGACACCTGTTGTTCGGTCAGGTGTCGAGTGACCATCCTGAAGTCAGACGAGCTGTTCAGGAATATTTTGACACAGTCCCTTGTGTCAATTGCCTTCCGGTAAGGGATATCCTTTACCCTTAGTTTCTCGAGAAGGCGGGGCCAATATTTCTTCTCACGGAGGAGAATTGGCGGTGGGCGGCGCTGATTTTTCGCCTCACTTTCGGATTCCGTTTCAGATTCCGACGACGAAGACGATGATAGCTTTTCTATCGCTGGAGATGCCCGCTTCCGTTTCCGACGAGCATGGCGTTGTTCGGTGTTATCATCACCGTGGGTTTGTGCAGTCTCCATGACTTCCACATGGGTTTCTGCTTCCACTGTTATCACTGTGGGTTCTTGGGTTTGGGATGGCGGTGAGGGATATTCCTGGGTTTCCCTCGTTTTTTCGACTTTTCTGTCGCTCTTCTGATTTCTAGACTCCAAGAGTCTATCCATCTCTTCATTTAATCGCACGATTTGTGCGATTAGTTCAGCGATCTGGCCTCGCTGTTGCTGATTTTCTGTATTCAGTCGCTGATTGTCGCGTCTTAGTTCCTCCACTAAGCGCTCCATGGCGATGACGAGGGGGGGGGGAGCTGTAAGGGAAAAATTTGATTAGTATCCTCACCTGATGAGAACTTAGTTCACTAGTCAGGCGATCTTAATGGGCTCACTAGTGCATATATACTAAATGCGTAAGGCACTTTTCGGTCAAAATGGAGGGGATGGAATGTGTATGAATCGGGACGAGGATTTTTCGTATACCTCTCGAGACTTATGTTTTTCACTTAAGGAAAAGTCATTCTAGAAACATTCATTTCATTACAAACTCAATTAAATGGGAGCTATTAGCTATTGTCAGACTGAATAATTTGAGATATACAAACATGATTTATAACATCAGTGAACATGGTGAGGCCGTGTACGTGGAATAGGATCCGCTGATCCAGCATTTCCTGTGGAAAGCATCGTTTCCAGGAACGTAACTCTTCCATCCTTAGGGAAGAGTTTTGGTTGGGAAGAACAAAACTCGTTCTTCGACTTGGTCTGGCGATTGACTGAAATCTTGTGGAACTCTCGATGATTCTTCTTCTGGATTCTTTTCTGGTACTGCATTTCTTCGACGCAATCTTGAACTAATTTTCCAAACAATTACCAGAAAAATTATGATGTATACGGGGGTGGTCAAGTAAAGATGCGAATAAGCTGGTTCTTCATATTCTTCTGGAATCGGTTGGAGTTTCTCGACTTCCTTCTGAAGGAGGTGTAACTTATCCAGTGAAATTTCTTGAAGTTTGAAGGCTTCTGAATGATGATACCCTGTAGGTATTTTCATTTCGGGTAAAAATAAGGGTACTTGATTAGAGGTACCTTTTGTTGTCGTAAAAATAAAGTCAACTGTTTGAATGCTGCATCCGTACAGAAATTGGATGAGGAATGTTCCCTTGAGGGTTGTGAAATCGGTTTTTTCGCAGTTCATCTTTATATTTTCTTGTTCTGGGAAGATTTCAATATAGTGGCTTTTAACAACTTCTTCTACAAAGGATTTCTTCACTTTTACTGGTACTATTTTACAGTCAGGAACAGTTGAAGCATTTTTGATCCGAAGAATTGAAAATAGGCAATAGTCTTGGTCGGCCTGGTTGGCAAGCTTGTTCTCTTCGCAAAGGTAACCTGGGTTGAGATATCTGCATTGTTTGTCATCGTATTGGAATAGATTGCTACTCATTGTAAGGTAGGTATTTTTAGGAATTATAGTTGTTGAGTTTTTGGATGGAATGGAATATAAATGGTAATGGTTGAATTGATCGGGGTGTACAAGGGGAATATTCTATACGAAAATGATCCTTGTTTTCGAATAAAAAGCTTCGACTTCAATTAGATCATAATAATTGTGAGTATTTTTTTCTCAAAAAAGATCAATTGATTTTTCGAATGGTTCTCTAAGAGAATCGTAAGAATATGGCCTAAATCGAATTTTGAGATAAGACTACGATGAAGAGAGCCTAATTTAGCTAGAGTAATTGAATTTTCTGGATCTTCAAGAATGGATCCGATTGTGTCTAAGTTAAGTTTTAATTGAGCGAAATTGTCTATAATAGAAAAATACTGGGTGTTATCATTTTTGATCTCTTGAATTCTTCTAGAAATTATGTTTTGGTTATGCAGCATTAATGAAAGAGTTTTATTATTATTCTCAAGAATTTCGTGAGTTATTGAAATTTGGTGATTGACAGTAGAGAATATCCGTTCCTTATTAGCTTGTAATTTTTCAATAGCTTTTTGGTAGCGCTCGCCATCATCGGCGTCTAAATTTCCTGAAATGGCTTCAATAAAATTGCCTAGACCATTAACTAATACGCGTTTGTTCCGTTTTCTATCTTCGAAGGGATATACAGATTTGAATTTATTCCAAATGTAGTTGATTTGATATTGTATATGTTGTTAAAAAGTTTCTGTAGGGTATTCGGATGTATTAAATCGATTTGGGAGAGAAGATTTGAAATTTCTGTTTCGTTTGACAAGAATTTTCATCTCGTTTTCAATGGGGTACAGATCGACATAATGGAGGAATTTATGAGTTCCGATTTTGACTTTAGGTTTGCCAACAAGAAAGGGGAGGATACCAGGGTTTTGTTTAAGATCCACTATTTTGATCGGTTCCAACATGGACCGGTGGATCATCATCAAGATCAGGTTCCTGCAACAAATTTTGAGGTCTTTTAGCTCTCGGTTTCTTAAAAATGTTTTTGTAATAAGTACTGCGTTCAGTTTTTATTTTAAATTCTTCATTTTCTTGAACTCTTTCTTTGATGAAGAGCGCTTTTGGTTTGTTACCGAGAGTTTTGACGTTTATTCGGAAAACTATCGATTGTTCATGGTAATCAATTGGTTCTTCACGCTCTTCGTTTGCTTTACCTATATATTTTTTCTTCTTTCTCTCGCTAATTTCGTGAATAGAGTTATAAATTAGTTGGGTTCGTTCTTTGTGGTTTTGCATGTAATAATTCATAATTTCTTTGTCTACGTCAATTTCGAGGGGGTCTTTGGTGTTTAGATGACCGCTGATATTATCGATTGGTTTTTGTTTTGTTGTAAAATGAATACTATGGTTGTATCCAAAAATAGCATATGGCATTAGATCGGCAACTAGAATATTTGTTTTTTCGATTTTCAATACTCTCAAATGTTCCAGAATGGTCGAATGAAAACATTCTACAGGTGAATTGCTAATTGAATTTCATAGGTGGTTATGTGAATTTTGATTTTATGAAGATTGGCAAAATCCATGATTGTCGAATTGTTGAATTCTGTGCCAGAGTCAGTGACTATTTGTAAAGGTAATCCATAAAATGACATGAAGGATATTAACGCTTGTACAATTGCAGGAGCGTTAGCACCTATTAAAGGAAAGGCTTGACCAAATTTTGAAAATTTGTCCAAAATTGTGAAAAACTTTTGGCAATCTGCTTGAAAGACATCAACAATGAAATATAACTTAGACACAATCGGATCTATTCATGAAGATTTAGAAAATTCAATTACTCTAACTAAATTAGGCTCTCTTCATCGTAGTCTTATCTCAAAATTCGATTTAGGCCATATTCTTACGATTCTCTTAGAGAACCATTCGAAAAATCAATTGATCTTTTTTGACGAAAAAAATACTCACAATTAATATGATCTAATTGAAGTCGAAGCTTACTATTCGAAAACAAGGATCATTTTCGTATTTAATATTCCCCTTGTACACCCCGATCAATTCAAACATTACCATTTATATTTCATTCCATCCAAAAACTCAACAACTATAATTCCTAAAAATACCTACCTTACAATGAGAAGCAATCTATTCTAATACGATGACAAACAATGCAGATATCTCAACCCTGGTTACCTTTGCGAAGAGAACAAGCTTGCCAACCACGCCGACCAAGACTATTGCCTATTTTCAATTCTTCAGATCAAAAATTCTTCAACTGTTCCTGACTGTAAAATAGTACCAGTAAAAGTGAAGAAAACCTCTGAAGAAGAGGTTGATGAAAGCCACTATATTTGAATCTTCCCAGAACAAGAAAAAATAAAGATGAACTGCGAAAAAACAGATTTCACAACCCTCAAGGGAACATTTCTCATCGTAATTCCGTATGGATGCAGTATTCAAACAGTTGACTTCATTTATACTAACACAAAAGGTACCTCTTATCAAGTACCCTTATTTTTACCCGAAATAAAAATACCTACAGGGGATCATCATTCAGAAGCCCTCAAAATTCAAGAAATTTTACTGGATAAGCTACACCACCTTCAGAAGGAAGTCGAGAAACTCCTACCGATTCCAGAAGAAAATGAAGAACCCGCTTATTCGCATCTTTACTTGACCACCCCCGTATACATCATAATTTTTCTGGTAATTGTTTGGAAAATTAGTTCAAGATTGCGTCGAAGAAATGCAGTACCAGAAAAGAATCCACAAGAAGAATCTTCGAAAGTTCCACAAGATTTCAGTCAATCGCTAGACCAAGTCGAAGAAAGAGTTTTGTTCTTCCCGTCCGAAACTCTTCCCTAAGGATGGAGGAGCTACTTTCCTGGAAACGATGCTTCCCACAGGAAATGCTGGATCAGCGGATCCTATTCCACGTACACGGCCTCACCGTGTTCACTGATGTTATAAATCATGTTTGTATATCTCAAATTATTCAGTCTGACAATAGCTAATAGCTCCCACTTAATTGAGTTTGTAATGAAATGAATGTTTCTAGAATGACTTTTCCTTAAGTGAAAAACATAAGTCTCGAGAGATATACGAAAAATCCTCGTCCCGATTCATACACATTCCATCCCCTCCATTTTGACCGAAAAGTGCCCTACGCATTTAGTATATATGCACTAGTGAGCCCATTAAGATCGCCTTATATACATAAACTCCTAATTCCTGAGATTATCCCATGGCTCTCACCATTCACATTTTCCTCTTGCACATTTCTTGCACTTACTCTAGCAATGTGCTGTCGCACAGATCTAAACACTTACGTCTTTACCATACAGCACTTTCCTCGCTTAAGCGTCTGTCTCTCGTTTTAATATTTATACTATCCTTAGATCTGGCTTACCGTCAATTTTTTCCTTGATTTTCACGCTGTCCCTCTTCGTTATTCCTCCCAATAAATTCTTATGGCGCTTCTTATCTTTCTACATCATTTTCCGCCTATGTCTTCTGTTCCTTCCTCACACAACTTTGAAGAACTGTTCTTCCCTACTCGTTCTCTGAATTTCTCCTCTTCAGAGTCTCTCATTACCTGAAATATCTCTTTCACATTACTATTCTTCTACGAACGAATTTTTTCACCGAGAATTTGAACCTGCACATTCTTCCGCCCTGTCGTTTTGCCAAATACTTCCGCTATTTCCTGTATTTCTTTATTCCTGTTCAATATTCTCTAGCCTTTTTCTCACATATCTCTTACACACTACTTTCCCTAGCTAAGCTCCTAATTTTCCTCGTTTACTTACTTCTGTACTTCTGCCACATTTACGTTTCATATTTCAAGTAGACCACTTCCTCCCAAACTCTCATTTGGCATTTTTCTTTCATTTAATTGATCGGGATATTTCTCTGAAACCCTCTTCCGAGTATTTTTCCAAGGCTCTCATCATTCACATTCTCCTCTTGCACATTTCTTGCACTTACTCTAGCAATGTTCTGTCACACAGATCTAAACACTTACGTCTCTACAATACAGCACTTTCTACGCTTGAGCTTCTGACTCTCATTTTAATATTTATGTTATTATTAGATCTTGCTTATCGTCAATTCTTCCCTAGATTTTCAAGCTCTCCCTCTCTGTTATTCCTGCTAATAAATTCTTATTGCGCTTCTCATCTTCCTAGAACATTTTCCGCCTTTGTCTTTTGTTCCTTTCTCACACTTCTCTGAAGAACTGTTCTTCTCTACTCATTCTCTGTATTTCTTTCCTCTTCAAAGTCTCTCATTACCTGAAATATCTCATATACATTCCTTTTGCCTCTACGAACTTTTTTCACCAAGAATTTGAACCAGCATATTCTTCCGCCCTGTCGTTCTGCCAATTACTTCCGCTCTTTCCTGTAGTTCTTTATACCTGTTCAATATTCTCTAGCCGTTTTCTCAGATTTCACTTACTCACTACTTTCCCTAGGCCAAGCTCCTTATTTTCCTCGTTTACTTACTTCTGTTTCTCTGCCACATTTACGCCCAAACTCTCATTTGGCATTATTCTCTCATTTTATTGATCGGGATATTTTTCTGAAACGTTTTCCCGAGATTTTCCCAAGGCTCTCACCATTCACGTTGAATATATATATATATATATATATATATATATATATATATATATATATATATATATATATATATATATATATATATATATACAGGGGTTTTACCCCGACGAGTTGCCCATAATCTGTTCTTGCAATCAAACTGATTTCACGAAAAATATAAATCCACCACCCGGTGATTAATACCATTTCAGGCAATGATTATAATCAAAACATATCCTGGAAAAATTACATCTTAGGATAACGTTAAATGTTATGAGAATATATATATATATATATATATATATATATATATATATATATATATATATATATATATATATATATATATATATACTCTCTCTCCATTCTCATTCTTCTCTTGCACATTTCTTCCACTAACTCTAGCAATGTGCTATCGCACAGATCTAAACACTTTCGTCTCTTCCATACAGCACTTTCTACGCTTGAGCATTTGTCTCTCGTTTCAATATTTATGCTATCTTTAGATCTTGCTAACCGTCAATTCTTTCCTTGATTTTCAAGCTGTCCCTCTTTGTTATTCTCCCTAGTAAATTGTTATTGCGCTTTTCATCTTCCTAGATCATTTTCCGCCTTTGTCTTCTTTTCCTTCTTCACACTTTTCTGAAGAACTGCTCTCCCTTACTCATCTCTGTATTTCTTTCCTCTCCAAAGTCTCTCATTACCTGAAATACCTATTTTTCATATCTTTCGCATCTACGAACGATTTTTTTCATCAAGAATTTGAACCTGCATATTCTTATGCCCTGTCGTTTTGCCAATTACTTCCGATCTTTCCTGTAGATCTTTATTCCTGTTCAATACTCTCTAGCCTTTTCCTCACATTTCACTAACTCACTACTTTCACTAGGCCAAGCTCCTAATTTTCCTCGTATACTTACTTCTGTACTTCAGAATCATTTTCCGCCTTTGTCGTCTACTCCTACTTCACACTTTTACGAAGAACTGTTCTTCAGTACTCAACCTCTGTCTTTCTTACCTCCCCAAAGTCTCTTATTACCTACAATATCTCTTTCGCATTCCTTCGCCTTAACTTACAACCATTTTCACTTAGAATTTGAACCTGCATATTCTTCCGCTCTGTCGGTTCACCAAATACTTCCGCTCTTGCCTGTAGTTCTTCATTCCTTTTCAATACTCTCTAGCCTTTTCCTCACATTTCACTTACTCGCTGTTGTCCCTAGGCCCAGCTCTTAATTTTCCTCGTTCACTTAGTTCATTACTTTTGCCACATTTCGTTTCGTATTTTGAGCAGCCCCTTCTCCCAATTGTTCATTTGGCATTTTTCTCTCATTTTATTCTTCGGGATTTTTCTCTGAAATGCTTTCCTAAGATTTTCTCAAGGCGCTCTCCATTCACATTCTCCTCTTGCACATACTTGCTCTTATTGAAGCAATGTGCTATCGCACAGATCCAAGCTCTTAGGGGCCTTTCATACAGCAATTTCTATGATTATGCTTCTATCTGTTCCTCGTATATTTATACTTTTCTTAGATCTTGCTTACCGTAAATTCTTTCCTTGATTTTCACCTTGTCCCTCTTTGTTATTCTCCCTGGTGAATTGTTATTGCGCTAATCATATTTCTTGATCATTTTCTGCCTTTGTCTTCTGTTCCTACTTCACACTTTTCTGAAGAACTTGTCTTCCGAATTCAATCTCTGTCTATCATACCTCTTCAAAATCTCTAATCACCTGCAATATCTCTTTCAACTTCCTTTAACCTAATCGAACGACTTTTTTTACCGAGAATTCGAACCTGCATATTCTGCTGCTCTGTCGTTTCGCCAATTACTTACGCTCTTTCTTGTAGTTCTTCATTCCTCTTCTATTCTCTCTAGCTTCTTTGCACTTACTCTAGCAATGTGCTATCGCACAGATCTAAACAATTACTTCTCTCTCATACAGCACTTTCTAAGCGAATGCTTCTATCTCTTGTTTCAACATTTATGCCTTTCTTTGATCCTGCTTACCGTCAATTCCTCCCTTGATATAACTGTCCCTCTTTGTTATTCTTCCTGAATAATTCTTATGGCGCTCCTCATATTCCTAGATCATTTTCCGCCCTTGTCTTCTGTTTCTGCTTCACACTTTTCTAAAGAACTGTTCTTCCGTACACAATCACAGTCTTTCTTACCTCTCCAAAGTCTCTTATTACCTGCAATATCTTTTTTGCACTTCTTCCGCCTTAACAAACCACTTTTTTCACTTGGTATTTGAACCTGCATATTCTTCCGCCCTGTCGTTTCGCCAATTACTTCCGCTCTTTCCTGTAGTTCTTTATTCTTGTTCTATACTCTTTACCTTTTTTCTCACATTCCACTTACTCACTATTTTCCTTATGCCCAGCTCCTATTTTCCTCGTTGACTATGTTCTCTACATCTACCACATTTTCGTTTCATATTATAAGCAGACCACCTCTTCCCAAACTCTCATTTGGGATTTTTATCTCACTTTATTGATCGGGATATTTTTGTGAAACGCTTTCCTAAGATTTTCTCAAGGCTCCCACCATTCACATTTACCTCTTTCACATTTCTTGCACTTACTCTAGCAAGGTGCTATCGCAAGGATCTGAACACTCTTATCTCATTCATACATTACTTTCTAAGCACTTGCTTCTATCTCTTGTTTTAATATTTATGCCTTTCTTAGATCTTGCATGCTTTTCTTAGATTTTGCTTACCGTCAATCCTTACCTTGATTTTCACACTGTCCCTCTTTGATTTTCTTCCCAATAAATTCCTATTGCGCTTCTCATCTTCCTAAATCATTTTTCACTTTTGTCTTCAGTTCCTACTCCACACTCGTCTGAAGAATTGTTCTTCCGCACTCAAACTCTGTCTTTTTGAACTCTCCAAATTCTCTTATTACCTGCTATATCTCTTTCACATTCCTTTTGCCTCAACGTACGTTTTCTTTCAACGAGAATTTGAAACTGCATATTTTTTCGCCCAGTCGTTTCATATTTCGAGCAGAACACTTCCTCCCAAACTCTCATTTGGCATTTTTCTTACACTTACTTCTCTTTCAATTCTTCCTAGCCTTTTCCTCACATTTCACTCACTCACTATTTTCCCTATGCCCAGCTCCTAATTTTCCTCGTTTACTAACTTCTGTACTTCTGCCACATTTTCGTTTTATATTTTGAGCAGACCACTTCCTCACAAACCCCAAGTGCCCAAAACCAACCATGCGCTTCGAACAACTATGCACACGGACTCTCCCGGCGAAGGAGTTTCTAGAATCCTCAAAAGCCTAAGATCCTTGAACGTTCCATCATCTGCCATCCTGAATTACCTAGCAACTGACTGTTCTTCCCTACTCATTCTCTGTATTTCTTTCCTTTCCAAAGTCTCTAATTACATGAATTATCTCTTCTACATTCCTTCTGTCTCTACGAACAACTTTTTGTCACCGAGAAAATGAACTTGCATATTCTTCCGCCCTGTCGTTTCGCAAATTACTTCTGCTCTTTCATGTAGTTCTTCATTTCTGTTCAATACTCCCTAGCCTTTTTCTCATTTTTCACTTACTCACTACTTTCACTAGGCCAAGCTCCTAATTTTCCTCGTTAACTTACTGCTGTACATCTGCCACATTTACATTTTATATTTCAAGCAGACTACTTCCTCCCAAACCCTCATTTGGCATCATTCTCTCATTTTATCGATCGGGATATTTCTCTGAAATGATTCCTGAGATTTTCCCAATAATCTCACCATTCACATTCTCCACTTGTACATTTCTGGCAGTTACTGCCTCTACGAACGTCTATTTTTACCGAAAATATGAACTTGCATAATCTTCCGCCCTGTCGTTTCGCCAATTACTTCCGCTCTTTCATGTAGTTCTTTATTCCTGTTCAATAATCTCTAGCCTTTTTCTCATATTTCACTTACTCACTCTTTTCCATAGGAATAGCTCCTAATTTTCCTCGTTTCCTTACTTTTGTACTTCTGCCAAATTTCCGTTTCATATTTTAGGCAAACCACTTCCTCCCAAACTCTCATTTGGCATTTTTCTTCCATTTTATTGATCGGGATATTTCTCTGAAACGCTCTACTGAGTATTTTCCTAAGGCTCTCATCGTTCACATTTTTCTCTTGCACATTTCTTTCACTTACTCTAGCAATGTGCTGTCGCACAGATCTAAACACTTACGTCTCTACACTACAGCACTTTATACGCTTGAGCTTCTGACTCTCGTTCTAATTTTTATGTTATTCTTAGATCTTGCTTACCACAATTCTTTCCTCGATTTTCCCGTTCTCCCTCTTCGTTATTCTTTCTAGTATATTCTTAATGGGCTTCTCTTCTTCCTAGATGATTTTTCGCCTTTGTCCCCTGTTCCTTTCTCACACTTCGCTGAAGAACTGTTCTTCCCTACTCATTCTCTGTATTTCCTTCCTCTTCAAAGTCTCTCTTTACCTGGAATATCTCTTTTACTTTCCTCTCGTCTTTACGAACGACTTTTTTCTCCGAGAATTTGAACCTGCATATTCTTCCGCCCTGTCGTTTTGCCAATTGCTTCCGCTCTCTTCTGTAGTTTCTCATTCCTGTTCAATACTCTCTAGCCTTTTTCTCACATTTATTGCGCTTCTCATATTCCTAGATCATTTTCGCCTCTGTCTTCTGCTCGTACTTCACACTTTTCTGAAGAACTGTTCTTTAATACTCAATCTCTGTCTTTCTTATCTCTTCAAAGTCTCTTATTACGTGCAATATCTCTTTCGTATTCCTTTCGCCTTAGCAAACGACTTTTTTCACTGAGAATTTGAACCTGCATATTCTTCCGTCCTGTAGTTTTGTCAATTAACTCCACTATTCCCTGCAGTTCCTTATACCTGTTCTATACTCTCTAGCCTTCTCCTCGCATTTCAACTACTCACTATTTCCTCTAGGCCAAGTTCCTCAATTTCCTCGTTTACTCGCTCCTGTATGTCTCTGCCGCATTTTTGTTCCGTATTCAATGCATCCCACTTCCTTCCATAACATGATTTGGCATTTTTCTCTCATTTTATTGATCGGGATGTTTCTATGAATCAGTTTCCTAAGGTTTTCGCGAGGGTCTCACCATTCTCATTCACCTCTTGTAAATTTTTTCCTCTTACAGAAGCTATGGGCTGTCGCATAGATCTTAACTCTTACGTCTCTTTCACACAGCAGTTTCTAAGCTCAAGCTTCTATCTCTTGTTTTAATATTTTAGCCTTTCTTAGATCTTGCTTACCGTCAATTCTTTCCTTGATGTTAACACTGTCCTTCTTTGTAAATTTTCCTAAATAATTGTTATAGCGCTTCTCATATTCCTTGATCATTTTCCGACTTCTTTTCCTACTTCACACTTTTCTGAAGAACTTGTCTTTCGTACGCAATCTCTGTCTTTCTTACCCCTTCAAAGTCTCCTTTTACCTGCAATATCTCTTTTGTATTCCTTTCGCCTCAACAAACGACTTTTTTCACTGAGAATTTGGTCCTGCATATTCTTTCGCTCTGCCGTTTCGCCTATTACTTCCGCTCGGTCCTGTAGTTCTTTCCTCCTGTTTGACTATCTCTTGCATTTTCCCCTTATCACAAATACTCACTATTTTATCTAGGCCCAGTTCCTCATTTTCCTCGTTTACTTAATTCAGTACTTCTGCCGAAGTTTCGTTCCATATTTCAAGCAGAATGTTTCTTCGCAAACTCTCATTTGGCATTTTTCTCTCATTTTATTTATCGGGATATTTCTCCGAAACGCTTTCCTCAAGGCTCTCACGTTGCACATTCTCCTCTTGCAAATTTCCTGAACTTTCTCGATCAATATGCTATCACACAGTTGAAAACACTTAGGTCCTTTTCATACAGCACTTTCTAAGCTCATGTTTCTGTCTCATCTCACCCATCTAGCTAAGTAGTTAGCGATCAACTACAGAAGCAATTAGATTTAACTTAAACAGTGAACTTATCGCGAAATGATTTTGAAAGTACAATAAATAAAAAGAATTCGGATATATCAGCTTATTTCAGAACACTTTTATATACCCTAAACTCTATTGAAAACATAAATGAAGCTATGAAACATTTATCGGATAAAATTGAACTGAAGCTGAAAGAATCTAACAATAATTTGAGGACTTTTGGGTTAGCCTTTCATGAGTTCAAAGATGATATTACTAATCGTGTGACTGCACTGGAAACTGATGTACTTGAAAACGATAAAATTATAATATCCAATGAAGAACAAACGAGAAAACTGTTGAAAACTATTCAGGATGTTGAAGAAACAATTAAACCTTTATCAAGTAGTGAAGAGAGATTGGAATTACTCTACATTACTATTAATACAATGACTGATGAATTTAAGAAGTTGAGTAGTGAGTTTTCATCTAGTGCCTCTAAAGCTACTACGCTGAGTGTTCTACCACTAATTCGGTCTAACAATGAACCACTCAAATGAAAAAATACGAGTGTGTCATGAAGGGAATCGATGACATATGGCAATGTGATTTGGCTCAATTGGATCTCCATGCCAACCAGAATAGAAAACATAAATTCATTCTAGTTGTTATTGAGCATGCATTGAATACGCTACAAAAATGCGTCAGAGAAATACAGAAATGTGAGGAAAAGGCTAGAGAGTATAGAACAGGTATAAAGAATTACATTGAATAGCGGAAGTAATTGGCAAAACGACAGGGCGGAAGAATATGCAAATTCAAATACTCAGTGGAAAAAGTCGTTTGTTAAAGCGAGAGGAATGCGAAAGAGATATTGCAGGTAAATTCTTATTGCGCTTCTCATCATCCTAGATCATTTTCTTAGGATCTAGACTGCGAAATACAGCAGTGAGTTAACGAGGAAAATTAGGAGCTTGGCCTAGTGAAAGTAATGAGTAAGTGAAATGTGGGAAAAAGGCTAGAGAGTATTGAACTGGAATAAAGAACTACATGGAAGAGCAGAAGTAATTGTCGAAACAGTTCTTCAGCGAAGTGTGAGAAAAGAACAGGGGACAAAGTCGAAAAATAATCTAGGAAGATGAGAAGGCCAATAAGAATATACTAGGAAGAATAACAAAGAGGGATAGCAGGAAAATCAAGGAAAGAATTCACATTAATAAAGATCTAAGAATAACATAAATATTGCAACGAGAGTCAGAAGATCAAGCGTAGAAAGTGCTGTATTGTAGAGACGTAAGTGTTTAGTTCTGTGCGACAGCACATTGCTGGAGTAAGTGCAAGAAATGCGCAAGAGAAGAGTGTGAATGGTGAGAGCCTTGGGAAAATCTTGTTTCGAGAAAAATTTAGTCGGCCTGGCCTTCGCCTGCCGCTCGAGAACCCCCGTCCCGGTTCAACCACATTCCATCCCCTCCATTTTGACCGAAAA
The DNA here is from genome assembly GCA_013387265.2 of Cryptolaemus montrouzieri. Classification (NCBI taxonomy): domain Eukaryota; kingdom Metazoa; phylum Arthropoda; class Insecta; order Coleoptera; family Coccinellidae; genus Cryptolaemus; species Cryptolaemus montrouzieri. The sequence continues at coordinate 59,016,097 of JABFTP020000185.1, forward strand.
GTGCCTCACGCGTTTAGTATATATACACTAGCAGGCCGGCAGATCTACCTTGTAAAGCAAACACCTAGACGGGCAGATCTACCTTGCACCCAAAAACGCCTATGTGGGCTGATCTACCTTGTATATCAAACTCCTAGGCGGACAGAACATCCTTGTATATTAAACGCCTAGGCGGGAAGATCATCCTTTTATATCAAACGCTGAGACGTGCAGATCTACCTCGCAATTCGAACTCCTAGGCAGACAGATGTACCTCTCATCCCCAAATGCCTATGCGCCCCTAAAAACATCGCGCATAAACTCCCTGAACTATCTTTCGCCTTCAAACTTTCAGAACTATCCTGCGTCTGAACATCCTCACGACTCAAACCAACTTGCACCCAGAACTACCTTGTTATAAACGCTTAAGCGCCTCACAGTGTCTTACGCCTAAAGTTCGTACTCTTCGAACCACCCCGCGCCTCTATAGGTCTGGCCCTCTGAACATCCCGACGCTTTGAACACTCATTGCCCAAAACCAACCTTGCGCTTCGAGCAACTGCGCACTCCGACTCTCCTGACAAAGCAGTTTTTCTCACATTTCACTTACTCACTACTTTCACTAGGCCAAGCTCCTAATTTTCCTCGTTAACTTACTGACTTCTGCAGCATTTACGTTTCATATTTCAAGCAGACCACTTCCTCCCAAACTTTCATTTGGCATCATTCTCTCATTTTATTGATCGGGATATTTCTCTGAAATGCTTTCCCGAGATTTTCCCAAGGCTCTCACCATTAACATTCTCCTCTTGCACATTTCTTGCATTTACTCTAGCAATGTGCTGTCGCACAGATCTGAACACTTACGTCTCTACCATACAGCACTTTTTACGCTCGAGCTTTTGTCTCTCGTTTCAATATTTTTACTCTGCCTTTGTCTTCTGTTCCTTTTTTCGCCTTAACCAACGACTTTATCCACTGAGAATTTTGACCTGCATACTTTTCCGCTCGGCCGTTTCGCCAATTACTTCCGCTCATTGCTGTAGTTCTTTCCTCCTGTTCGATACCTTCTTGCCTTTACCTCTTATCACAAATACTCACTATTTTCTCTAGGCCGTGTTCCTCCTTTTCCTCGTTCACTCGCTTCTGTGCTTCTGTCAAATTTTTGTTCCATATTTTAAGCAGACCACTTCCTCCCAAATTCTTAGTTGGCATTGTTCTCTCTTTTTATCTATCGGAATATTTCCCTGAAACGTTTTCCTATGAGTTCCTCAAGGCACCCACGTTTCACATTCTCCTCTTGCACATTTCCTGCACTTTCTCAAGCAATGTGCTATCACACAGTTGAAAACACTTAAGTCCTTTTCATACAGCACTTTCTAAGCTCATTTTTCTGTCTCGGCTGACCCATCTAGCCTGAGATTTTCCCAAGGCTCTCACCATTCAAATTCTCCTCATGCACATTTCTTGCACCTACTCTTGCAATTTGCAATTGCACAGATCCCAACACTCACGTCTCTATCATACAGCTTTTTCTACGCTTGAGCTCCTGACTCGTTTCAATATTAATGTTAATCTTAGATCTTGCGTAGAGATTTTCACGCTGTCCCTCTTTGTTATTCCTTCTAATAAATTCTTATTGCGCTTCTTATCTTCCTAGATCATTTTCCGCCTTCTGTTCCTTCTTCACATTTTTCTGATGAACTGTTCCTCCTTACTCATTCTCTGTATTTCTTTCCCCTTCAAAGTTTCTCATTACCTGAAATATCTCGGAAAATGATATAGGGAGATGAGAAGCGCAATAAGAATTAACTAGGAAGAATAACAAAGAGGGGCAGCGTGGAAATAAAAGAAATAATTGACGGTTAGCAAGAGCTAAGGATTGCATAAATATTAAAACGGAAGACTGAAGCTTCAGGGTAGAAAGTGCTGTATGTTAGAGACGTAAGTGTTTAGATTTGAGCGATAGCTCATTGCTCGAGTAAGTACAAGAAATGCGCAAGAGGAGAATGTGAAAGGTGAGAGCCATGGGAAAATCTTGTTTCGAGAAAAATCAGTCAACCAGGCCTTCGCTTGCCGCTTGAGAGCCCGCTTCCCGGTTCAACCACATTCCATCGCCTCTTATATTGTGCTTCTCATTGTCCAAGTTCATTTTCCGCCTTTTTTCTGTTCCTTCCACACACTTCTCTGAAGAAATGATCTTCTTCACTTATTCTCTGTATTTCTTTCCTTTTTCAAGTCTCTCATTACCTGAAATATCTCTTTTACATTCCTTTTGCACCTACAAACGACATTTTTCACCGAGCATTTGAACCTGCATCTTTTTCCGCCCTGTCGTTTCGCCAATTACTTCCGCTCTTTCCTGTAGATCTTTATTCCTGTTCAATACTCTCTAGCCTTTTTCTCACATTTCACCTACTCACTTCTTTCATTAGGCCAAGCTCCTAATTTTCCTCGTTAACTTGTTGACTTCTGCCACATTTACGTTTCATATTTCAAGCAGACCACTTCCTCCCAAACTCTTAGTTGGCATCATTCTCTCATTTTATTGATTGGGATATTTCTTTGAAACGCATTCCTGAGATTTTTCCAAGGCTCTCACCATTCACATTCTCCTCTTGCACATTTCTTGCACTTACGCTAGCAATGTGCTCTCGCACAGATCTAAACAATTACGTCTCTACCATACAGCACTTTCTTCGCTTGAGCTCATGTCTCTCGTTTTAGTATTTATGCTATTCTTAGATCGTGCCTATCGTCAATTCTTTCCTTGATTTTCTTTGTTATACTCTCTAGTAAATTCTTATTGCGCTTTTCATCTTCCTAGATCATATTTCGCCTTTGTCTTCTGTTCCTCCCTCACACTTCTCTGAAGAACTGTTCTTCCCCACTCATTCTCTGTATCTCTTTCCTTCTTCAAAGTCTCTCATTACCTGGAATATCTCTATTACATTCCTTTTGCCTCTACAAACGACTTTTTTCACCGAGAATTTGAACCTGCATATTCTTTCGCCCTGTCGTTTCGCCAAATACTGCCGCTCTTTCCTGTAGTTCCTTATTCCTTTTCAATACTCTCTAGCCTTTTTCTCGCATTTCACTTACTCACTACTTTCACTAGGCCAAGCTCCTAATTTTAATCGTTTACTTACTGACTTCTGCCACATTTACGTTTCATATTTCAAGCAGACCACTTCCTCCCAACCTCTCATTTGGTACATTCTCTCATTTTATTGATAGGGATATTTCTCAGAAATGCTTTCCTGTGGTTTTCCCAAGGCTTTCACCATTAACATTCTTCTCTTGCACATTTCTTGCACTTACTCTAGCAATGTGCTGTCGCACAGTTCTGAGCACTTACGTCTCTACCATACAGCACTTTTTACGCTTGAGCTTTTGTCTCTCGTTTTAATATTTATGCTCTGCCTTTGTCTTCTGTTCCTACTTTCGCCTTAACCAACGATTTTTTCCACTGAGAATTTTGACCTGCATATTCTTCCGCTCGGCCGTTTCGCCAATTACTTCTGCTCATTGCTTTAGTTCTTTCCTCCTGTTCGATACCTTCTTGCCTTTACCTATTATCACAAATACTCACTATTTTCTCTAGGCCTAGTTCCTCCTTTTCCTCGTTCACTCGCTTCTGTGCTTCTGTCAAATTTTCGTTCCATATTTTAAGCAGACTACTTTCTCCCAAACTCTTTCTCTCATTTTATCTATCGGAATAATTCTCTGAAACGTTTTCCTATGAATTCCTCAAGGCACTCACGTTTCACATTCTCCTCTTTTACATTTCCTGTACTTTCTCAAGCAATGTGAACACAGTTCAAAACTCTTAGGTCCTTTTCATACAGCGCTTTCTAAGCTCATTTTTCTGTCTCTTCTGACCCATCTTGCTTCGTCACTTTACCCTCGTATAACTGAGACTGCTAGCTCAAGTATACGAATTGTAAATAAGAGCTTATTAAAGATACCACGCTGGTAAACTTTCTGAAAAAGGGTATGCGTGTAGGAATATGCCAATGTTCAAACAAATATTCTGAAAGTTATAACAAATATGTGAGGGATTTAAACCCTGAAATTCCTTCAAAATACACGCTCTTTACTGACATTAATAATCTCTATGGCAGTGCAATGAGTCAAAGTCTTCCCTATGGTGGTTTTGAATTTGGTGATACTGACTTTGACGTTACATTATTCCCCATGAAAATCCAGTTGGTTATTTTCTGGAGGTAAACTTGGAATATCCCAAACATATTCATGATCGTCGCAGTGATAAACCCTCCTGTCCTGGAACTCGTACTCCACCAAATTTCAAAAGAGAAAAAATTACTCACGACTCTATATGATAGGGAATCTCTTTATTATTCTTCCTAAAATAATGTTATTACGCTTATCATATTCCTGGATCTTTTCCGCCCCTCTCTCCTGTTCCTGCTTCACACTGTTCTTTCGTACTCAGTCTCCGTCTTTCTTACCTCGTCAAAGTCTCGCATTACCTGCAATTTCTCTTTCGTATACCTTTCGCCTTAACAAACGACTTTTTTCACTGAGAATTTGGACCTGCATATTTTTCCGCTCTGCCGTTTCGCCTATTACTTCCGCTCGTTTTGTTGTTCTTTCCTCCTGTTTGACTCTCTCTTGCATTTTCCTCATATCACAAATCCCCTTTTTTTTATCATGGCCCAGTTCCTCATTTTCCTCGTTTACTCGCTTCTGTACTTCTGCAGAATTTTCGTTTCATATTTTAAGCAGACTATTTTTTCCCAAACTCTCATTTGGCATTTTTCGCTCATTTTATTTATCGGGATATTTCTCCGAAATGCTTTTCTAAAATTTTTTCAAGGCACTACCTTTTCACATTGTTCCAATATCATAATATCCGATGAAGAACAAACGAGGAAACTATTGAAAAATATTCAGGATGTTGAAGAAACAATTAAACCTTCATCAAGAAGTGAAGAGAGATTGGAATTACTCTACATTACTATTAATACAATGAATGATGAATTTAAGAAGTTGAGTAGTGAGTTTTCATCTAGTGCCTCTAAAGCTACAACGCTGAGTGTTCTACCACTAATTCGGTCTAACAATGAACCACTCGAATGAAAAAATACAAGTTGTTATCGAACAACATAAGCCGAACCGAAAGAATTTTCCACGTAGACGTACTGTCATAAAGGCAATCGATGACATATTGTAATGTGATTTGGCTCAATTGGAGTTCTATGCCTACCAGAATAGAAAACATAAATTCATTCTAGTTGTTATTGAGTATGCATTGAATACGCAACAAAAATGCGTCAGAGAAATACAGAAATGTGAGGAAAAGGCTAGAGAGTATAGAACAGGTATAAAGAATTACATTGAATAGCGGAAGTAATTGGCGAAACGACAGGGCGGAAGAATATGCAGGTTCAAATACTCAGTGAAAAAAGTCGTTTGTTAAGGCGAAAGGAATGCGAGAAAGATATTGCAGGTAAATTCTTATTGCGCTTCTCTTCTTCCTAGATCATTTTCCTCTGATCTAGACTGCGAAGTACAGCAGTGAGTTAACGAGGAAAATTAGGAGCTTGGCCTAGTGAAAGTAATGAGTAAGGAAATTGTGGGAAAAAGGCTAGAGAGTATTGAACTGGAATAAAGAACTACATGGAAGAGCGGAAGTAATTGGAGAAACCACAGGGCAGAAGAATATGCAGGTTCAACTTCTCGGTGGAAAAAAATCGTTCGTAGAGGCAAAAGAAATATAAAAGAGATATTTCAGGTAATGAGAGACTTTGGAGAGGAAAGAAATACAGGGAATGAGTAGGGAAGAACAGTTCTTCAGCGAAGTGTGAGAAAAGAACAGGGGACAAAGTCGAAAAATAATCTAGGAAGATGAGAAGCCCAATAAGAATATACTAGGAAGAATAACAAAGAAGGGTAGCGGGAAAATCAAGGAAAGAATTGACGTTAATCAAGATCTAAGAATAACATAAATATTAAAACGAGAGTCAGAAGCTCAAACGTAGAAAGTGCTATATTGTAGAGACGTAAGTGTTTAGATCTGTGCGACAGCACATTGCTAGAGTAAGAACAAGAAATGCGCAAAAGGAGAATGTGAATGGAGAGAGCCTTGGGAAATCTTGTTTCGTAAAAATTTAGTCGGCCTGGCCTTTGCCTGCCGCTGGAGAGCCCCCGTCCCGGTTCAACCACATTCCATCCCCTTCATTTTGACCGAAAAGTGCCTCACGCGTTTAGTATTTATACACTAGCAGGCCGGCAGATCAACCTTGTAAAGCAAACACCTAGCTGGGCAGATCTACTTTGCACCCAAAAACGCCTATGTGGGCTGATGTACCTTGTATATCAAACTCCTAGGCGGACAGAACATCCTTGTATAATAATTGCCTAGGCGGGAAGATCTACCTTTCATATCAAACGCTTAGACGTGCAAATCTACCTCGCAATTCCAACGCCTAGACAGCCAGATGAACCTCTCATCCCCAACCGCCTATGCGCCCCGAAAAACATCGCGCATAAACTCCCTGAAATATCTTTGGCCTTCCAACGTCCAGAACTATCCGGCGTCCGAACATCCACTTGACTCAAACCACCTTGCACCCAGAATTACCTTGTTAGAAACGCTCAAGAGCCTCACAGTGTCTTACGCCTAAAATTCGTACTCTTCGAACCACCCCGCCCCTCTAGAAGTCAGGCCATCTGAACGTCCGGACGCTTTGAACACCCAGTGCCCAGAACCATTCTTGCGCTTCGAGCAACTGTGCACTCCGACTCTCCCGGCGAAGGAGTTTTTCTCATATTTCACTTACTCACTACTTTAACTAGGCCAAGCTCCTAATTTTCCTCGTTAAGTTACTGACTTCTGTCACATTTACGTTTCATATTTCAAGCAGACCACTTCCTTCCAAACCCTCATTTGGCATCATTCTCTCATTTTATCGATCGGGATTTTTCTCTGAAATGCTTTCCAGAGATTATCCCAAAGCTCTCACCATTCACATTCTCCTCTCGCATATTTCTTGCACTTACTCCAGCAATGTGCTATGGCACATTCTTTCCTTGATTTTCACGCTGGCCCTTTTTGTTATTCTTCCTAGTAAATTCTTATTGCACTGCTCATATTCCTAGATCATTTTCCTAGGATCTAGTCTGCGAAGTACAGCAGTAAGTTAACGAGGAAAATTAGGAGCTTGGTCTAGTGGAAGTAATGAGTAAGTGAAATGTGGGAAAAAGGCTAGAGAGTATTGAACAGGAACAGGAATAATGAACTACAGGAAATAGCGGAAGTAAATGGCGAAACGACAGGGCGGAAGAATATGCTTCATATTCTCGGTGAAAATATCCTTCGTAGAGGCAAAAGGACTATTAGAGAGATATTTAAGGTAATGAGAAACTTTGAAGAGGAAAGAAATACAGAGGATGAGTCCTTTCTCAGTTCTTCAGAAAAGGAGGAACAGAAGACAAAGGCGGAAAATGATCTAGGGAGATGAGAAGAGCAATAAGAATTTACTGGGAAGAATAACTAAAAGGGACAGCGTGGAAATCAAGGAAATAATTGACGGTTAGCAAGATCTAAGGATAGCTTAAATATTAAAACGAGAGACAAAAGCTCAAGCGTAGAAAGTGATGTATGGTAGAGACGTAAGTGTTCAGATCTGTGCGATAGCACATTTCTAGAGTAAGTGCAAGAAATGTGCAAGATGAGAATGTGAATGGTAGGAGCCTTGGTAAAATCTCAGAAAAGCTTTTCAGAGAAATAACCCGATCAATAAAATGAGAGAATGATGCCAAATGATAGTTTGGGAGGAAGTGGTCTGCTTGAAATATGAAACGTAAATGTGGCAGAAGTACAGCAGTAAGTTAACGAGGAAAATAAGGAGCTGGGCATAGGGAAAATAGTGAGTGAGTGAAATGTGAGGAAAAAAGGCTAGAGAGTATTGAGCAGGAATAAAGAATTACATGAAAGGGCGGAAGTAATTGGCGAAACGACAGGGCGGAAGAAAATGCAAGTTCAAATTATCGGTGAAAAAAGTCGTTCGTAGAGGTTAAAGCAATATGAAAGAGATATTTCAGGTCATTAGAAACTTTGAAGAGGAAAGAAATACAGAGAAAGAGTAAAGGAGAACAGTTCTTCAGAAAAGAAGGAACGAAGACAAAGGCGGAAAATAATCTAGGGAGAAGAGAATCGCAATGAGAATTTACTAGGAAGAATAACAAAAAGGGAGAGCGTGAAAATCAAGGAATGAATTGACGGTAAGCAAGATCTAAGGATAGCATAAATATTAAAATGAGAGACAAGAGCTCAAGCGTAGAAAGTATTGTATGGTAGAGACGTAAGTGTTCAGATCTGTGCGATAGCACATTGCTAGAGTAAGTGTAAGAAATGTGCAAGAGGAGAATGTGAATGGTGGGAGTCTTGGTAAAATCTCAGGAAAGCGTTTCAGAGAAATAACCCGATCAATAAAATGAGAGAATGATGCCAAATGAGGGTTTGGAGGAAGTGGTCTGCTGGAAATATGAAACGTAAATGTGTCAGAAGTACAGCAGTGAGTTAACGAGGAAAATTTAGAGCTTAGCCTAGTGAAAGTAGTGAGTAAGTGAAATGTGTGGAAAAAAGGCTAGAGAGTATTGAACAGGAACAGGAATAATGAACTACATGAAAGAGCGGAAGTAATTGGCGAAACGACAGGGCGGAAGATTATGCAAGTTCATATTCTCGGTAAAAATAGTCCTTCGTAGAGGCAGTAACTGCAAGAAATGTGAAAGTGGAGAATGTGAATGGTGAGAGCATTGGGAAAATCTCAGGAAAGAATTTCAGAGAAAAATCCCGATCGATAAAATGAGGGTTTGGGAGGAAGTGGTTTGCTTGAAATATAAAAAGTAAATGTGGCAGAAGTACAGCAGTGAGTTAACGAGGAAAATTAGAGCTTGGCCTAGTGAACGTAGTGAGAAAGTGAAAAATGAGAAAAAGGCTAGAGAGTATTGAACAGGAATGAAGAACTACATGAAAGAGCAGAAGTAATTGGCGAAACGACAGGGCGTAAGAATATGCAAGTTCATATTCTCGGTGACAAAAAGTCGTTCGTAGAGACAAAAGGAATGTAAAAGAGAATTTCAGGTAATGAGAGACTTTGTAGAGAAAAGAAATACAGAGAATGAGTAGGGAAGAACAGTCAGTTGCTGGGTGATTCAGGATGGCAGATAATGGAACGTTCAAGGAGCTTAGGCTTTTGAGGAATCTAGAAACTCTTTCGCCGGGAGAGTCGGAGTGTCCAGTTGTTCGAAGCGCAAGGTTAGTTTTGGGCACTGGGTGTTCAAGGCGTCTGGACCTTCAGAGGGCCTGACGAATCGAGCGCTTTTCATCTTCTTAGATCATTTGCCGCTTTTGTCTTCTGTTCCTCCCTCACCCTTCTCTGAAGATCTGTTCTTCCTCACTCATTCCCTGTAATTCTTTCCTCTTCAAAGTCTCTCAATACCTGGAATATCTCTTTTAAATTCCTTTTGCCTCTACAAACGACTTTTTTTACCGAGAATTTGAACCTGCTTATTCTTTCGCCCTGTCGTTTCGCCAAATGCTGCCGCTCTTTCCTGTTTTTCTTTATTCCTTTTCAATACTCTCTAGCCTTTTTCTCGCATTTCACTTACTCACTACTTTCACTAGGCCAAGCTTCTAATTTTCCTCGTTTACTTACTGACTTCTGCCACATTTACGTTTCATATTTCAAGCAGACCATTTCCTCCCAAATTCTCATTTCGCATTTTTCTCTCATTTTATTGATTGTTATATTTCTCTGAAACACTTTCCTAAGATTTTCTCAAAGCACTCAACAATAACATTATCCTTTTGCACTTTTCCTGCACTTACTAAAATAAAAGGCTATCGCACAGATCTAGACACTTACTTCCTTTTTATACAGCACTTTCTAAGCTCATGCTACTGTCTCTTATTTTATTTATTTATTCATAACTTTCTTAGAACTTGCTTACCGTCGATAATTTCTACTGTCCCTTTGTTATTCTTATTATTTTTCCTCATAAATTCTTATTGCGCGCATCATATTCCTAGATCATTTTCTGCCTTTGTCTTCCATTTCTACTTCACACTCCTCTGAGAAACTGTTCTTCGCTACACATTCTCTGTCTTCCCTACCTCCTCAAACTCTCCTCTTACCTGCAATATCTCTTTCACATTCCTTTCGCCTCTACAAAAGACTTTTTCCACTGAGAAATTTTACCTGCATACTCTTCCGCTCGGCTGCTTCGTCAATTACTTCCGCTCATTGCTTTAGTTCTTACCTCCTGTTTGAAACCTTTTTACATTTTCCTCATATCACAAATACCCACCATTTTCTCTAGGCCCAGTTCCTCGTCTTCCTCGTTTACTCGCTTCTGTACTTCTGCCGAATTTTCGTTCCATATTTTAAGCAGACCACTTCCTCCCAAACTCTTATTTGGCATTTTTCTCTCAATTTATCTATTGGGATATTTCTACGAAACGCTTTCCTATGAATTCCTCAAGGCACTCACGTTTCACATTCTCCTCTTGCACATTTCCTGCACTATCTCAAGCAATGTGCTATCACACAGTTCAAAACACTTAGGTCTTTTCATACAGCTTTTTCTAAGCTCATTTTTCTGTCTCGTCTGACCCATCCAGCTACGTCACTTTACCCTCGTATAACTGAGACTGCACGCTCAAGTATACTAATTGTAAATAAGAGTTTATCAAAGATATCACAATGTTAAACTTTCCGCTCGTTGCTGTAGTTCTTTCCTCCTATTCGATAAATTCTTGCCTTTACCTCTTATCACAAATACTCACTATTTTCTCTAGGCCCAGATCCTCTTTTTCCTCGTTCACTCGCTTCTGTGCTTCTGTCAAATTTTCGTTCTATATTTTAAGCAGACCACTTCCTCCCAAACTCTTATTTGGCATTTTTCTCTCATTTTATCTATCGGAATATTTCTCTGAAACGCTTTCCTATAAATACTTCAAGGCACTCACGTTTCACAATCTCCTCTTGCATATTTCCCTCACATTCCCAATCAATTTGCTATCACACAAAAAAATTAGGTCCTTTTCATACAGCACTTTCTAAGCTCATTTTTCTGTCTCGTCTGACCCATCCAGCTACGTCTCTTTACCCTCGTATAACTGAGACTGCACGCCCAAGTATACGAATTGTAAATAAGAGTGTATCAAAGATATCGTATACGTGGAGGAATATGCCAATGTTTAAACAAATATTCTGAAAATAATAACAAATGTATGAGGGATTGAAACCGTCAAATTCCTACAAAATACACACTCTATACTGACAATAATAATCTTTATGGCAGTGCAATGAGTCGAAGTCTTCCCTATGGTGGTTTTGAATTTGGTGATACTGACTTTGACGTTACTACGATTCTCAATGAGAATGCAGTTAGTTATTTTCTGGAGGAAAACTTGGAATATCCCAAACATATTCGTGATCGTCACAGTGATTTACATTTCTGTCCTGAAACTCGTACTCCACCAAATTCCTAACAGAAAAAAATTACTCACGACTCTATAAGATAAGGAACCCTCCTTGTTATTCTTCCTAAGAAATTCCTATTGCTATCCTATTCCTATTATTTCTAGATCATTTCCGCCTCTGCCTTCTGTTCCTACTTCACACTTTTCTGAAGACCTGTTCTTTCGTACTCAATCTCTGTCTTTCTTACCTCTGCAATGTCTCTTATTACCTGCAATATCCCTTTCGCATTACTTTCGCCTTAACAAACGGCTTTTTTCACAGGGAATTTGAACCTGCATATTCTTCCGTCCTGTCGTTTTGCCAATTACTTCCGCTATTTCCTGTAGTTTCTTAATACCTGATCTATACTCTCTAGCTTTTTCCTCATATTTCAACTACTCACTATTTCCTATAGACACAGTTCCTCTTTTTCCTCGTTTACTCGCTTCTGTATTTCACTGACACTAGTAATCTTTTTGGCGAAGCAATGAGCCAAAGTCTTCCTATGGTGGTTATGGATTTCGTGATACTGACATTGACGTTACTACGATTCCCGATGAGAATCCAGTTGGTTATTTTCAGGAGGTAAACTTGGAATATCCCAAACATTCTCATGATCGTCACATTAACCTTCCTATCCTTAAACTCGTACTCCACCAAATTCCATACAGAAAAAAATTTTTCATGACTCCATGTAATAAGGAACCCTATTTGTTATTCTTCCTAAGAAATTCAAAACCACCATAAGGAGAGAGCTTAGAAAGTGCTGTATAAAAGGGACCTAATTGTTTTGAACTGTGTGATAGCAAATTGATTGGGAATGTGTGGGAAATGTGCAAGAGGAGAATGAGAATGGTGAGAGCCTCGAGATAATCTTGGCAAACTGTTTCATAGAAACATTCGGATCAACAAAATGAGAGAAAAATACCAAATGAGAGTTTGGAAGGCAGTGTTATGCATTGAAAACGGAACCAAAATGCGGCAGAGAAATTCAGAAGCCAGTAAACGAGAAAAATGAGGAAATGGGTTTAGAGGTGAATGTGAGTAGTTGAAATGTGAGGAAAAGCCTAGAGAGTATAGAACAGGTATAAAGAATAGCGGAAGTAGTTGGCGAAACGACAGGGCGGAAGAATATGCAGGTTCAAATTCTCAGTGGGAAACGACATTTGTAAAGGCGAAAGGATTACGAAAGGGATATTGCAGGTAATAAGAGACTTTGATGAGGTAAGAAAGACAGAGATTTAGTACAAAGTTCTTCAGCAAAGTGTGAAGTAAGAACAGAAGGCAAAGGCGGAAATGATCTAGGAAATGAGAAGCGCCATAAGAATTTCTTAGGAATAATAACAAAGAGATTCCTTATTATATAGAGTCGTGAGTAATTTTTTCCGTCTGGAATTTGGTGGAGTACGAGTTTCAGGACAGAAGGGTTTATCACTGTGACGATCATGAATATGTTTAGGATATTCCAAGTTTACATCCTGAAAATAACTAACAGGATTCTCATCGGGAACCGTAGTAAAGTCAAAGTCAGTATCACCAAATTCAAACCAACCATAGGGAAGACTTTGCCTCATTGCACTGCCAAAAAGATAATTATTGTCAGTATAGAGTGTGTATTTTGTAGGAATTTGATGGTTTAAATCCCTCATATATTTGTTATTACTTTCAGAATATTTGTTTGAACATTGGCATATTCCTCCACGTATACCCCTTTCCAGAATGTTTACCATCGTGATATTTTTGATAAGCTCTTATTTATTCTTCGTATACTTGAGCAAGCAGTCTCAGTTATACGACAGTAAAGTGACGTAGCTAGATGGGTCAGACGAGACAGAAAAATGAGCTTAGAAAAAGCTGTATGAAAAGGACCTAAGAGTTTTGAACTGCGTTCACATTGCTTGAGAAAGTGCAGGAAATGTGCAAGAGGAGAATGTGAAACGTGAGTTCCTTGAGTAATTCATAGGAAAGCGTTTCAGAGAAATATTCCGATAGATAAAATGAGAGAAAAATGCCAAATAAGAGTTTGGGAGGAAGTGATCTGCTTAAAATATAGAACGAAACTTTGACAGAAGCACAGAAACGAGTGAACGAGGAAAAGGAGGAACTGGGCCTTGAGAAAATAGTGAATATTTGTGATAAGAGGTAGAGGCAAGAAGGTATCGAACAGGAGAAAAGAACTACAGCAATGAGCGGTCCAAATTCTCAGTGGAAAAAGTCGTTTGTTAAGGCGAAAGGTATACGAAAGAGAAATTGCAGGTAAAGAGAGACTTTGAAGAAGAAAGAAAGGCATAGATTGAGTACGAAAGAACAGTCCTTCAGAAGAGTGTGAAGCAGGAACAGAAGACAGAGGCGGAAATAATCCAGGAATATGATAAGCGCAATTACATTATTTTAGGAAGAATAACAACTTTATGTGATTCCTCATCACATAGAGTCAAGAGTAATTTTTTCTTTTTTGAAATTTGGTGGAGTACGAGTTTCAGGACAGAAGCGTTCATCACTGTGACGATCATGAATATGTTTGGGATATTCCAAGTTTACCTCCTGAAAATAACCAACTGGATTTTCATCGGGAATCGTAGTAACGTCAAAGTCAGTACCACCAAATTCAAAACCACCATAGGGAAGACTTTGACTCATTGCACTGCCATAGAGATTATTAATGTCAGTAAAGAGCGTGTATTTTGTAGAAATTTGAGGGTTTAAATCCCTTATACATTCGTGATTACTTTCAGAATATTTGTTTGAACATTGGCATATTCCTCCACGTATAACCCTTTCCAGAAAGTTTAACATTGTGATATCTTTGATAAACTCTTATTTACACTTCGTATACTTGAGCGTGCAGTCTCAGTTATACGAGGGTAAAGTGACGTAGCTGAACGGATCAGACGAGACAGAAAAACGAGCTTAGAAAATGCTGTATGAAAAGGACCTAAGTATTTTGAACTGTGTGATAGCACATTGCTTGAGAAAGTGCAAAAATGTGCAAGAGGAGAATGTGAAACGTGAGTGCCTTGAGGAATTTATAGGAAAGCGTTTCGGAGAAATATCCCGATAGATAAAAGGAGAGAAAAATGCCAAATAAGAGTTTGGGAGGAAGTGGTCTGCTTAAAATATGAAACGAAACTTTGACAGAAGCACAGAAGCGAGTAAACGAGGAAGACGAGGAACTGGGCCTAGAGAAAATGGTGGGTATTTGTGATTAGAGGAAGAGGTAAAAAGGTATCAAACAAGAGGTAAAAACTACAGCAATGAGCGGAAGTAATTGGCGAAACGACAGAGCGGAAGAATATGCAGGTTCAAATTCTCGGTGAAAAAAGTTGATGGTTGAGGCAGAAGGAATGTGAAATAGATATTGCAGGTAATTAGAGACTTTGAAGAGGAAAGACAGACAGAGAATGAGTAAGCAAGAACAGTTCTTCAGAGAAGTGTGAAGTAGGAACAGAAGACAAAGGCGGAAAATGATCTTAGAATATGGGAAGCGCAATGAGAAGTTTTTAGGAAGAATAACAAAGAGGGTTCATTATCATATAGAGTCGGGAGTAATTTTTTCTGTTTGGAATTTGATGGAGTACGAGTTTCAGGACAGAAGAGTTTATCACTGTGACGATCATGAATATGTTTGGGATATTCCAAGTTTACCTCCTGAAAATAACCAACTGGAGAGTTCTCCAAGAGGAGAATGTGAAACGTGAGTGGCTTGAGGATTTCATAGGAAAGCGTTTCAGAGAAATATTCCGATGGATAAAATGAGAAAAAATGCCAAATTAGAGTTTGGGAGGAAGTGGTCTGCTTAAAATATGGAACGAAACTTTGACAGTAGCACAGAAGCGAGTGAACGAGGAAAAGAAGGAACTGGGCCTAGAAAAAATAGTGAATATTTGTGATAAGAGGTAAAGGCAAGAAGGTATCGAACAGGAGGAAAGCACAACAGCAATGAGCGGAAGTAATTGGCGAAACGGCCGAGCGGAAGAGTATGCAGGTCAAAATTCTCAGTGAAAAAAGTCGTTGGTTAAGGCGAAAGTAGGAACAGAAGACAAAGGCAGAAAATGATCTAGGAAGATGAGAAGCGAAATAAGAATTTTTTCGGAAAAATAACAAGGAGGGTTCATTATCATATAGAGTCGTGAGTGATTTTTTCTGTTTCGAATTTGGTGAAGTACGAATTTCAGGACAGAAGGGTAAATCACTCTGACGATCATGAATATATTTGGGACATTCCAAGTTTACCTCCTCTTAATAGCCAACTAGTATCACAACAGGAATCGTAGTAACGTCAATGTCAGTATTATCAAATTCAAAACCACATTGGCATATTTCTCCACGTATACCCCTTCTCAGAAAGTTTACCATCGTGATATCTTTGATAAGCTCTAATTTACACTTCCTATACTTGAGCATGCAGTCTCAGGTATACTAGAACAGACGTAGCTAGATGGGTGAGATTATACAGAAGCATGAGCTTAGAAAGTGCTGAATGAAAAGGACCTAACTGTTTTGAACTGTGTAATAGCATATTGATTGAGAAAGTGCAGGAATTGTGCAAGAGGAGAATGTGAAAAATTAGTGCATTACGAAAATCTTAGGAAAGCGTTTGGGAGAAATATCCCGATAAATAAAATGAGAGAAAAATGCAAAATGAGAGTTTGGGAAAAAGTAGTCTGCTTAAAATATGGAACGAAATTTCGGCAGAAGTACAGAAGCGAGTGAACGAGGAAAATAAGGAACTGGGCCTTGATAAAATAGTGAGTATTTGTGATATGAGGAAAATGCAAGAGAGAATCAAATAGGAGGAAAGAGCGACAGAAACGAGCGGAAGTACTAGGCGAAACGGCAGAGCGGAAGAATCTAACCTCTCATTACCTGGAATATCTCTTTTCCATTCCATTTGCCTCAACGAACGACTTTTTTTACCGAGAATTTGAACCTGCATATTCTTCCGCCCTGTCGTTTCCCAATTACTTCTGCTCTTTCCTGTAGTTCTTCATTCATGTTGAATACTCTCCAGCCTTTTTTCTACACATTTCACTTACCCACTACTTTCACAAGGCCAAGCTCCTAATTTTCCTCGTTAAGTTTCTGCTGTACTTCTGCCACATTTACGTTTCATATTTCAAGCAGACCATTTCCTCCCAAACTCAATTAACATCATTCTCTCATTTCATTGATCAGGTTTTTTCTCTGAAACGCTTACTCGTGAAAGCGTTTCAGATAAATAACCCGATCAATAAAAGGAGATAATGATGCCAAATGAGGGTTTGCGAGGAAGTGGTCTGCCAGAAATATGAAACGTAAATGTGGCAGAAGTACAGCAGTAAGATAACGAGGAAACCTAGTGAAAGTAGTGAGTAGGTGAAATGTGAGAAAAAAGCTAGAGAGAAGAATATGCAGGTTCAAATTCTCGGATAAAAAAGTCGTTCGTAGAAGCGAAAGAAATGTAAAAGAGATATTTCAAGTAATGAGAGACTTTGAAGAGGTAAGAAATATAGAGAATGAGTAGGGAAGAACAGTTCTTCAGCAAAGTGTGAGAAAGGAACAGGGGACAAAGGCGGAAAATAATCTAGGAAGAAGAGAAGCCCAATATGAATATACTAGGAAGAATAACGAAGAGGGAGTACGGAAATATCAAGGAATGAATTGTGGTAAGCAAGATCTAAGAATAACGTACAAATTTAGACGAGATTCAGAAGCTCAAGCGTAGAAAGTGCTGTATTGTAGAGACGTAAGTGTTTAGATCTGTGCGACAGCACATTGCTAGAGTAGGTGCCAGAAATGTGCAAGAGGAGAATGTGAACGGTGAGAGCCTTAGGAAAATACTCAGTAGAGCGTTTCAGAGAAATATCCCGATCAATAAAATGGAAGAAAAATGCCAAATGAGAGTTTTGGAGGAAGTGGTCTGCTTAAAATATGAAACGGAAATTTGGCAGAAGTACAAAAGTAAGGAAACGAGGAAAATTTGGAGCTATTCCTATGGAAAAGAGTGAGTAAGTGAAATTTGAAAAAAAGGGTAGTGAGTATTGAACAGGAATAAAGAACTACATGAAAGAGCGGAAGTAATTGGCGAAACGACAGGGCGGAAGAATATGCAATTTCATATTCTCGGTAAAAAAAGTCTTCCGTAGAGGCACAAGGAATGTAAAAGAGATACTTCAGGTAATGAGAGGCTTTGAAGAGGAAAGAAATACAGAGAATGAGTAGGGAAGAACAATCAGTTGCTAGGTACTTCTGGATGGCAGACGATGAAACGTTCAAGGAGCTTAGGCGTTTGAGGATTCTAGAAACTCCTTCGCCGAGAGAGTCGGAGTGCGCAGTTGCTCGAAGCGCAAGATTGGTTTTGGGCACTGGGTGTTCAAAGCATCTGGACGTTCAGAGGGCCTGACCTATAGAGGCGCGGGGTGGTTTGGTTTGAAGAGTACGAATTTTAGGCGTAAGACACTGTTATGCGCTTGAGCGTTTATAACAAGGTAGTTCTGGGTGCAAGGTGGTTTGAGTCGTAAGGATGTTCAGACGCATGATAGTTCTGAACGTTTGAAGGCGAGAGATAGTTCAGGGAGTTTATGCGCGATGTTTTTAGGGGCGAATAGGCGTGTGGGAATGAGAGGTACATCTGTCTGCCCAGGCGTTTGAATGGCGAGGTAGATCTGCACGTCTAAGCGTTTTCTATAAAAGGTAGATCTTCCCGCCTAGGCGTTTAATATACAAGGATGTTTTGTCTGCCTAGGAGTTTGATATACAAGGTAGATCAGCCCACATAGGCGTTTTCGGGTGCAAGGTAGATCTGCCCATCTAGATGTTTGCTTTACAAGGTAGATCTGCCGGCCTGCTAGTGTATATATAATAAACGCGTGAGGCACTTTTCGGTCAAAATGGAGGGGATGGAATGTGGTTGAACCGGGACGGGGGCTCTCGAGTGGCAGGCGAAGGCCAGGCCGACTAAATATTTTACGAAACAAGATTTTGCCAAAGCTCTCACCATTCACATTCTTCTCTTGCGCATTTCTTGTACTTACTCTAGCGATGTGCTGTCGCTCAGATCTAAGCACTTACGTCTCTACAATAGAGCACTTTCTACGCTTGAGCATCTGACTGTCGTTTCAATATTTATGTTTTTCACAGATCTTGATTAACGTCAATTCTTTCCTTGATTTTCCCGATATTCCTCTTTGTTATTCTTCCTAGTATATTCTTATTGGGCTCTTCATCTCCCTAGATTATTTTTTGACTTTGTCTGTTCTTTTCTCACACTTCGCTGAATAATGGTTCTTCCCTACTCATTCTCTGTATTTCTTTCCTCTTCAAAGTCTCTCATTACCTGAAGTATCTCTTTTACATTTCTTTCGCCTCTACGAACGAATTTTTTCACCGAGAAGTTGTGCCTGCATATTCTTCCGCCCTGTCGTTTCGCCAATTACTTCCGCTCTTCCATGTAGTTCTTTATTCCAGTTCAATACTCTCTAGCCTTTTTCCCACATTTCACTTACTCATTACTTTCACCAGGCCAAGCGCCTAATTTTCCTCGTTAACTCACTGCTGTACTTCGCAGACTAGATCCTAGGAAAATGATCTAGGAAGATGAGAATCGCAATAAGAATTTACCTGCAATATCTCTTTCGCATTCCTTTCGCCTTAACAAACGACTTTTTTCACTGAATATTCGAACCTGCATATTCTTCCGCCCTGTCGTTTTGCCAATTACTTCCGCTATTCAATGTAATTCTTTATACCTGTTCTATACTCTTTATTCTTTTCCTCACATTTCTGTATTTGTCTGACGCATTTTTGTTGCGTATTCAATGTATGCTCAATAACAACTAGAATGAATTCATGTTTTCTATTCTGGTTGGCATAGAGATCCAATTGAGCCAAATCACATTGCCATATGTCATCGATTGCCTTTATGACAGTACGTCTACGTGGAAAATTCTTTCGAGTTGGCTTATGTTGTTCAATAACAACTTGTATTTTTCATTCGAGTGGTTCATTGTTAGACCGAATTAATGGTAGAACACTCAGCGTAGTAGCTTTAGAGGCACTAGATGAAAACTCACTACTCAACTTCTCAAATTCATCATTCATTGTATTAATAGTAATGAAGAGTAATTCCAATCTCTCTTCAATACCTGATAAAGGTTTAATTGTTTCTTCAACATCCTGAATATTTTTCAATAGTTTCCTCGTTTGTTCTTCATTGGATATTATCATTTTATCGTTTTCAAGTACATCAGTTTCCAGTGCAGTCACACGATTAGTAATATCATCTTTGAACTCATGAAAGGCTAACCCAAAAGTCATCAAATTATTGTTAGATTCTTTCAGCTTCAGTTCAATTTTATCCGATAAATGTTTCATAGCTTCATTTATGTTTTCAATAGAGATTGGGGTATATAAAAGTGTTCTGGAATTAGCTGATATATACGAATTCTTTTTATTTATTGAACTTTCAAAATCATTTTGCGATAAGTTCACTGTTTAAGTCAAATCTAATTGCTTCTTTAGTTGATCGCTAACATCTTAGCTAGATGGGTGAAATGAGACAGAAACATGAGCTTAGAAAGTGCTGTATGAAAAGGACCTAAGTGTTTTCAACTGTGTGATAGCATATTGATCGAGAAAGTTCAGGAAATGTGCAAGAGGAGAATGTGCAACGTGAGTGCCTTGAGAAAATCTTAGGGAAGCGTTTCGGAGAAATATCCCGATAAATAAAAGGAGAAAAAAAAGCCAAATGAGAGTTTGGGAAGTAAAATTCTGCTTGAAAAATGGGACGAACATTCGGCAGAAGTTAAGAATTGAGTAAACGAGGAAAATGAGGAACCGGGCCTAGATGAAAAGGTGGGTAAAGAGTCCCTCTTTGTCATTCCTGCTAATGAATTCATATTGCGCTTCTCATCTTTCTAGATCATTTTCTGCCTTTGTCTTCTGTTCCTTCCTCACACTCCTCTGAAGAAATGTTCTTCCCCACTCATTCTCTGTATTTCTTTCCTCTTCAAAGTCTCTCATTACCTGGAATATCTCTATTACATTCCTTTTGCCTCTACAAACGACTTTTTTCACCGAGATTTTGAACCTGCTTATTCTTTCGCCCTGTCAATTCGCCAAATACTGCCGCTCTTTCCTGTAGTTCATTATTCCTTTTCAATACTCTCTAGTCTTTTTCTCGCATTTCACCTACTCACTACTTTCACTAGGCCAAGCTCCTCATTTTCCTCGTTAAGTTACTGACTTCTGCTACTTTTACGTTTCATATTTCAAGCAGACCACTTCCTCCCAAACTCGCATTTGGCATCATTCTCTCATTTTATTGATCGGGATATTTCTCTGAAACACATTTCTGAAATTTTCCCAAGGCTCCAACCATTCACATTCTCCTCTCGCACATATCTTGCACTTACTCTAGCAATGTGCTCTCGCACAGATCTAAACACTTACGTCTCTTTTGTTACCGTTTCCTACTACGGTATCTCACCATAGATCGCTCTAGGCCCCTCGGAATAGGCGTGTTACCGTGTTACCACGCTTTCTTAATCACAGACCGCCAAGTAGGCCCATCGACCAGGCGAGGCACAGAACGTACTCTGGGCCTACCTGAACCGAGGGTTTAAATATCCGTGCATTTCGGAGACTCTCTCACTTCCTCTTCATCGACCTCTTCGACTTCACATTGTCTCAGAACACCGACTGCAGCACGCGTTGCCACGAGTCGGTTTTCCGTACCCACGCCATATTGCCAAACCGCCGTTGTTTACCAACGAACCACGTGTTTTATTTCATTTTAAATTTACGTTTATAAAAAGTGTTTATGTTAACCATCAGTGTTTCCATCGTGTGTGTGACCCCATCCTGGTAGCAAGTGGAGCCCAACGTGTGCATTAGGGCATTGTTTTCTCCGTTGAGAAAAAGGACCCATCAACGACTGAGTTAGCCGATAAATATTAATACGAGAATCCAAGTGAAGAATTCCGCTACTTTCGCACACGAGGGAATCCGACGCACGTGGTAGGACCAACGCGAACAATAGACAATAGCAACGACGCACGTGGATAGTATTCGTCTAATTCATCTACCGCAGAATTAATCCACCACCGCAGCAGCAGTGAATAAAGCATCCGGTTCTTGGACCGAAGACAACACCAAGTGGCGCCCAAAGACGAGTGTGTGAGTGTAGTGTTGTAGTGTTGTTAAGCGACCAGTGCGCTAGTGAATCTAGGACCTACTCACAGACGCGACGCAGTTGTTCAACGTATGATAAACTCATCATGTTTCTAGGTGTCTTAGGTTAGTAAATTGTTTTCTTTCCAGTACTATTTTTCTCTTTTTCAGGTACTTTTAATATCTAAGTTTTATGTGTAATTGACAAATAAAGATACGAAGTAGATGCGACCCCCTTCCCTCAGATATGTTATCGCACATATATCCTAGATTTAAATATTTCAAATAGAGCTTTGCACCACGCTCTTATGTATTGATATTTTGTAATGTAAGTAGCTAGACCATACGACTCGCTTACGTGAGACAAGGTTTTCTGTGGTTTCTCTTGTCATCATCTCGTTGATGCCAAATGGCGCGTAAGATAGTGAGACGGCCACAGACGCACTGCACACAGGGTCGTATTAGATTTAGGTAGGATAGCTTGATAAAAAAAATTTTGTTTTTTTTTGTTTTTTGATTTTCAATGGTATGATGTGCACGTATGCACATGTCTTTAATAAAGATACAACATGGTTTTATTACCCGGTATGGCAATATGGAGGCGCCTAACCGCGATCTTCAGAGGGGGGCCGTGTTACCGTTTCCTACTACGGTATATCACCATAGATCGCTCTAGGACCCTAGGAATAAGCGTGTTACCGTGTTACCTACGCTTTCTTAATCACAGACCGCCAAGTAGGCCCATCGACCAGGCGAGGCACAGAACGTACTCTGGGCCTACCTGAACCAAGGGTTTAAATATCCGTGCATTTGGGAGACTTTCTCACTTCCTCTTCAACGACCTCTTCGACTTCACATTGTCTCAGAACACCGACTGCAGCACGCGTTGCCACGAGTCGGTTTTCCATACCCACGTCATATTGCCAAACCGCCGTTGTTTACCAACGAACCACGTGTTTTATTTCATTTTAGATTTACGTTTATAAAAAGTGTTTGTGTTAACCATCAGTGTTTCCATCGTGTGTGTGACCCCATCCCGGTAGCGCTTTCATACAGCACTTTCTACGCTTGAGCTTTTGTCTCTCGTTTTAATATTTATGCTATCTTTAGATCTTGCCTACCGTCGATTCTTTCATTGATTTTCACGTTCTCCCTCTTTGTCATTCCTGCTAATGAATTCTTATTGCGCTTCTCATCTTCCTAGATCATTTTCTGCCTTTGTCTTCTGTTCTTTGCTCACACTTCTCTGAAGAACTGTTCTTCCCCACTCATTCTCTGTATTTCTTTCATCTTCAAAGTCTCTCATTACCTGGAATATCTCTATTATATTCCTTTTGCCTTTACAAACGACTTTTTTCACCGAGAATTTGAACCTGCTGATTCTTTCGCCCTGTCGTTTCGCCAAATACTGCCGCTCTTTCCTGTAGTTCATTAAACCTTTTCAATACTGTTTAGCCTTTTTCTCGCATTTCACTTACTCACTACTTTCACTAGGCCAAGCTCCTAATTTTCCTCGTAAACTTACTGACTTCTGCCACTTTTACGTTTCATCTTTCAAGCAGACCACTTCCCCCAACCTCTCATTTGGCATCATTCTCTCATTCTATTGATCGGGATATTTCTCTGAAATGCTTTCCTGAGATTTTCCCAAGGCTCTCACCATTAACATTCTCCTCTTGCTCATTTCTTGCACTTACTTTAGCAATGTGCTGTCGCACTGATCTGAATACTTACGTCTCTGTCATACAGCACTTTTTACGCTTGAGCTTTTGTCTCTCGTTTCAATATTTATGCTCTGCCTTTGTCTTCTGTTCCTACTTTCTAGCTCTAGGCTTTTTCTCGCATTTCACTTACTCACTACTTTCACTAGGCCAAGCTCCTAATTTTCCTCGTTTACTTACTGCCTTCTGCCACATTTACGTTTCATATTGCAAACAGACCACTTCCTCCCAAACTCTCATTTGGCATCATTCTCTCATTTTATTGATCGGGATATTTCTCTGAAATGCTTTCTTGAGATTTTCCCAAGGCTCTCACTATTAACATTCTCCTCTTGCACATTTCTTGCACTTACTCTAACAATGTGTCTTCTGTTCTTACTTTCGCCTTACCCAACGACTTTTTTCACTGAGAATTTTGACCTGCATACTCTTCCGCTCGGCCGTTTCGTCAATTACTTCCGCTCATTGCTGTTGTTCTTTCCTCTTGTTCGATACCTTCTTGCCTTTACCTCTTATCACAAAAACTCACTATTTTCTCTAGGCCCAGTTACTCCTTTTCCTCTTTTACTCGCTTCTGTGCTTCTGTCAAATTTTCGTTCCATATTTTAAGCAGACCACTTTCTCCCAAACTCTTATTTGACATTTATGTCTCATTTTATCTATCGGAATATTTCTCTGAAACGCTTGCCTATGAATTCCTCAAGGCACTCACGTTTCACATTCTCCTCTTGCACATTTCCTGCACTTTATCAAGCAATGTGAACACAGTTTAAAACTCTTAGGTCCTTTTCTTATAGCACTTTCTAAGCTCATTTATCTGTCTCGTCTGACACATCTAGCTACGTCACTTTACCCTCGTATAACTGAGACTGCTTGCTCAAGTATACGAAGTGTAAATAAGAGCTTATCAATGATATCACGATGATAAACTTTCTGGAAAGGGGTATACGTGGAGGAATATGCCAATGTTCAAACAAATATTCTGAAAGTAATTACAAATATATGAGGGATTTAAACCCTCAAATTCCTACAAAATACACGCTCTTTACTGACATTAATAATCTCTATTGTAGTGCAATGAGTCAAAGTTTTCCCTATGGTGGGTTTGAATTTGGTGATACTGACTTTGACGTTACTACGATTCCCGATGAAAATCCATTCAGTTATTTTCAGGAGGTAAACTTGGAATAGCCCAAACATATTCATGATCGTCACAGTGATAAACCCCTCTGTCCTAAAACTCGTACTCCGCCAAATTCCAAACAGAAAAAATTACTCACGACTCTATATGATAAGGAATCTCCTTGTTATTCTTCCTAAGAAATTGTTATTGCGCTTCTAATTTCCTAGATCATTTCCGCCTTTGCTTCTGTTCCTACTTCACACTTCTCTGAAGAACTGTACTTCCTTACTCATTCTCTGTCTGTCTTTCCTCTTCAAAGTCTCTTATTACCTGCAATATCTATTTCACATTCCTACTGCCTCAACCATCACTTTTTTCACCGAGAATTTGAACCTGCATATTTTTCTGCTCTGTCGTTTCGCCAATTACTTCCGCTCTTTCCTTAAAATCTGTATTCCTTCCTGTGCAATAATATCTAGCCTTCTTTTCGAATTTCACTTACTCACTATTTTCTCTAGGCCCAGTTCCTCATATTCCTCGTTTACTTCCTTTTGTACTAATGCCACATTTTCGTTCCATATTTGAAGCAGACCACTTCCTCCCAAATTCTCATTTCGCATTTTTCTCTCATTTTATTGATTGTGATATTTCTCTGAAACACTCTCCTAAGTTTTCCTCAAAGCACTCAACAATAACATTATCCTCTTGCACTTTTCCTGCACCTACTAAAATAAAGTGCTATCGCACAGATCTAAACACTTACGTCCTTTTCATACAGTTTTATCTAAGCTCATGCTACTGTCTCTTGTTTTATTTATTTATTTATAACTTTCTTAGAACTTGCTTACCGTCAATATTTTTCTTGGTTTTCACACTGTCCCTTTATTATTCTTATAATTTTTCCTAATAAATTCTTACTGCGCTCATCATATTCCTAGATCATTTTCTGCCTTTGTCTTCTATTCCTACTTCACACTCCTCTGGGAAACTGTTCTTTCCTACACATTTTCTAGCTTCCTTACCTCCTCAAAGTCACTTTTTACCTGCAATATCTCTTTCACATTCATTTCGCCTTAACCAAAGACTTTTTCCACTGAGAAATTTTACCTGCATACTCTTCCGCTCGGCTGCTTAAGAAAATCCCTCATACATTTGTTATTACTTTCAGAATATTTGTTTGAACATTGGCATATTCCTCCACGTACACCCCTTTCCAGAAAGTTTAACATTGTGATATCTTTGATAAACTCTTATTTACACTTCGTATACTTGAGCGTGCAGTCTCTGTTACACGAGGGTTAAGTGACGTAGCTGGATGGGTCAGACGAGACAGAAAAATGAGCTTAGAAAGTGCTGTATGAAAAGGACCTAAGTGTTTTGAACCGTGTGATAGCACATTGCTTGAGAAATAGCAGGAAATGTGCAAGAGGAGAATGTGAAACGTGAGTGCCTTGAGGAATTCATAGGCAAGCGTTTCGGAGAAATATCCCGATAGATAAAATGAGAGAAAAATGCCAAATAAGAGTTTGGGAGGAAGTGGTCTGCTTAAAATATGGAACGAAAATTTGGCAGAAGTACAGAAGCGAGTAAACGAGGAAGACGAAGAACTGGGCCTAGAGAAAATGGCGGGTATTTGTGATATGAGGAAAAGGTAAAAGGGTATCAAACAGGAGGTAAGAACTACAGCAATGAGCGGAAGTATTTGGCGAAACGGCAGAGCGGCAAAATATGCAGGTCCAAATTCTCAGTGAAAAAATCGTTTGATGAGGCGAAAGGAATACGAATGAGAAATTGCAGGTAATGAGAGACTTTGAAGAGGTAAGAAAAACAGAGATTGAGTACGAAAGAACAGAAAAGTGTGAAGCAGGAACAGAAGACAGAGGCGGAAATGATCCAGGAATATGATAAGCGCAATAACATTATTTGAGGAAGAATAACAAAGAGATTCCTTATCACATAGAGTCGTGAGTAATTTTTTCTTTTTTGAAATTTGGTGGAGTACGAGTTTCAGGACAGAAGGGTTCAACACTGTGACGATCATGAATATGTTTGGGATATTCCAAGTTTACTCCTGAAAATAACCAACTGGATTTTCATCGGGATTCGTAGTAACGTCAAAGTCAGTATCACCAAATTCAAAACCACCATAGGGAAGACTTTGACTCATTGCACTACCATAGAGATTATTAATGTCAGTAATGAGCGTGTATTTTGTAGGAATTTGAGGGTTTAAATCCCTTATATTTTTGTTATTACTTTCAGAATATTTGTTTGAACATTGGCATATTCCTCTACGTACGCCCCTTTCCTGAAAGTTTACCATCGTGATATCTTTGATAAGCTCTTAGTTACACTTCGTATACTTGAGCTAGCAGTCTCAGTTATACGAGGGTAAAGTGACGTAGCTAGATGTGTCAGATGAGACAGAAAAATGAGCTTAGAAAGTGCTGTATGAAAAGGACTGTGAACTGTGTTCACAATGCTTGAGAAAGTGCAGGAAATGTGCAAGAGGAGAATGTGATACGTGAGTGCCTTGAGGAATTCATAGGAAAGCGTTTCAGAGAAATATTCCGATGGATAAAATGAGAGAAAAATGCCAAATAAGAGTTTGGGAGAAAGTGGTCTGCTTAAAATATGGAACGAAACTTTGACAGAAACACAGAAGCGAGTGAACGAGGAAAAAGAGGAACTGGGCCTAGAGAAATCAGTGAATATTTGAGATGAGAGGTAAAGGCAAGTAGGTATCGAACAGGAGGAAAGAACAACAGCAATGAGCGGAAGTGATTGGCGAAACGGCCGAGCGGAAGAGTATGCAGGTCAAAACTCTCAGTGGAAAGGTCGTTGGTTAAGGCGAAAGTAGGAACAGAAGACAAAGGCAGAAAATGATCTAGGAAGATGAGAAGCGAAATAAGAATTTTTTTGGAAAAACAACAAAGTGGGTTCCTTATCATATAGAGTCGTGAGTGATTTTTTCTGTTTGGAATTAGGTGGAGTACGAGTTTCAGGACAGAAGGGTGAATCACTTTGACGATCATGGATATATTTGGGATATTCCCAGTTTACCTCCTCTTAATAGCCAACTAGATTCTCAACAGGAATCGTAGTAACGTCAATGTCAGTATTATCAAATTCAAAACCACATTGGCATATTTCTCCACGTATACCCCTTTTCAGAAAGTTTACCATCGTGATATCTTTGATAAGCTCTAATTTACACTTCGTATACTTGAGCATGCAGTCTCAGGTATACTAAAACAGACGTAGCTAGATGGGTGAGATTTTACAGAAGCATGAGCTTAGAAAGTGCTGAATGAAAAGGACCTAAGTGTTTTGAACTGTGTAATAGCATATTGATTGAGAAAGTGCAGGAATTGTGCAAGAGGAGAATGTGAAAAGTGTGTGCCTTAAGAGAATCTTAGGAAAGCGTTTCGGAGAAATATCCCGATAAATAAAATGAGAGAAAAATGCAAAATGAGAGTTTGGGAAAAAGTAGTCTGCTTTAAATATGGAACGAAATTTCGGCAGAAGTACAGAAGCGAGTGAACGAGGAAAATGAGGAGCTGGGCCTTGATGAAAAAGTGAGTATTTGTGATATGAGAAAAATGCAAGAGAGAATCAAACAGGAGGAAAGAGCTACAGAAACGAGCGGAAGTACTAGGCGAAACGGCAGAGCGGAAGAATCTAACCTGCATTTTCTTCCGCGCCGTCGTTTCGCCAATTACTTTTTCCCTTTCATGTAGTTCTTCATTCATGTTCTATACTCTTCAGCCTTTTTTCTACACATTTGATTTACTCACTTCTTTCACTAGGCCAAGCTCTTAATTTTCCTCGTTAAGTTACTGTTGTACTTCTGCCACATTTACGTTTCATATTTCAAGCAGACCATTTCCTCCCAAACTCAATTAGCATCATTCTCTCATTTCATTGATCGGGTTATTTTTCTGAAACGCTCTCTCGTGAAAGCGTTTCAGATAAATAACCCGATCAATAAAATGAGATAATGATGCCAAATGAGGGTTTGCGAGGAAGCGGTCTGCTAGAAATATGAAACGTAAATGTGGCAGAAGTACAGCAGTAAGTTAACGAGGAAACCTAGTGAAAGTAGTGAGTAAGTGAAATGTGAGAAAAAAGCTAGAGAGAAGAATATGCAGGTTCAAATTCTCGGTTAAAAAAGTCGTTCGTAGAAGCGAAAGAAATGTAAAAGATATATTTCAGGTAATGAGAGACTTTGAAGAGGAAAGAAATACAGAGAATGAGTAGGGAAGAACAGTTCTTCAGCGAAAGGAATAGGGGACAAGGCGAAAAATAATCTAGGAAGAAGAGAATCCCAATAAGAATATACTAGGAAGAATAACGAAGAGGGAGAGCAGGAAAATCAAGGAAAGAATTGTGGTAAGCAAGATCTAAGAATAACATAAAAATTAAAACGAGAGTCAGAAGCTCAAGCGTAGAAAGTGCTGTATTGTAGAGACGTAAGTGTTTAGATCTGTGTGACAGCAAATTGCTAGAGTAAGTGCAAGAAATGTGAATGGTGAGAGCCTTGGGAAAATAATCAGTAGAACGTTTCAGAAGAATATCCCGATCAAAAATATGGAGAAAAATGCCAAATGAGAGTTTGGAAGGAAGTGGTCTGCTTAAAATATGAAATGGAAATTTGGCAGAAGTACAAAAGTAAGGAAACGAGGAAAATTAGGAGCTATTCTAATGGAAAAGAGTGAGTAAGTGAAATTTGAGAAAAAGGGTAGAGAGTATTGAACAGGAAAAAAGAACTACATGAAAGAGCGGAAGTAATTGGCGAAACGACAGGGCGGAAGAATATGCAACTTTATATTCTCGGTAAAAAAAGTTCTTCGTAGAGGCACAAAGAATGTAGAAGAGATATTTCAGGTAATGAGAGGCTTTGAAGAGTAAAGAAATACAGAGAATGAGTAGGGAAGAACAGTCAGTTGCTAGGTAATTCTGGATGGCAGACGATGGAACGTTCAAGGAGCTTAGGCGTTTGAGGATTCTAGAAACTGCTTCACTGGGAGAGTCGGAGTGCGC
This sequence comes from Cryptolaemus montrouzieri, assembly GCA_013387265.2. NCBI lineage: Eukaryota > Metazoa > Arthropoda > Insecta > Coleoptera > Coccinellidae > Cryptolaemus > Cryptolaemus montrouzieri. The sequence continues at coordinate 59,045,610 of JABFTP020000185.1, forward strand.
AGTTGCTCGAAGCGCAAGGTTGGTTTTGGGCACTGGGTGTTCAAAGCGTCTGGACGTTCAGAAAGACTGACTTATAGAGGCGTCGGGTGGTTCGAAGAGTACGAATTTTAAGTGTAAGACACTGTGAGGCGCTTGAGCGTTTATAACAAGGTAGTTCTGGGTGCAAGGTGGTTTGAGTCGTGAGGATGTTCGGAAGCAGGATAGTTCTGAACGTTTTAAGGCGAGAGATAGTTCAACGAGTTTATGCGCGATGTTTTTAGGGGCGCATAGGCGTTTGGGGATGAGAGGAACATCTGTTTGCCTAGGCGTTTGAATTGCGAGGTAGATCTGCAAGTCTAAGCGTTTGATATAAAATGTAGATCTTCCGCCTAGGCGTTTAATATACAAGGATGTTCTGTCCGCCTAGGAGTTTGATATACAAGGTAGATCAGCCCACAAAGGCGTTTTTGGGTGCAAGGTAGATCTGCCCGTCTAGGTGTTTGCTTTACAAGGTAGATCTGCCGGCCTGCTTTTGTATATATACTAAACGCGTGAGGCACTTTTCGGTCAAAATGGAGGGGATGGAATGTGGTTGAACCGGGACGGGGGCTCTCGAGAGGCAGGCGAAGGCCAGGCCGACTAAATTTTTTACGAAACAAGATTTTCCCAAGGCTCTCACCATTCACTTTCTTCTCTTGCGCATTTCTAGTACTTACTCTATCAATTTGCTGTCGCACAGATCTAAACACTTACGTCTCTACAATACAGCACTTTCTACGCTTGAGCTTCTGACTCTCGTTTCAATATTTATGTTATTCTTAGATCTTGATTAACGTCAATTCTTTCCTTGATTTTCCCGCTATCCCTCTTTGTTATTCTTCCGAGTATATTCTCATTGGGCTTCTCATCTCCCTAGATTATTTTTCGACTTTGTCTGTTCTTTTCTCACACTTCGCTGAATAAAGGTTCATCCCTACTCATTCTCTGTATTTCTTTTCTCTTCAAAGTCTCTCAATACCTGAAATATCTCTCTTACATTTCTTTCGCCTCTACGAACGAATTTTTTCACCGAGAAGTTGAACCTGCATATTCTTTACCCCTGTCGTTTCGCCAATTACTTCCGCTCTTTCATGTAGTTCGTTATTCCAGTTCAATACTCTCTAGCTTTTTTCCCACATTTCACTTACTCATTACTTTCACTAGGCCAAGCTCCTAATTTTCCTCGTTAACTCACTGCTGTACTTCGCAGTCTAGATCCTAGGAAAATGATCTAGGAAGATGAGAAGCGCAATGAGAATTTACCTGCAATATCTCTTTCGCATTCCTTTCGCCTTAACAAACGACTTTTCTCACTGAGTATTTGAACCTGCATATTCTTCCGCCCTGTCGTTTCTTTAATTACTTCCGCTATTCAATGTAATTCTTTATACCTGTTCTATACTCTATATCCTTTTCCTCACATTTCTGTACTTCTCTGACGCATTTTCGTTGCGTATTCAATGTATGCTCAATAACAACTAGAATGAATTTATGTTTTCTATTCTGGTTGGCATAGAGATCCAATTGAGCCAAATCACATTGCCATATGTCATCTATTACCTTTATGACAGTACGTCTACGTGGAAAATTCTTTCGAGTCGGCTTAAGTTGTTCAAAAACAACTTGTATTTTTTCATTCGAGTGGTTCATTGTTAGACCGAATTAGCTTTAGAGGCACTAGATGAAAACTCACTACTCAACTTCTTAAATTCATCATTCATTGTATTAATAGTAATGTAGAGTAATTTCAATATCTCTTCAATACTTGATGAAGATTTAATTGTTTTTCAACATCCTGAATATTTTACAATAGTTTCCTCGTTTGTTCTTCATTGGATATTATCATTTTATCGTTTTCAAGTACATCAGTTTCCAGTGCAGTCACACGATTAGTAATACCATCTTTGAACTCATGATAGGCTAACCAAACAGTCATCAAATTATTGTTAGATTCTTTCAGCTTTAGTTCAATTTTATCCGATAAATGTTTCATAGCTTCATTTATGTTTTCAATAGAGTTTAGGGTATATAAAAGTGTTCTGGAATTAGCTGATATATCCGAATTCTTCTTATTCATTGAACTTTCAAAATCATTTTGCGATAAGTTCACTGTTTAAGTTAAATCTAATTGCTTCTTTAGTTGATCGCTAACTTCTTAGCTAGATGGGTGGATGAGACAGAAACATGAGCTTAGAAAGTGCTGTATGAAAAGGACCTACGTGTTTTCAACTGTGTGATAGCATATTGATCGAGAAAGTTCAGGAAATGTGCAAGAGGAGAATGTGCAACGTGAGTGCCTTGAGAAAATCTTGGGAAAGCGTTTCGGAGAAATATTCCGATAAATAAAATGAGAAAAAATGCCAAATGAGTGTTTGGGAAGAAAAATTCTGCTTGAAATATGGAACAAAAATTCGGCAGAAGTACAAAATTGAGTAAATGAGGAAAATGAGGAACTGGGCCTAGATTTCATAGTGAGTATTTGTGATAAGAGGAAAATGCAAGAGAGAATCAAACAGGAGGAAAAAACTAGAGGAACGAGCGAAAGTAATAGGCAAAACGGCAGAGCGGAAGAATATGCAGGACCAAATTCTCAGTGAAAAAAGTCGTTTGTTGAGCCGAAAGGAATTTAAAAGAGATATTGCAGGTAATAGGAGACTTTGAAGAGGTAAGAAAGACAAAGACTGAGTATTAAAGAACAGTTCTTCGGAAAAGTGTGAAGTACGAGCAGAAGACAGAGGCGGAAATGATTTAGGAATATGAGAAGCACAATAAATGTGAGAAAAAGGCTAGAGAGTTTGAACAGGAATGAGGAACTACAGGAAGTAGCGGAAGCAATTGGCGAAACGATAGGGCAGAAGAATATGCAGGTTCAAATTCTCGGAGATAAAGGTCGTTCGTAGAGATGAAAGGAAAGTAAAAGAGATATTTCAGGAAAAGAGAAACTTTGAAGAGTATAGAAATACAGAGAATGAGTAGGGAAGAAGAGTTCTTCTGCGAAGTGTGGAAAAGGAACAGAAGACAAAGGCAAAAAATTATCTAGGAAGATGAGAAGCGCAATAGGAATTCACTAGGAATAATAACGAAGTGGGAGAGCGTGAAAATCAAGGAGAGAATTGACGGTAAGCAAGATCTAAGGATAGCATAAATATTAAAACGAGAGACAAGAGCTCAAGCGTAGAAAAATCTGTATGGTAGACACGTAAGTGTTTAGATTTGTGCGACAGCATATTGCTAGACTAAGTGCAAGAAATGTGCAAGAGGAGAATGTGAATAGTGAGAGCCTTGGGAAAATCTTGTGAAAGCGTTTCAGATAAATAATTCGATCAATAAAATGAGAGAATGATGCCAAATGAGGGTTTGGGAGGAAGTGGTCTGCTAGAAATATGGAACGTAAATGTGGCATAAGTACAGCAGTAAGTAAACAAGGAAACCTAGGAGCTTGGCCTAGTGAAAGTAGTGAGTAAGTGAAATGTGAGAAAAAAGCAAGAGAGAAGAATATGCAGGTTCAAATTCTCGGTGAAAAAAGTCGTTTGTAGAGGTGAAAGAAATGTAAAAGAGATATTTCGTGTAAAGAGAGGCTTTGAAGAGGAAATAAATACAGAGAATGAGTAGGTTAGTTCGTCAGAGAAGTGTGGGAAAGGAACAGGGGACAAAGGCGAAAAATGATCTAGGAAGAAGTGAAGCCCAATAAGAATATAATTGTAAAATAACGAAGAGGGAGAACGGGATAATCGAGGAAAGAATTGTGTAGGCAAGATCTAAGAATAACATAAAAATTAAAACGAGAGTCAGAAGCTCAAGCGTAGAAAGTGCTGTATTATAGAGACAAAAGTGCTTAGATCTGTGCGACAGCACATTGCTAGAGTAAGTGCAAGAAATGTGCAAGAGGAAAATGTGAACGGTAGGAGCCTTAGGAAAATACTCAGTAGAGCGTTTCAGAGGAATATCCCGATCAATAAAATGGAAGAAAAATGCCAAATGAGAGTTTGGTATTTTTCTCTCATTTTGTTGATCGGAATGTTTCTATGAAACAGTTTGCCGAGGCTATCTCGAGGCTCTCACCCTCATTCTCCTCTTGCACATTTCCCACACATTCCCAATCAATTTGCTATCACACAGTTCAAAACAATTAGGTCCCTTTCATACAGCACTTTCTAAGCTCATGTTTCTGTCTCATCTGACCCATCTAGCTAGGACACTTCACCCTCATATAACTGAGATTGCATGTTCAAGTATACGAAGTGTAAATAAGAGGTTATCAAAGATATCACGATGGTAAACTTTCTGGAAAGGTTTACACGTGGAGGAATATGCCAATGTTCTAAGAAATATTCTGAAAGTAGTAACAAATATATGAGGGATTTATACTCTCAAATTCCTACAAAATACACGCTCTTTACTGACATTAATAATCTCTATGGCAGTGCAATGAGTCAAAGTCTTCCCTATGGTGGTTTTGAATTTGGTGATACTGACTTTGACGTTACTACGATTCCCGATGAAATTCCAGTTGGTTATTTTCAGGGGGTAAACTTGGAATATTCCAACCATATTCATGATCGTCTCAGTGATAAACCCTACTGTCCTGAAACTCGTACTCCATAAATTCCAAACAGAAAAAATTACTCCCGACTCTATATGATAATGAACCCTCTTTGTTATTCTTCCTAAAAACTTCTCATTGCGTTACTCATATTCCTAGATCATTTTCTGCCTTTGTCTTCTGTTCCTACTTCACACTTCTCTGAAAAACTGTTCTTCCTTACTCATTGTCTGTCTTTCTTTCCTCTTCAAAGTCTCTTATTACCTGCAATATCTATTACACATTCCTTCTGCCTCAACCATCAACTTTTTTCACCGAGAATTTGAACCTGCATATTCTTCCGCTCTATCGTTTCGCCAATCACTTCCGCTCATTGCTGTAGTTCTTATCTCCTGTTTGATACCTTTTTACCTTTTCCTCATATAACAAATACCCACCATTTTCTCTAGGCCCCGTTCCTCATCTTCCTCGTTTACTCGCTTCTGTACCTCTGCCGAATTTTCGTTCCATATTTTTAGCAGACCACTTCCTCCCAAACTCTTATTTGGCATTTTTCTCACCTTTTAGCTATCGGGATATTTCTCCGAAACGCTTTCCTCTAATTCCCCAGGGCACTCACGTTTCACATTCTCTTCTTGCACATTTCCTGCACTTTCTCAAGCAATGTGCTATCACACAGTTCAGAACACTTAGGTCCTTTTCATACAGAACTTTCTAAGCTCATTTTTCAGTCTCGTCTGATCCATTCAGCTACGTCACTTTACCCTCGTATAACTGAGACTGCACGCCCAAGTATATGAAGTGTAAATAAGAGTTGATCATTTTTAACTTTCTGGAAAGGAGTATACGTGGAGGAATATGCCAATGTTCAAACAAATTTTCTGAAAGAAATATCAAATATATGAGGGATTCAAACTGTCAAATTCCTACATAATACACACTCTATACTGACAATAATAATCTTCATGGCAGTGCAATGAGTCGAAGTCTTTCCTATGGTGGTTTTGAATTTCTTAGGAAGAATATCAAATCGGGTTCCTTATTACATAGGGTCGTGAGAAATTTTTTCTGTATGGAATTCTCTAATTTACACTTCGTATACTTGAGCATGCAGTCTCAGTTATACGAGGGTAAAATGACGTAGCTAGATGGGTCAGATGAGACAGAAACATGAGCTTAGAAAGTGATGTATAAAAAGGTCCTAAGTGTTCTAAGCTTTGTGATAGCACATTGCTTGAGGAAGTGCAGAAAATCAGCAAGAAGAGAATTTGAAACGTGAGTGCCTTGAGGAATTCTCAGAAAAGCTTTTCGGAGAAATATCCCGATAAATAAAATGAGAGGAAAATGCCAAATGAGAGTTTGGGAGGAAGAAGTCTGCTTAAAATATGGAACGAAAATGCGGCAGAAGCACAGAAGCGAGTAAACGAGGAAAATGAGGAACAGGGCCTAAAGAAAATAGTAAGTATTTATGTTATGAGGAAAAGACAAGAGAGTATCGAACATGGGGAAATAACTACAGGAACGAGAGGAAGTAAATGGCGAAACGGCAGAGCAAAAGAATATGCAGGTCCAAATTCTCAGTGGAAAATGTCGTTGGTTAAGGCGAAAGGAATGTGAAAGAAATATTGCAGGTAATGAAAAACAGTGAAGAGGAAAAACAAACGGAGAATGAGTAATTGTAAAGTGCGACTCATTGCACTGCCATAGAGATTATTAATGTCAGTAAAGAGCGTGTATTTTGTAGGAATTTGAGGGTTTAAATCACTCATATATTTGTTAATACTTTCAGAATATTTGTTAGATTAGTTGTTATGAAGAATATGCAGGTCCAAATTCTCAGTGGAAAAAGTCGTTGGTTAAAGCGAAAGGAATGTGAAAGAAATATTGCAGGTAATAAAAGACTGTGAAGAGGAAAGACAAACAGAGAATGAGTAAGGAAGAACAGTTCTTCAGAGAAGTGGGAAGAAGTAACAGTAGACAGAAGCGGAAAGTGATCTACGAATATTAGAAGCGCAATAAGAATTTATTAGGAAGAATTACAAAGAGGGGCAGTGTGAAAATCACAGAAAGAATAGAAGGGAAGCAAGATCTGAGAAAGGTATAAATATTAAAACAAGAGACAGAGGCATGAGCTCAGAAAGTGCTGCATGAAAAGGACGTGAGTGTTTAGATCTGTGCGATAGCACTTTGCTTAGGTAGGTGCAAGGAATGTACAAGAAGAGAATGTGAATTGTGAGAGCCTTGAGAAAATCTTGGGAAAGCATTTCAGAGGAGCATCCCGATCAATAAAATGAGAGAAAAATGCCGAATGAGAGTTTGGGAGGTAAAGGTATGCTTTGAATACGGAACAAAAAATGCGGCAGAGAAATACAGAAGCGAGTAAACGAGGAAAATGGGGAATTGGGTCTAGAGGAAATAATGAGTAGTTGAAATATGAGGAAAAAGCTAGAGAGTATAGAACAGGTATAAAGAACTACAGGAAATAGCGAAAGAAATTGGCGAAACGATAGGACGGAAGAATATGCAGGTTCAAATTCCCTGTGAAAAAAGACGTTTGTTAAGGCGAAAGAAATACGAAAGGGATACTGCAGGTAATAAGAGACATTGAAGAGGTAAGAAAGACAGAGATTGAGTACGAAAGTACAGATCTTCAGAAAAGTGTGAAGTAGGAACAGAAGGCAGAGGCGGAAATGATCTAGGAATATAAGAAGCGCAATAGGAATTTCTTAGGAAGAATAACAAGGAGGGTTCCTTATCATATAGAGTTTTTTTTTCTGTTTGGAATTTGGTGGAGTACGAATTTCAGGACAGAAATGTAACACACTGTGACGATCATGAATATGTTTGGGATATTTCAAGTTTACCTCCAGAAAATAACTAACTGCATTCTCATTGGGAATCGTAGTAACGTCAAAGTCAGTATCACCAAATTCAAAACCACCATAGGGAAGACTTCGACTCATTGCACTGCCATGAGGATTATTATTGTCATTTTAGAGTGTGTATTTTTTGGGATTTTGACGGTTTGAATCCCTCATACATTTGTTATTACTTTCAGAATATTTGTTTGAACATTGGCATATTCCGCCACGTACACCCCTTTCCAGAAAGTTTAACATTGTGATATCTTTGATAAACTATTATTTACACCTCGTATACTTAAGCGTGCAGTCTCAGTTATACCAAGGTCAAGTGACGTAACTGGATGGGTCAGACGAGACAGAAAAATGAGCTTAGAAAGTGTTTTGGACTGTGTGACAGCACATTGCTTGAGAAAGTGCAGGAAATGTGCAAGAGGAGAATGTGAAACGTGAGTGCCTTGAGGAATTCATAGGAAAGCATTCGGAAAAATATCCCGATAGATAAAATGAGAGAAAAATGCCAAATAAGAGTTTGGGAGGAAGTGGTCTGCTAAAAATATGGAACGAAAATTTGGCAGACGTACAGAAGCGAGTAAACGAGGAAGACGAAGAACTGGGCCTAGAGAAAATGGTGGGTATTTGTGATATGAGGAAAAGCTAAAAAGGTATCAAACAGGAGGTAAGAACTACAGCAATGAGCGGAATTAATTAGCAAAGCAGCCGAGCGGAAGAGTATGCAGGTAAAATTTCTCAGTGGAAAAAGTCTTTGGTTAAGGCGAAAGGAATGTGAAAGAGATATTGCAGGTGAAAAGTGACTTTGAGGAGGTAGGGAAGCTAGAGAATGTGTAGGGAAGAACAGTTTCTCAGAGGAGTGTGAAGTAGGAATAGATGACAAAGGCAGAAAATGATCTAGGAATATGATGAGCGCAATAAGAATTTTTTAGGAAGAATAATAAGAATAACAAAGAGACAGTGTGAAAACCAAAAAAAAAATATTGACGTAAAGCAAGTTCTAAGAAAGTTATAAATAAATGATTAATATAAGAGACAGTAGCATGAGCTTAGAAAGTGCTGTATGAAAAGGACGTAAGTGTTTAGATCTGTGCGATAGCACTTTGTTTTAGTAAGTGCAGGAAAAGTGCAAAAGGATAATGTTATTGTTGAGTGCTTTGAGAAAATCTTAGGAAAGTGTTTCCGAGAAATATCACAATCAATAAAATGAGAGAAAAATGCGAAATGAGAATTTGGGAGGTAGTGGTCTGCTTCAAATATGGAACGAAAATGTGGCAGAAGTACAAAAGGAAGTAAACGAGGAATATGAGGAACTGGGCCTAGAGAAAATAGTGAGTAAGTGAAATGCGAAAAGAAGGCTAGAGATTATTGAACAGGAAGGAATACAGATTTTTAGGAAAGAGCGGAAGTAATTGGCGAAACGACAGAGCAGTAGAATATGCAGGTTCAAATTCTCGGTGAAAAAAGTTGATGGTTGAGGCAGAAGGAATGTGAAATAGATATTGCAGGTAATAAAAGACTTTGAAGAGAAAGGACAGACAGAGAATGAGTAAAGAAGAACAGTTCTTCAGAGAAGTGTGAAGTAGGAACAGAGGACAAAGGCGGAAAATGATCTAGGAATATCAGAAGCGCAATGAGAAGTTTTTAGGAAGAATAACAAAGGGGGTTCATTATCATATAGAGTCGGGAGTAATTTTTTCTGTTTGGAATTAGATGGAGTACGAGTTTCAGGATAGAAGGGTTTATCACTGTGACGATCATGAATATGTTTGGGATATTCCAAGTTTACCTCCTGAAAATAACCAACTGGATTTTCATCGGGAATCGTAGTAACGTCAAAGTCAGTATCACCAAATTAAAATTCACCATAGGGAAGACTTTGACTCATTGCACTGCCATAGAGATTATTAATGTCAGTAAAGAGCGTGTATTTTGTAGTAATTTGAGGGTTTAAATCCCTCATATATTTGTTAATACTTTCAGAATATTTGTTAGAACATTGGCATATTCCTCCACGTATACCCTTTTCCAGAAAGTTTACTATCGTGATATCTTTGATAAGCTCTTATTTACACTTCGTATACTAGAACACGCAATCTCAGTTATATGAGGGTAAAGTGTCCTAGCTAGATGGGTCAGATGAGACAGAAAGTGCTGTATGAAAGGGACCTAATTGTTTTGAACTGTGTGAAAGCAAATTGATTGGGAATGTGTGGGAAATGTGCAAGAGGAGAATGAAAATGGTGAGAGCCTCGAGATAATCTTGGCAAACTGTTTCATAGAAACATTCCGATCAACAAAATGAGAGAAAAATACCAAATGAGAGTTTGGGAGGAAGTGGTATGCATTGATAACGGAACCAAAATGCGGCAGAGAAACTCAGAAGCCAGTAAACGAAAAAAATGAGGAAATGGACCTAGAGGTAAAAGTGAGTAGTTGAAATGTAAGGAAGAGCCTAGAGAGTATAGAACAGGTATAAAGAACTACAGGGAATAGCGGAAGTAGTTGGCGAAACGACAGGGCAGAAGAATATGCAGGTTCAAAATCTCAGTGAGAAAAGTCATTTGTTAAGGCGAAAGGAATACGAAAAGGATACTGCAGGTCATAAGAGACTTTGATGAGGTAAGAAAGGCAGAGATTGAGTACGAAATAACAGTTTCTCAGCAAATTGTGAAGTAGGAACAGAAGGCAGAGGCGGAAATTATCTAGGAAATGAGAAGCGCAATAAGAATTTCTTAGGAAGAATAACAAAGAGATTCCTTATCATATAGAGTCGTGAGTAATTTTTTCTGTTTGGAATTTGGCGGAGTACGAGTTTCAGGACAGAAGGGTTTATCACTGTGACGATAATGAATATGTTTGGGATATTCGAAATTTACCTCCTGAAAATAACTAACTGGATTTTAATCGGGAATCGTAATAACGTCAAAGTCAGTATCACCAAATTCAAACCCACCATAGGGAAGACTTTGACTCATTGCACTGCCATAGAGATTATTATTGTCAGTAAAAAGCGTGTATTTTGTAGGAATTTGAGGGTTTAAATCCCTCATATATTTGTTAATACTTGCAGAATGTTTGTTAGAACATTGGCATATTCCTCCACATATACCCCTTTCCAGAAAGTTTACCATCGTGATATCTTTGATAAGCTCTTATTTACACTTCGTTTTTTTGAGCAAGCAGTCTCAGTTATACGAGGGTAAAGTGACGTAGCTAGATGGGTCAGACGAGACAGATAAATGAGCTTAGAAAGTGCTGTAAGAAAAGGACCTAAGAGATTTGAACTGTGTTCACATTGCTTGAGAAAGTGCAGGAAATGTGCTAGAGGAGAATGTGAAACGTGAGTGCCTTGAGGAATTCATAGGCAAGCGTTTCAGAGAAATATTCCGTTAGATCAAATGGGAGATAAATGCCAAATAAGAGTTTGGGAGGAAGTGGTCTGCTTAAAATATGGAGCGAAAATTTGACAGAAGCACAAAAGCGAGTGAAGGAGGAAAAGGAGGAACTGGGCCTAGAGAAAATAGTGAGTATTTGTGATAAGAGGTGAAGGCAAGAAGGTATCGAACAAGAGGAAAGAACTACAGCAATGAGCGGAAGTAATTGGCAAAACGGCCGAGCGGAAGAGTACGCAGGTCAAAATTCTCAGTGAAAAAAGTCGTCGGTTAAGGTGAAAGTAGGAACAGAAGACAATGGCAGAGCATAAATATTAAAACGAGAGACAAAAGCTCAAGCGTAAAAAGTGCTGTATGGTAGAGACGTAAGTGTTCAGATCTGTGCGACAGCACATTGCTAGAGTAAGTGCAAGAAATGTGCAAGAGCAGAATGTTAATGGTGAGAGCCTTGGAAAAATCCCAGGAAAGCATTTCAGAGAAATATCCCGATCAATAAAATGAGAGAATGATGCCAAATGAGAGTTTGGGAGGAGGTTGTCTGCTTGAAATATGAAACGTAAAAGTGGCAGAAGTCAGTAAGTTAACGAGGAAAATTAGTAGCTTGGCCTAGTGAAAGAAGTGAGTAGGTGAAATGCGAGAAAAAGGCTAGAGAATATTGAAAAGGAATAATGAACTACAGGAAAGAGCGGCAGTATTTGGCGAAACGACAAGGCAAAAGAATAAGCAGATTCAAATTCTCGGTGAAAAAAGTCGTTTGCAGAGGCAGAAGGAATGTAATAGGGATATTCCAGGTAATGAGAGACTTTGAAGAGGAAAGAAATACAAGAGAATGTCTCGAGGCTCTCACCATCCTCTTTCTCTTCTTGCACATTTCCCGCACATTCCCAATCAATGTGCTCTCACACAGTTCAAAACAATTAGGTCCCTTTCATACAGCACTTTCTAAGCTCATGTTTCTGTCTCATCTGACAGATCTAGCTAGGACACTTTACCCTCATATAACTGAGATTGCATGTTCAAGTATACGAAGTGTAAATAAGAGGTTATCAAAGATATCACGATGGTAAACTTTCTGGAAAGGGGTATACGTGGAGGAATATGCCAATGTTCAAACAAATATTCTGAAAGTAATAACAAATATATGAGGGATTTAAAACCACAAATTCCTACAAAATACACGCTCTTTACTGACATTAATAATCTCTATTGTAGTGCAATGAGTCAAAGTCTTCCCTATGGTGGGTTTGAATTTGGTGATACTGACTTTGACGTTACTACGATTCCCGATGAAAATCCAGTTAGTTATTTTCAGGAGGTAAATTTCGAATATCCCAAACATATTCATGATCGTCACAGTGATAAACCCTTCTGTCCTGAATCTCGTACTCCGCCAAATTCCAAACAGAAAAAATTACTCACGACTCTATATGATAAGGAATCTCTTTGTTATTCTTCCTAAGAAATTCTTATTGCGCTTCTCATTTCCTAGATCATTTCCGCCTTTGCCTTCTGTTCCTACTTCACACTTTGCTGAAGAACTGTTATTTCGTACTCAACCTCTGTCATTCTTACCTCATCGAAGTCTCTTATGACCTGCAATATCCTTTTCGTATTTCTTTCGCCTTAACAAATGACTTTTCTCACTGAGAATTTGAACCTGCATATTCTTCTGCCCTGTCGTTTCGCCAACTACTTCCGCTATTCCCTGTAGTTCCTTATACCTGTTCTATACTCTCTAGGCATTTCCTCACATTTCAACTACTCACTTTTACCTCTAGGCCCATTTCCTCATTTTTCTCGTTTACTGGCTTCTGAATTTCTCTGCCGCATTTTGGTTCCGTTTTCAATGCTTACCACTTCCTTTCAAACTCTCATTCGCTATTTTACTATCATTTTGTTGATCGGAATGTTTCGATGAAACAGTTTCCCAAGATTATCTCGAGTTTCTCACTGTTCTCATTCTCCTCTTGCACGTTTCCCACACATTCTTAATCAATTTGCTATCACACAAATCAAAACAATTAGGTCCCTTTCATACAGCACTTTTTAAGCTCATGTTTCTCTCTCTCTCTCATGTTCTCTGAAGAACTGTTCTTCGTTACTCATTCTCTGTCTGTATTTCCTCTTCAAAGTCTCTTATTACCTGCAATATCTATTTCACATTCGTTCTGCCTCAACCATCAACTGTTTTCACCGAGAATTTGAACCTGCATATTCTTCCGTTCCGTCGTTTCGCCAATTATTTTTGCTCATTGCTGTAGTTGTCACCTCATGTTTGATACCTTTTTACCTTTTCCTCATATCACAAATACCCACCATTTTCTCTAGGCCCCGTTCCTCGTCTTCCTCGTTTACTCGCTTCTGTACTTCTGCCGAATTTTCGTTCCATATTTTAAGCAGACCACTTTCTCCCAAACTCTTATTTGGCATTTTTCTCTCCTTTTATCTATCAAGATATTTCTCCGAAATGCTTTCCTATGAATTCCTCAAGGCACTCACGTTTCACATTCTCCTCTTGCACATTTCCTGCACTTTCTCAAGCAATGTGCTATCACACAGTTCAAAACACTTAGGTCCTTTTCATACAGCACTTTCTAAGCTCATTGTTCCGTCTCATCTGATCCATTCAGCTATGTCACTTTACCCTCGTATAACTGAGACTGCACGCCCAAGTATACAAAGTGTAAATAAGAGTTTATCAAAGATATCACAATGTTAAACTTTCTGGAAAGGGGTATACGTGGAGGAATATGCCAATGTTCAAACAAATATTCTGAAAGTAATAACAAATGTATGAGGGATTTAAACCGTCAAATTCCTACATAATACGTACTCTATACTGACAATAATAATCTTTATGGCAGTGCAATGAGTCGAAGTCTTCCCTATGGTGGTTTTGAATTTCTTAGGAAGAATAACAAAGAGATTCCTTATCATATAGAGTCGTGAAAAATTTTTTCTGTATGGAATTTGGTGGAGTACGAGTTTAAGGATAGAAAGGTTAATGGTACGATCATGAGAATGTTTGGGATATTCCAAGTTTACCTATTGAAAATAACCAACTGGATTCTCATCGGGAATCGTATTAACGTCTATGTCAGTACCACCAAATCCAGAACCACTATAGGAAGACTTTGGCTCATTGCTTCGCCAAAAAGATTAATAATGTCAGTATAGAGTGTGTATTTTGTAGGAATTTTAGGGTTTAAATCGTTCATTCAATTTGTTATTACTTTCAGAGTAATTGTTTGAACATTGGCGTATTCCTCTACGTCTACTCCTTTCCAGAAAGTTTACCATCGTGATATCTTTGATAAGCTCTAATTTACACTTCGTATACTTGAGCATGCAGTCTCAGTTATACGAGGGTAAAATGACTTAGCTAGATGGGTCAGATGGGACAGAAACATGAGCTTAGAAATAGCTGTATAAAAAGGACCTAAGTGTTCTAAGCTTTGTGATAGCACATTGCTTGAGGAAGTGCAGAAAATCAGCAAGAGGAGAATTTGAAACGTGAGGGTCTTGGAGAATTCTTAGAAAAGCTTTTCGGAGAAATATCCCGATGAATAAAATGAGAGAAAAATGCCAAATGAATGTTTGGGAGGAAGAAGTGTGCTTGAAATATGGAACGAAAATGCGGCAGAAGTACAGAAGCGAGTAAACGAGGAAAATGAGGAACTGGGCCTAGAGAAAATAGTAAGTATTTATGTTATGAGGAAAAGACAAGAGAGTATTGAACATGAGGAAAGAACTACAGGAACGAGAGGAGGTAAATGGCGAAACGGCAGAGCGGAAGAATATGCAGGTCCAAATTCTCAGTGGAAAAAGTCGTTGGTTAAGGCGAAAGAAATTTGAAGGAAATAATGCAGGTAATAAAAGACTGTGAAGAGGAAAGACAAACAGACAATGAATAAGGAAGAACAGTTCTTCAGAGGAGTGGGAAGTAGTAACAGGAGACAGAAGCGGAAAGTGATCTACGAATATTAGAAGCGCAATTAGAATTTATTAGGAAGAATTACAAAGAGGGGCAGTGTGAAAATTACAGAAAGAATTGAAGGTAAGCAAGATCTAAGAAAGGTATAAATATTAAAACAAGAGACAGAAGCATGAGCTCAGAAAGTGCTGTATGAAAAGGACGTGAATGTCTAGATCTGTGCGATAGCACTTTGCTTGAGTAGGTGCAAGAAATGTACAAGAAGAGGATGTGAATTGTGAGAGCCTTGAGAAAATCTTGGGAAAGCATTTCAGAGGAGCATCCCGATCAATAAAATGAGAGAAAAATGCCGAATGAGAGTTTGGGAGGAAAAGGTATGCTTTGAATACGGAACAAAAAATGCAGCAGAGAAATACAGAAGCGAGTAATCGAGGAAAATGAGGAACTGGGTCTAGAGGAAATAATAAGTAGTTGAAATATGAGAAAAAAGCTAGAGAGTATAGAACAGGTATAAAGAACTACAGGAAATAGCGGGAGAAATTGGCGAAACGACAGGACGGAAGAATATGCAGATTCAAATTCCCTGTGGAAAAAGACGTTTGTTAAGGCGAAAGGAATACGAAAGAGATATTGCAGGTAATAAGAGATATTGAAGAGGTAAGAAAGACAGAGATTGAGTACGAAAGAACAGTTCTTCAGAAAAGTGTGAAGTAGGAACAGAAGGCACAGGCGGAAATGATCTAGGAATATAAGAAGCGCAATGGGAATTTCTTAGGAAGAATAACAAGGAGGGTTCCTTATCATATAGAGTCTTGAGTAATTTTTTTCTGTTTGGAATTTGGTGGAGTACGAGTTTCAGGACAGAAATGTAAATCACTATGACGATCATGAATATGTTTGGGATATTTCAAGTTTACCTCCAGAAAATAACTAACTGCATTCTCATTGGGAATCGTAGCAACGTCAAAGTCAGTATCACCAAATTCAAAACCACCATAGGGAAGACTTCGACTCATTGCACTGTCATAAAGATTATTACTGTCAGTATAGAGTGTGCATTATGTAGGAATTTGACGGTTTAAATTCCTCATACATTTGTCAATACTTTCAGAATATTTGTTTGAACATTGGCATATTCCTCCACGTACACCCCTTTCCAGAAAATTTAACATTGTGATATCTTTGATAAACTCTTATTTACACTTCGTATACTTGAGCGTGCAGTCTCAGTTATATGAGGGCTAAGTGCCGTAGCTGGATGGGTCAGACGAGACAGAAAAATGAGCTCAGAAAGTGCTGTATGAAGAGAAAGTGGAGGAAATGTGCAAGAGGAGAATGTGGAACATGAGTGCCTTGAGGAATTTATAGGAAAGGGTTTCGGAGAAATATCCCGATAGATAAAATGAGAAAAAAATGCCAAATAAGAGTTTGGGAGGAAGTGGTCTGCTTAAAATATGGAACGAAAATTTGGCAGAAGTTCAGAAGCGAGTAAACGAGGGAGATGAAGAACTGGGCCTACAGAAAATGGTGGGTATTTTGATATGAGGAAAAGGTAAAAAGGTATCAAACAGGAGGTAAGAACTACAGCAATGAGCGGTAGTAATTGGCGAAGCAGCCGAGCGGAAGAGTATGCAGGTAAAATTTCTCAGAGTAAGAAGTCTTTGGTTAAGGCGAAAGGAATGTGAAAGAGATATTGCAGGTAAAAAGTGACATTGAGGAGGTAGGTAAGCTAGAGAATGTATAGGGAAGAACAGTTTCCCTGAGGAGTGTGAAGTAGGAATAGAAGACAAAGGCAGAAAATGATCTAGGAATATGATGAGCGCAGTAAGAATTTATTAGAAAAAATTATACAGTGTGTTCCAACGAAAATTTGACCCCCCCTATAACTCCGAAATGAGTAACATTAGCGAAAAACACCAAGACACGTCGATTTTTGTTTCGAGGGGGAGCATTTTTCGAAATAATTCGAAACTTGTCAGATCAACCCCCTACCCCCAGCAACCCTTATTTCGAAATTCATCATAGGGAATAAGGGTCGAGTGGCACCTTACTGTAAAGGTCTGTCAATTCTCCATTCTGATTTGTCATTTTAGAATTTTAAATTAACATACAGGGTGTCCCAACCGAGGGTAAAGTTGAATTCCTGCAAATCCCAAATACTAAATGAAATCGATTTATTTTGGCATAATGCAAGCGCAGGTTTATGCTCGGTCTAGAAAAACGACCTACACTTGTGAATTTGGAGTTGGTGCAATCAACCCCCTATTTCCAGCATCCCCAACTCAAAAATCATTCGATCGAAAATAGGTCAAGTGGCACCTCATTGGAAAGGTATTTCAATTTTCTCTTCGAATTTGGTATTTTCGAAATTCAGAATCAGCATACAGGGTGTCCCGGAGCAGGAACACTGAAAACCCAAATAACTTCTTGAAACTGGTTCATTTCGGTATAATACGAGAACATGTTTATGTTTGATTCGAGAATACGACTCTCTTGCGTGAATATGGA
This sequence comes from Cryptolaemus montrouzieri, assembly GCA_013387265.2. NCBI lineage: Eukaryota > Metazoa > Arthropoda > Insecta > Coleoptera > Coccinellidae > Cryptolaemus > Cryptolaemus montrouzieri. The sequence goes on from JABFTP020000185.1 coordinate 59,062,881, forward strand.
ATTTTGCAATCAATCTCTTCCATTCAGCATCCCCAACTCAAAAAATCATACAAGTGATTACAGGTTGAGTGGCAAAGTTCCAGAAAGATTTTTCTATTTTCTGAATCACTGAGGCATTGGTTTCAGTTTGGCAATCGAGGTTTTCTGGCGTGAGGATCAGGATGAGGGATGATGGAGAAACTGATTGGATGCTCATCTAAACAGGAAAACGAGATTTATTGAACTTGTATTCAATTGAAAACAAAAACTAACTTGATTATTACAACAATTGTTCAAAATGACCTCCGCCCACCTCCATACAGTTATACAGACGATTTTCGAACTCTCTTCTCACATTAGCGAAAACTTCAGGAGTCAAAAGTCGGCATTCTGTGATAATCCTCATCCGCAGCTCCTCCAGGTTTTCTGGTCTTGTGGCATAAACTTTAGATTTTAGATGGCCCCACAAATAAAAATCTAGGGGATTTAAATCTGGTGACCTGGCTGGCCACTCAACAGGTCCTCTTCTACCAATCCACCTTCCTGGGAAATTTTCGTCTGAATATTGGCGCACCCGAGCATCATAATGCGGAGGAGCACCGTCTTGTTGAAAACGCATTTCGTCCTCAGAAAGAGTTGGATCGTTCTGTGAAATTTCTGTCAATCTAGGATGTATGTGTTCCTCTAACAACTGTAGGTAGCCATTTCCATTCAGATTACCCTCAATGAAGAAAGGCCCAACTAGATGATTGCCAAAAATTCCTGCCCAAACGTTCAACTTCTGAGGCCTTTGCGTGTGGGCCTCTCTAAACCAATGAGGATTCTGTGTGTCCCAATATCGACAATTATGTCTATTCACTTCACCACTGAGCATAAAGGTGCTTTCATCAGAAAAACAGATGTTATTCAGAAAATTTGGATTAGCGTTTAGGTTTTCACTTAGATTTTCACAAAACTGTAAACGACGATCTGGATCATCTTCGTTTATTTCATGCACTAATTTTACCTTGTAGGGGTGAAATTTGTGATGTTTCACGATTCTATGGATAGTTGTAGCTGATACACCAGTCAGACGAGATAGTTTTCTGATCGAAGTAGTATTCTCCATTTGTAGATGACCCACTACTGCAACGGAAGTTGCCTCATTTCTGACAGGACATGCCACTTCATGTTTTTTGTTTGCCACCGAACCCGTAGCTAGGAATTTGTCAACCAAACATTTAACGTACTGGTGACTGACTCCCCTTTCTCTTTCAGGATGGTTCCTATCGAATATCCTTGCCGTTTCTTTGGCATAACTGTTATTTCGAAAATACGTCGATACAATTTCGACCCTTTCCTCAGTGGAATAAACCATTTTCAGATTAATTTCAACTGACGAACAACAACAATAATGAGGAACTGATCTGAATAATAATAATATTTTATTGCAAAATGAGAAATAACAGATGACTGCACGCCAGATGGAAATGAAAAAATGTGAACATTTTCAATGCAGAAATCAGCTTTATTTCTTCGTAATTGATGCTCAACACATCGTACCCCAATACTTTTAACAGTTTCGAATTAATTTTAGTTGATAATTTCAAATGACGATATTGAATTTTTCGAAAGCGACATCCTGTATGGAGAGCCGAACTGAATGAAATGCTTTAATCATTCTGGAATTCAAAAACCTTTCTGAAGATATGCCACTTGAATTATTTGTATGATTTTCAAGTTGGGGATGCTGAATGGAAGGGTTGATTGCAAAAATTCTATAACCACACAAGAAAGTCCTATTCTCGGATCAAACATGTTCTCGTATACCGAAATGAACCAGTTTCAAAAAGTTATTTGAATTTTCAATGTTCCTGCTTCAGGACACCCTTTATGATGATTCTGAATTTCGAAAATACCAAATTCGAAGAGAAAATTGCAGTACCTTTCCAACGAGGTGCCACTTGACCTATTATCGATCGAATGATTTTTGAGTTGGGGATGCTGGAAATAGGGGTTGATTGCACCAACTCCAAATTCACAAGTGTAGGTCGTTTTTCTAGACCGAGCATAAACCTGCGCTTGCATTATGCCAAAATAAATCTATTTCATTTAGTATTTGGGATTTCCAGAATTCAACTTCACCCTTGGTTGGGACACCCTGTATGTTAATTTAAAATTCTAAAATGACAAATCAAGGCGGAGAATTGACAGACTTTTTCAGTAAGGTGCCACTCGACCCTTATTCCCTATGATGAATTTCAAAGTTGGGGTTGCTGGGGGTAGGGGGTTGATCTGAGAAGTTTCGAATTATTTCGAAAAATGCTCCCCCTCGAAACAAAAATCGACGTGTCTTGGTGTTTTTCGCTAATGTTACTCATTTCGGAGTTATAGGGGGGGTCAAATTTTCGTTGGAACACACTGTAAGTATAAAAAAGTGACAGTGTAAAAACCAGGAAAAATATTGACGGTAAGCAAGTTCTAAGAATGTTATAAATAAATAAATAAAATAAGAGACAGAAACATGAGCTTAAAAAGTGCTGTATGAAAAGGACGTAAGTGTTTAGATCTGTGCGATAGCACTTTATTTTAGTAACTGCAGGAAAAGAGCAAGAGGATAATGTTTTTGTTGAGTGCTTTGAGAAAATCTTAGGAAAGTGTTTCAGAGAAATATCACAATCAATAAAATGAGAGAAAAATGCGAAATGAGAATTTGGGAGACACTGGTCTGCTTCAAATATGGAACGAAAATGTGGCAGAAGTACAAAAGAAAGTAAACGAGGAATATGAGGAACTGGGCCTAGAGAAAATAGTGAGTAAGTGAAATGCGAAAAGGAGGCTAGAGATTATTGAACAGGAAGGAATACAGATTTTCAGGAAAGAGCGGAAGTAATTGGCGAAACGACAGAGCAGAGGAATATGCAGGTTCAAATTCTCGGTGGAAAAAGTTGATGGTTGAGGCAGAAGGAATGTGAAATAGATATTGCAGGTAATAAGAGACTTTGAAGAGGAAAGACAGACAGAGAATGAGTACGAAATAACAGTTCTTCAGCAAAGTGTGAAGTAGTAACAGAAGGCAAAGGCGGAAATGATCTTGGAAATTAGAAGCGCAATAAGAATTTCTTAGGAAGAATAACAAAGAGATTCCTTATCATATAGAGTCGTGAGTAATATTTTCTGTTTGGAATTTGGCGGAGTACGAGTTTCAGGACAGAAGGGTTTATCACTGTGACGATTATGAATATGTTTGGGATATTCCAAGTTTACCTCCTGAAAATAACTAAATGGATTTTCATCGGGAATAGTAGTAAGGTCAAAGTAAGTATCACCAAATTCAAACTCACCATAGGGAAGACTTTGACTCATTGCACTACAATGGAGATTAATAATGTCAGTGAAGAGCGTGTATTTTGTAGGAATTTCAGGGTTTAAATTCCTCATATATTTGTTATTTCTTTCAGAATATTTGTTTGAACATTAGCATATTCCTCCACGTATACCCCTTTCCAGAAAGTTCACCATCGTGATATCTTTGATAAGCTCTTATTTACACTTCGTATACTTGAGCAAGCAGTCTCAGTTATACGAGGGTAAATTGACGTAGCTAGATTGGTCAGACGAGACAGATAAATGAGCTTAGAAAGTGCTGTAAGAAAAGGACCTAAGAGTTTTAAACTGTGTTCACATTGCTTGAGAAAGTGCAGCAAATGTGCAAGAGGGGAATGTGAAACGTGAGTGCCTTGAGGAATTCATAGGCAAGCGTTTCAGAGAAATATTCCGATAGTTAAAATGAGACATAAATGTCAAATAAGAGTTTGGGAGGAAGTGGTCTGCTTAAAATATGGAACGAAAATTTGACAGAAGCACAGAAGCGAGTGAATGAGGAAAAGGAGGAACTGGGCCTAGAGAAAATAGTGAGTATTTGTGATAAGAGGTAAAGGCAAGAAGGTATCGAACAAGAGGAAAGAACTACAGCAATGAGCGGAAGTAATTGGCGAAACGGCCGAGCGGAAGAGTATGCAGGTCAAAATTCTCAGTGGAAAAAGTCGTTGGTTAAGGCGAAAATAGGAACAGAAGACAAAGGCAGAGCATTAATATTAAAACGAGAAACAAAAGCTAAAGCGTAAAAAGTGCTGTATGATAGAGACGTAAGTGTCCAGATCTGTGCGACAGCACATTGCAAGAGTAAGTGCAAGAAATGTGCAAGAGGAGAATGTTAATGGTGAGAGCTTCGAGAAAATCTCAGGAAAGCATTTCAGAGAAATATCCCGATCAATAAAATGAGAGAATGATGCCAAATGAGAGTTTGGGAGGATGTAGTCTGTTTGAAATATGAAACGTAAATGTGGCAGAAGTCAGTAAGTAAACGGTAAAATTAGGAGCTTGGCCTAGTGAAAGTAGTGAGTAAGTGAAATGAGAGAAAAAGGCTAGAGCTAGAGAGTAGGAACAGAAGACAAAGGCAGAGCATAAATATTAAAACGAGAGACAAAAGCTCAAGCGTAAAAAGTGCTGTATGAAAGAGACGTAAGTGTTTAGATCTGTGTGAGAGCACATTGCTAGAGTAAGTGCAAGATATGTGCGAGAGGAGAATGTGAATGGTGGGAGCCTTGGAAAAATCTCAGGAAAGCATTTCAGAGAAATATCCCGATCAATAAAATGAGAGAATGATGCCAAATGAGAGTTTGGGAGGAAGTGGTCTGCTTGAAATATGAAACGTAAAAGTGGCAGAAGTCAGTAAATTAACGAGGAAAATTAGGAGCTTGGCCTAGTGAAGGTAGTAAGTAAGTGAAATGCGAGAAAAAGGCTTGAGAGTATTGAAAAGTAATAATGAACTACAGGAAAGAGCGGCAGTATTTGGCGAATTGACAGGGCGGAAGACTAAGCAGGTTCAAATTCTCGGTGAAAAAAGTCGTTTGTAGAGGCAAAAGGAATGTAAGAGAGATATTCCAGGTAATGAGAGACTTTGAAGAGGAAAGAAATACAGAGAATGATTGGGGAAGAACAGTTCTTCAGAGAAGTGTGAGGAAGGAACAGAAGACAAAGGCAGAAAATGATCTAATAAGATGAGAAGCGCAATAAGAATTCTTTAGCAGGAATGACAAAGAGGGACTCTTTACCCACCTTTTTATCTAGGCCCAGTTCCTCATTTTCCCCTTTTACTCAATTCTTAACTTCTGCCGAATTTTCGTTCCATATTTCAAGCAGAATTTTTCTTCCCAAACTCTCATTTGGCATTTTTTTCTCATTTTATTTATCGGGATATTTCTCCGAAACGCTTTCCTAAGATTTTCTCAAGGCACTCACGTTGCACATTCTCCTCTTGCACATTTCCTGAACTTTCTCGATCGAAATGCTATCACACAGTTGAAAACACTTAGGTCCTTTTCATACAGCTATTTCTAAGCTCATGTTTCTGTCTCATCTCACCCATCTAGCTAAGAAGTTAGCGATCAACTAAAGAAGCAATTAGATTTAACTTGAACAGTGAACTTATCGCAAAATGATTTTGAAAGTTCAATAAATAAAAAGAATTCGGATATACCAGCTAATTCCAGAACACTTTTATATACCCCAAAATCTATTGAAAACATGAATGAAGCTATGAAACATTTATCGGATAAAATTGAACTGAAGCTGAAAGAATCTGACAATAATTTGATGACTTTTGGGTTAGCTTATCATGAGTTCAGAGATGGTATTACTAATCGTGTGACTGCACTGGAAACTGATGTACTTGAAAACGATAAAATGATAATATCCAATGAAGAACAAATGAGGAAACTATTGAAAAATATTCAGGATGTTGAAGAAACAATTAAACCTTTATCAAGTATTGGAGAGAGATTGGAATTACTCTACATTTCTATTAATACAATGAATGATGAATTTAAGAAGTTGAGTAGTGAGTTTTTATCAAGTGCCTCTAAAGCTACTACGCTGAGTGTTCTACCACTAATTTGGTCTAACAATAAACCACTCGAATGAAAAAATACAAGTTGTGATTGAACAACATAAGCCGACTCGAAAGAATTTTCCACGTTGACGTACTGTCATAAAGGCAATCGATGACATATGGCAATGTAATTTGGCTCAATTGGATCTCTATGCCAACCAGAATAGAAAACATGAATTCATTCTAGTTGTTATTGAGCATACATTGAATACGCAACAAAAATGCGTCAGACAAATACAGAAATGTGAGGAAAGGCTATAGAGTATAGAACAGATATAAAGAATTACATTGAATAGCGGAAGTATTTGGCGAAACGACAGGGCGGAAGAATATGAAGGTTCAAATACTCAGTGAAAAAAGTCGTTAGTTAAGGCGAAAGGAATGCGAAAGAGATATTGCAGGTATATTCTTATTGCGCTTCTCATCTTCCTAGAGCATTTTCCTAGGATCTAGTCTGCGAAGTACAGCAGTGAGTTAACGAGGAAAATTAGGAGCTTGGCCTAGTGAAAGTAATGAGTAAGTGAAATGTGGGAAAAAGGCTAGAGAGTATTGAACTGGAATAAAGAACTACATGGAAGAGCAGAAGTAATTGGCGAAACGACAGGGCGGAAGAATATGCAGGTACAACTTCTCGGTGAAATAATTCGTTCGTAGAGGCGAAAGAAATGTAAAAGAGATATTTCAGGTAATGAGAGACTTTGTTGAGGAAAGAAATACAGAGAATGAGTTGGGAAGAACCGCTATAAGGCGAAGTGTGAGAAAAGAACAGGGGATAAAGTCGAAAAATAATCTAGGGAGATGAGAAGCCCAATAAGAATATACTAGGAAGAATAAAGAATTTCTTAGGAAGAATAACAAGGAGGGTTCCTTATCATATAGAGTCGTGAGTAATTTTTTTCTGTTTGGAATTTGGTGGAGTACGAGTTTCAGGACAGAAATGTAAATCACTATGACGATCATGAATATGTTTGGGATATTTCAAGTTTACCTCCGGATAATAACTAACTGCATTCTCATTGGGAATCGTAGTAACGTCAAAGTCAGTATCACCAAATTCAAAACCACCATAGGGAAGACTTTGACTCATTGCACTGCCATAGAGATTATTAATGTCAGTAAAGAGCATGTATTTTTTAGGAATTTGAGGGTTTAAATCCCTCATATATTTGTTGTTTCTTTTAGAATATTTGTTTGAATATTGCCATATTCCTCTACGTACACCCCCTTCCAGAAAGCTTAGCATGATGATTTCTTTGATAAGCTCTTATTTACACTTCGTATACTTGAGCTAGCAGTCTCAGTTATACGAGGGTAAAGTGACGTAGCTAGATTGGTCAGACGAGACAGATAAATGAGCTTAGAAAGTGCTGTAAGAAAAGGACCTAAGAGTTTTAAACTGTGTTCACATTGCTTGAGAAAGTGCAGGAAATGTGCAAGAGGAGAATGTGAAACGTGAGTGCCTTGAGGAATTCATAGGCAAGCGTTTCAGAGAAATATTCCAATAGATAAAATGAGACATAAATGTCAAATAAGAGTTTGGGAGGAAGTGGTCTGCTTGAAATATGGAACGAAAATTTGACAGAAGCACAGAAGCTAGTGAATGAGGAAAAGTAGGAATTGGGCCTAGAGAAAATAGTGAGTATTTGTGATAAGAGGTAAAGGCAAGAAGGTATCGAACAAGAGGAAAGAACTACAGCAATGAGCGGAAGTAATTGGCGAAACGGCCGAGCGGAAGAGTATGCAGGTCAAAATTCTCAGTGGAAAAAGTCGTTGGTCAAGGCGAAAATAGGAACAGAAGACAAAGGCAGAGCATTAATATTAAAACGAGAGACAAAAGCTCAAGCGTAAAAAGTGCTGTATGATAGAGACGTAAGTGTTCAGATCTGTGCGACAGCACATTGCAAGAGTAAGTGCAAGAAATGTGCAAGAGGAGAATGTTAATGGTGAGAGCTTTGAGAAAATCTCAGGAAAGCATTACAGAGAAATATCCCAAACAATAAAATGAGAGAATGATGCCAAATGAGAGTTTGGGAGGATGTGGTCTGTTTGAAATTTGAAACGTAAATGTGGCAGAAGTCAGTAAGTAAACGAGGAAAATTAGGAGCTTGGCCTAGTGAAAGTAGTGAGTAAGTGAAATGCGAGAAAAAGGCTAGAGCTAGAAAGTAGGAACAGAAGACAAAGGCAGAGCATAAATATTAAAACGAGAGACAAAAGCTCAAGCGTAAAAAGTGCTGTATGAAAGAGACGTAAGTGTTTAGATCTGTGTGAGAGCACATTGCTAGAGTAAGTGCAAGATATGTGCGAGAGGAGAATGTGAATGGTGGGAGCCTTGGGAAAATCTCAGGAAAGCATTTCAGAGAAATATCTCGATCAATAAAATGACAGAATGATGCCAAATGAGAGTTTGGGAGGAAGTGGTCTGCTTGAAATATGAAACGTAAAAGTGGCAGAAGTCAGTTAATTAACGAGGACAATTAGGAGCTTGGCCTAGTGAAAGTAGTGAGTAAGTGAAATGCGAGAAATAGGCAAGAGAGTATTGGAAAGTAATAATGAACTTCAGGAAAGAGCGGCAGTATTTGGCGAATTGACAGGGCGGAAGACTAAGCAGGTTCAAATTCTCGGTGAAATAAGTCGTTTGTAAAGGCAAAAGGAATGTAATAGAGATATTCCAGGTAATGAGAGACTTTGAAGAGGAAAGAAATACAAAGAATGATTGGAGAAGAACAGTTCTTCAGAGAAGTGTGAGGAAGGAACAGAAGACAAAGGCAGAAAATGATCTAGGAAGATGAGAAGCGCAATAAGAATTCTTTAGCAGGAATGACAAAGAGGGACTCTTTACCCACCTTTTTATCTAGGTCCAGTTCCTCATTTTCCTCTTCTACTCAATTCTTAACTTCTGCCGAATTTTCGTTCCATATTTCAAGCAGATTTTTTCATCCCAAACTCTCATTTGGCATTTTTTTCTCATTTTATTTATCGGGATATTTCTCCGAAACGCTTTCCTAAGATTTTCTCAAGGCACTTACGTTGCACATTCTCCTCTTGCACATTTCCTGAACCTTCTCGATCGAAATGCTATCACACAGTTGAAAACACTTAGGTCCTTTTCATACAGCTATTTCTAAGCTCATGTTTCTGTCTCATCTCACCCATCTAGCTAAGAAGTTAGCGATCAACTAAAGAAGCAATTAGATTTAACTTGAACAGTGAATTTATCGCAAAATGATTTTGAAAGTTCAATAAATAAAAAGAATTCGGATATATCAGCTAATTCCAGAACACTTTTATATACCCCAAAATCTATTGAAAACATGAATGAAGCTATGAAACATTTATCGGATAAAATTGAACTGAAGCTGAAAGAATCTGACAATAATTTGATGACTTTTGGGTTAGCCTATCATGAGTTCAGAGATGGTATTACTAATCGTGTGACTGCACTGGAAACTGATGTACTTGAAAACGATAAAATGATAATATCCAATGAAGAACAAACGAGGAAACTATTGAAAAATATTCAGGATGTTGAAGAAACAATTAAACCTTTATCAAGTATTGAAGAGAGATTGGAATTACTCTACATTACTATTAGTACAATGAATGATGAATTTAAGAAGTTGAGTAGTGAGTTTTTATCTAGTGCCTCTAAAGCTACTACGCTGAGTGTTCTACCACTAATTTGGTCTAACAATAAACCACTCGAATGAAAAAATACAAGTTGTGATTGAAAAACATAAGCCGACTCGAAAGAATTTTCCACATTGACGTACTGTCATAAAGGCAATCGATGACATATGGCAATGTGATTTGGCTCCATTGGATCTCTATGCCAACCAGAATAGAACACATGAATTCTTTCTAGTTCTTATTGAGCATACATTGAATAGGCAACAAAAATGCGTCAGACAAATACAGAAATGTGAGGAAAAGGCTATAGAGTATAGAACAGATATAAAGAATTACATTGAATAGTGGAAGTAATTGGCGAAACGACAGGGCGGAAGAATATGAAGGTTCAAATACTCAAATACTCAAATACTCAAATACATCTTCCTAGATCATTTTCCTAGGATCTAGTCTGCGAAGTACAGCAGTGAGTTAACGAAGAAAATTAGGAGCTTGGCCTAGTGAAAGTAATGAGTAAGTGAAATGTGAGAAAAAGGCTAGAGAGTATTGAACTGGAATAAAGAACTACATGGAAGAGCGGAAGTAATTGGCGAAACGACAGGGCGGAAGAATATGTAGGTACAACTTCTCGGTGAAAAAATTCGTTCGTAGAGGCGAAAGAAATGTAAAAGAGATATTTCAGGTAATGAGAGACTTTGTTGAGGAAAGAAATACAGAGAATGAGTTGGGAAGAACTGCTATAAGGCGAAGTGTGAGAAAAGAACAGGGGACAAAGTCGAAAAATAATCTAGGGAGATGAGAAGCCCAATAAGAATATACTAGGAAGAATAACGAATTTCTTAGGAAGAATAACAAGGAGGCTTCCTCATCATATAGAGTCGTGAGTAATTTTTTTCTGTTTGGAATTTAGTGGAGTACGAGTTTCAGGACAGAAATGTAAATCACTATGACGATCATGAATATATTTGGGATATTTCAAGTTTACCTCCGGAAAATAACTAACTGCATTCTCGTTGGGAATCGTAGTAACGTCAAAGACAGTATCACCATATTCAAAACCACCATAGGGAAGACTTTGACTCATTGCACTGCCATAGAGATTATTAATGTCAGTAAAGAGCGTGTATTTTTTAGGAATTTGAGGGTTTAAATCCCCCATATATTTGTTGTTTTTTTTAGAATATTTGTTTGAATATTGCCATATTCCTCTACGTACACCCCCTTCCAGAAAGCTTAGCATGATGATTTCTTTGATAAGCTCTTATTTACACTTCGTATACTTGAGCTAGCAGTCTCAGTTATACGAGGTTAAAGTGACGTAGCTAGATGGGTCAGACGAGACAGAAAAATGAGCTTAGAAAGTGCTGTATGAAAGGGCCTAAGAGTTTTGAACTGTGTTCACATTGCTTGAGAGAGTGCAGGAAATGTGCAAGAGGAGAATGTGAAACGTGAGTGGCTTGAGGAATTCATAGGAAAGCATTTCAGAGAAATATTCCGATGGATAAGAGAGAAAAATGCCAAATAAGAGTTTGGGAGGAAGTGGTCTGCTTAAAATATGGAACGAAACTTTGACCGAAGCACAGAAGCGGGTGAACGAGGAAAAGGAGGAATTGGGCCTAGAGAAAATAGTGAATATTTGTGATAAGAGGTAAAGGCAAGAAGGTATCGAACAGGAGGAAAGCACAACAGCAATGAGCGGAAGTAATTGGCGAAACGGCCGAGCGGAAGAGTATGCAGGTCAAAATTCTCAGTGAAAAAAGTCGTTGGTTAAGGCGAAAGTAGGAACAGAAGACAATGGCAGAAAATGATCTAGGAAGATGAGAAGCGAAAGAAGAATTTTTTCGGAAAAATAACAAAGAGGGTTCCTTATCATATGAGTGCCTTACGAAAATCTCAGGAAAGCGTTTCGGAGAAATATCCCGATAAATAAAATGAGAGAAAAATGCAAAATGAGAGTTTGGGAAAAAGTAGTCTGCTTAAAATATGGAACGAAATTTCGGCAGTACAGAAGCGAGTGAACGAGGAAAATGAGGAACTGGGCCTCGATAAAAAAGTGAGTATTTGTGATATGAGGAAAATGCAAGAGAGAATCAAACAGGAGGAAAGAGCTACAGAAACGAGCGGAAGTACTAGGCGAAACGGCAGAGCGGAAGAATCTAACCTGCATTTTCTTCCGCCCCGTCGTTTCGCCATTTACTTCCTACCTTTCATGTAGTTCTTCATTCATGTTCAATACTCTCCAGCCTTTTTTCCACACATTTCACTCACTCACTACTTTCACAAGGCCAAGCTCCTAATTTTCCTCGTTAAGTTACTGCTGTACTTCTGCCACATTTACGTTTCATATTTCAACCAGACCATTTCCTCCCAAACTCAATTAACATCATTCTTTCATTTCATTGGTCGGGTCATTTCATTTATCTGAAACGCTTTCACGAGAAAGCGTTTCAGATAAATAACCCGATCAATAAAATGAGATAATGATGCCGAATGAGGGTTTGCGAGGAAGTGGTCTGCTAGAAATATGAAACGTAAATGTGGCAGAAGTACAGCAGTAAGATAACGAGGAAACCTAGTGAGTAAGTGAAATGTGAGAAAAAAGCTAGAGAGAAGAATATGCGATTCAAATTCTCGGATAAAAAAGTCGTTCGTAGAAGCGAAAGAAATGTGAAAGAGATATTTTAAGTAATGAGAGACTTTGAAGAGGAAAGAAATACAGAGAATGAATAGAAAAGAACAGCTCTTCAGCGAAGTGTGAGAAAGGAACAGGGGACAAAGGCGGAAAATAATCTTGGAAGAAGAGAAGCCCAATAAGAATATACTAGGAAGAATAACGAAGAGGGAGTACGGGAAAATCAAGGAATGAATTGTGGTAAGCAAGATCTAAGAGTAACATAAAAATTAAAACGAGATTCAGAAGCTCAAGCGTAGAAAGTGCTGTATTGTAGAGACGTAAGTGTTTAGATCTGTGCGACAGCACATTGCTAGAGTAGGTGCAAGAAATGTGCAAGAAGAGAATGTGAACGGTGAGAGCCTTAGGAAAATACTCAGTAGAGCGTTTCAGAGAAATATCCCGATCAATAAAATGGAAGAAGAATGCCAAATGAGAGTTTGGGAGGAAGTGGTCTGCTTAAAATATGAAACGGAAATTTGGCAGAAGTACAAAAGTAAGGAAACGAGGAATATTAGGAGCTTTTCCTATGGAAAAGAGTGAGTAAGTGAAATTTGAAAAAAAGGTTAGAGAGTACAGGAATAAAGAACTACATGAAAGAGCGGAAGTAATTGGCGAAACGACAGGGCGGAAGAATATGCAAGTTCATATTCTCGGTAAAAAAAGTCTTCCGTAGAGGCACAAGGAATATAAAAGAGATACTTCAGGTAATGAGAGGCTTTGTAGAGGAAATAAATACAGAGAATGAGTAGGGAAGAACAGTCAGTTGCTAGGTAATTCTGGATGGCAGACGATGGAACGTTCAAGGAGCTTAAGCGTTTGAGTATTCTAGAAACTACTTCGCCGAGAGAGTCGGAGTGTGCAGTTGCTCGAAGCGCAAGGTTGGTTTTGGGCACTGGGTGTTCAAAGCATCTGGACGTTCAGAGGGCCTGACCTATGGAGGCGCGGGGTGGTTTGAAGTACGAAGTACGAATTTTAAGCGTAAGACACTGTGAGGCGCTTGAGCGTTTATAACAAGGTAGTTGTGAGTGCAAGGTGGTTTGAGTCGTAAGGATGTTCAGCTGCATGATAGTTCTGAACGTTTGAAGGCGAGAGATATTTAAGGGAGTTTATGCGCGATATTTTTAGGGGCGCATAGGCGTTTGGGGATGAGAGGTACATCTGTCTGCCTAGGCGTTTGAATTGCGAGGTAGATCTGCACGTCTAAGCGTTTGATATAAAAGGGTGTTCTTTCCGCCCAGGAGTTTGATATCCAAGGTAGATCAGCCCACATAGGCGTTTTCGGGTGCAAGGTAGATCTGCCCGTCTAGGTGTTTGCTTTACAAGGTAGATCTGCCGGCCTGCTAGTGTATATATACTAAACGCGTGAGGCACTTTTCGGTCAAAATGGAGGGGATGGAATGTGGTTGAACCGGGACGGATGCTCTCAAGCGGCAGGCGAAGGCCAGGCCGACTAAATTTTTCACGAAACAAGATTTTCCCAAAGCTCTCACCATTCACATTCTTCTCATTACCTGAAATATCTCTTTTACATTTATTTCGCCTCTACGAACGAATTTTTTCACCGAGAAGTTGTGCCTGCATATTCTTCCGCCCTGTCGTTTCGCCAATTACTTCCGCTCTTCCATGTAGTTCTTTATTCCAGTTCAATACTCTCTAGCCTTTTTCCCACATTTCACTTACTCATTACTTTCACTAGTCCAAGCTCCTAATTTTCCTCGTTAACTCAATGCTGTACTTCGCAGACTAGATCCTAGGAAAATGATCTAGGAAGATGAGAAGCGCAATAAGAATTTACCTGCAATATCTCTTTCGCATTCCCTTCGCCTAAACAAACGACTTTTTTCACTGAGTATTTGAACCTGCATATTCTTCCGCCCTGTCGTTTCACCAATTACTTCCGCTATTCAATGTAATTCTTTATACCTGTTCTATACTCTATAGCCTTTTCCTCACATTTCTGTATTTGTCTGACGAATTTTTGTTGCGTATTCAATGTATGCTCAATAACAACTAGAATGAATTCATGTTTTCTATTCTGGTTGGCATAGAGATCCATTTGAGCCAAATCACATTGCCATATGTCATCGATTGCCTTTATGACAGTAAGTCTACGTGGAAAATTCTTTCGAGTCGGCTTATGTTGTTCAATCACAACTTGTATTTTTTCATTCGAGTGGTTCATTGTTAGACCGAATTAGTGGTAGAACACTCAGCGTAGTAGCTTTAGAGGCACTAGATGAAAACTCACTACTCAACTTCTCAAATTCATCATTCATTGTATAAATAGTAATGAAGAGTAATTCCAATCTCTCTTCAATACCTGATAAAGGTTTAATTGTTTCTTCAACATCCTGAATATTTTTCAATAGTTTCCTCGTTTGTTCTTCATTGGATATTATCATTTTATCGGTTTCAAGTACATCAGTTTCCAGTGCAGTCACACGATTAGTAATACCATCTCTGAACTCATGATAGGCTACCCCAAAAATCATCAAATTATTGTTGGATTCTTTCAGCTTTAGTTCAATTTTATCCGATAAATGTTTCATAGCTTCATTTATGTTTTCAATAGAGTTTAGGGTATATAAAAGTGTTCTGGAATTAGCTGATATATCCGAATTCTTTTTATTCATTGAACTTTCAAAATCATTTTGCGATAAGTTCACTGTTTAAGTTAAATCTAATTGCTTCTTTAGTTGATCGCTATTTTCTTAGCTAGATGGGTGAGATGACACAGAAACATGAGCTCAGATAGTGCTGTATGAAAAGGACCTAAGTGTTTTCAACTGTGTGATAGCATATTGATCGAGAAAGTTCAGGAAATGTGCAAGAGGAGAATGTGCAACGTGAGTGCCTTGATAAAATCTTAGGAAAGCGTTTCGGAGAAATATCCCGATAAATAAAATGAGAAAAAAATGCCAAATGAGAGTTTGGGAAGAGAAATTCTGCTTGCAATATGGAACGAAAATTCGGCAGAAGTTAAGAATTGAGTAAACGAGAGAAAATCCTATATCATTTTCTGTCTTTGTCTTCTACTCCTTCCTCACACTTCTCTGAAGAACTGTTCTTCCCCACTCATTCTCTGTATTTCTTTCCTCTTCAAAGTCTCTCATTACCTGGAATATCTCTATTACAATCCTTTTGTCTCTACAAACGACTTTTTTAACCGAGAATTTGAACCTGCTTATACTTTCGCCCTGTCAATTCGCCAAATACTGCTGCTCTTTCCTGTAGTTCATTATTCATTTTCAATACTCTCTAGCCTTTTTCTCGCATTTCACTTACACACTACTTTCACTAGGCCAAGCTCCTAATTTTCCTCGTTAAATTACTGACTTCTGCCACTTTTACGTTTCATATTTCAAGCAGACCACTTCCTCCCAAACTTTCATTTGGCATCATTCTCTCATTTTATTGATCGGGATATTTCTCTGAAACACATTCCTGAGATTTTTCCAAGGCTCCTACCATTCACATTCTCCTCTCGCACATATCTTGCACTTACTCTAGCAATGTGCTCTCGCACAGATCTAAACTCTTACGTCTCTTTCATACAGCACTTTCTACGCTTGAGCTTTTGTCTCTCATTTTAATATTTATGCTATCCTTAGATCTTGTCTACCGTCGATTCTTTCATTGATTTTCACGTTCTCCCTCTTTCTCATTCCTGCTAATGAATTCTTATTGCGCTTCTCATCTTCCTAGATCATTTTCTGCCTTTGTCTTCTGTTCCTTCCTCACACTTCTCTGAAGAACTGTTCTTCCCCACTCATTCTCTGTATTTCTTTCCTCTTCAAAGTCTCTCATTACCTGGAATATCCCTATTACATTCCTTTTGCCTCTACAAACGACTTTTTTCACCGAGAATTTGAACCTGCTTATTCTTTCGCCCTGTCGTTTCGCCAAATACTGCCGCTCTTTCCTGTAGTTCATTATACCTTTTCAATACTCTCTAGCCTTTTTCCCGCATTTCACTTACTCACTACTTTCATTAGGCCAAGCTCCTAATTTTCCTCGTTAACTTACTGACTTCTGCCACTTTTACGTTACATATTTCAAGCAGACCACTTCCTCCCAAACTCTAATTTGGCATCATTCTCTCATTTTATTGATCGGGATATTTCTCTGAAATGCTTTCCTGAGATTTTCCCAAGGCTCTCACCATTAACATCCTCCTCTTGCACATTTCTTGAACTTACTCAAGCAATGTGCTGTCGCACAGATCTGAATACTTACGTCTCTACCATACAGCACTTTTTACGCTTGAGCTTTTGTCTCTCGTTTTAATATTTATGCTCTGCCTTTTTCTTCTGTTCCTACTTTCTAGCTCTAGCCTTTTTCTCGCATTTCACTTATTCACTACTTTCACTAGGCCAAGCTCCTAATTTTCCTCGTTTACTCACTGACTTCTTCCACATTTACGTTTCATATTTCAAACAGACCACTTCCTCCCAAACTCTCATTTGGCATCATTCTCTCATTTTATTGATCGGGATATTTCTCTGAAATGCTTTCCTGAGATTTTCCCAAGGCTCTCACCATTATCATTCTCCTCTTGCACATTTCTTGCACTTACTCTAGCAATGTGCTGTCGCACAGATCTGAACACTTACGTCTCTACCATACAGCACCTTTTACGCTTGAGCTTTTGTCTCTCGTTTTAATATTTATGCTCTGCCTTTGTCTTCTGTTCCTACTTTCGCCTTAACCAACGACTTTTTCCACTGACAATTTTGACCTGCATACTCTTCCGCTCGGCCGTTTCGCCAATTACTTCCGCTCATTGCTGTAGTTCTTTCCTCTTGTTCGATACCTTCTTGCCTTTACCTCTTATCACAAATTCTCACTATTTTCTCTAGGCCCAGTTCCTCCTTTTCCTCATTCACTCGCTTCTGTGCTTCAGTCAAATTTTCGTTCCATATTTTAAGCAGACCACTTCCTCCCAGACCCTTATTCGACATTTATGTCTCATTTTATCTATCGGAATATTTCTCTGAAACGCTTGCCTATGAATTCCTCAAGGCACTCACGTTTCACATTCTCGTCTCGCACATTTCCTGCACTTTCTCAAGCAATAAGAACACAGTTTAAGACTCTTAGGTCCTTTTCTTACAGCACTTTATAAGCTCATTTATCTGTCTCGTCTGACCCATCTAGCTACGTCACTTTACCCTCGTATAACTGAGACTGCTTGCTCAAGTATACGAAGTGTAAATAAGAGCTTATCAAAGAAATATATGAGGGATTTAAACCGTCAAATTCCTACAAAATACACACTCTATACTGACAATAATAATCTTTATGGCAGTGCAATGAGACGAAGTCTTCCCTATTGTGGTTTTGATTTTGGTGATACTGACTTTGACGTTACTACGATTATCAATGAGAATGCAGTTAGTTATTTTCTGGAGGTAAACTTGAAATATCCCAAACATATTCATGATCGTAATAGTGATATACATTTCTGTCCTGAAACTCGTACTCCACCAAATTCCATACAGAAAAAAATTACTCTTGACTCTATATGATAAGGAACCCTCCCTGTTATTCTTCCTAAGAAATTCCTATTGCGCTTCTTATATTCCTAGATCATTTCCGCCTCTGCCTTCTGTTCCTACTTCACACTTTTCTGAATAACTGTTCTTTCGTTCGCAATCTCTGTCTTTCTTACCTCTTCAATGTCTCTTATTACCTGCAATATCTCTTTCGTATTCCTTTCGCCTTAACAAACGTCTTTTTTCACAGGGAATTTGAACCTGCATATTCTTCCGTCCTGTCGTTTCGCCGATTTCTTCGGCTATTTCCTGTAGTTCTTTATACCTGTTCTATACTCTCTAGCTTTTTCCTCATATTTCAACTACTTTTTATTTCCTCTAGACCCAGTTCCTCATTTTCCTCGTTTACTCGCTTCTGTATTTCTCTGCCGCATTTTTTGTTCCGTATTCAAAGCATACCTTTTCCTCCCAAACTCTCATTCGGCATTTTTCTCTCATTTTATTGATCGGGATGCAACTCTGAAATGCTTTCCGAATGTTTTTCTCAAGGCTCTCACAATTCACATTCTCTTCTTGTACATTTCTTGCACCTACTCAAGCAAAGTCCTATCGCACAGATCTAAACACTCACGTCCTTTTCATACAGCACTTTCTGAGCTCATGCTTCTTTCTCTTGTTTTAATGTTTATACCTTTCTTAGATCTTGCTTACCTTCAATTCTTTCTGTGATTTTCACACTGCCCCTCTTTGTGATTCTTCCTAACAAATTCTAGTTGCGCTTCTAATATTCGTAGATCACTTTCCGCTTCTGTCTCCTGTTACTACCTCCGACTTTTCTGAAGAACTGTTCTTCCTTACTCATTGTCTGTTTGTCTTTCCACTTGACAGTATTCTATTACCTGCAATATTTCCTCCACATTTCTTTCGCCTTAACCAACGACTTTTTCCACTGAGAATTTGGAGATTTTGGCAAGAAATGTGCAAGAGGAGAATGTTAATGGTGAGAGCCTTGGAAAATTCTGAGGAAAACATTTCAGAGAAATATCCCGATCAATAAAATGAGAGAATGATGCCAAATGAGTGTTTGGGAGGAAGTGGTCTGCTTGAAATATGAAACGTAAAACTATCAGAAGTCAGTAAGTTAACGAGGAAAGTTAGGAGCTTGGCCTAGTGAAAGTAGTGAGTAAGTGAAATGCGAGAAAAAGGCTAGAGAGTATTGAAAAGGAATAATGAACTACAGGAAAGAGCGGCAGTATTTGGCGAAACGACAGGGCGAAAGAATAAACAGGTTCAAATTCTCGGTGAAAAAAGTCGTTTGTAGAGGCAAAAGGAATGTAATAGAGATATTCCAGGTAATGAGAGTCTTTGAAGAGGAAAGAAATACAGAGAATGAGTGGGAAAGAACAGTTCTTCAGAGAAGTGTGAGGAAGCGCAATAGGAATTTCTTAGGAAGAATAACAAGGAGGGTTCCTTATCATATAGAGTCGTGGGTAATTTTTTTCTGTTAGGAATTTGGTGGAGTAGGAGTTTCAGAACAGAAATGTAAATCACTGTGACGATCATGAATATGTTTGGGATATTTCAAGTTTACCTCCAGAAAATAACTAACTGCATTCTCATTGGGAATCGTAGTAACGTCAAAGTCAGTATCACCAAATTCAAAACCACCATAGGGAAGACTTAGACTCATTGCACTGCCATAAAGATTATTATTGTCAGTATAGAGTGTGTATTTTGTAAGAATTTGACGGTTTAAATCCCTCATACATTTGTTATTTCTTTCAGAATATTTGTTTGAACATTGGCATATTCCTCCACGTACACCCCTTTCCAGAAAGTTTAACATTGTGATATCTTTAATAAACTCTTATATACACTTCGTATACTTGAGTGTGCAGTCTCAGTTATACGAGGGTCAAGTGACGTAGCTGGATTGGTCAGACGAGACAGAA
Source organism: Cryptolaemus montrouzieri (assembly GCA_013387265.2). Classification (NCBI taxonomy): domain Eukaryota; kingdom Metazoa; phylum Arthropoda; class Insecta; order Coleoptera; family Coccinellidae; genus Cryptolaemus; species Cryptolaemus montrouzieri. The sequence continues at coordinate 59,082,540 of JABFTP020000185.1, forward strand.
AAATGAGCTTAGAAAGTGCTGTATGAAAAGGACCTAAGTGTTTTGAACTGTGTGATAGCACATTGCTTGAGAAAGTGCAGGAAATGTGCAAGAGGAGAACGTGAAACATGAGTGCCTTGAGGAATTCATAGGAAAGCGTTTCGAGGAATATCCCGATAGATAAAATGTGAGAAAAATGCCAAATGAGAGTTTGGGAGGAAGTGGTCTGCTTAAAATATGGAACTAAAATTTGGCAGAAGTACAGAAGCGAGTAAACGAGGAAGACGAGGAACTGGGCCTAGAGAAAATGGTGGGTATTTGTAATATGAGAAAAAGGTAATAAGGTATCAAACAGGAGGTAAGAACTACAGCAATGAGCGAAAGTAATTGGCGAAGCAGCCTAGCGGTAGAGTGTGCAGGTAAAATTTCTCAGTGGAAAAAGTCTTTGGTTAAGGCAAAAGGAATGTGAAAGAGATATTGCAGGTAAAAAGAGACTTTGAGGAGGTAGGGAAGCTAGAGAATGTGTAGGGAAGAACAGTTTCTCAGAGGAGTGTGAAGTAGGAATAGAAGACAAAGGCAGAAAATGATCTAGAAATATGATGAGCGCAATAAGAATTTATAAGGAAAAATAATAAGAATAACAAAGGGACAGTGTGAAAACCAAGAAAAATATTGACGGTAAGCAAGCTCTAGGAAAGTTGTAAATAAATAAATAAAATAAGAGACAGTAGCATGAGCTTAGAAATTGCTGTATGAAAAGGACGTAAGTGATTAGATCTGTGCGATAGCACTTTATTTTAGTAACTGCAGGAAAAGAGCAAGAGGATAATGTTTTTGTTGAGTGCTTTGAGAAAATCTTAGGAAATTCTTTCAGAGAAATATCACAATCACTAAAATGAGAGAAAAATGCGAAATGAGAATTTGGGAGGAAGTGGTCTGCTTCAAATATGGAACGAAAATGTGGCAGAAGTACAAAAGGAAGTAAACGAGGAATATGGGGAACAGGGCCTAGAGAAAATAGTGAGTAAGTGAAATGCGAAAAGAAGGCTAGAGATTATTGCATAGGTAGGAATACAGATTTTCAGGAAAGAGCGGAAGTAATTGGCGAAACGACAGAGCAGAAGAATATGCAGGTTCAAATTCTCGGTGAAAAAAGTTGATGGTTGAGGCAGAAGGAATTTGAAATAGATATTGCAGGTAATAAGAGACTTTGAAGAGGAAAGACAGACAGAGAATGAGTAAGGAAGAACAGATCTTCTGAGCAGTGTGAAGTAGGAACAGAAGACAAAGGCGGAAAATGATCTAGGAATATGAGAAGCGCAATGAGAAGTTTTGAGGAAGAATAACAAAGAGGGTTCTTTATCATATAGAGTCGGGAGTAATTTTTTCTGTTTTGAATTTGATGGAGTACGAGTTTCAGGATAGAAGGGTTTATCACTGTGACGATCATGAATATGTTTGGGATATTCCAAGTTTACTTCCTGAAAATAACCAACTGGATTTTCATCGGGAATCGTAGTAACGTCAAAGTCAGTATAACCAAATTCAAAACCACCATAGGGAAGACTTCGAATGAAAAAATACCAAATGAGAGTTTGAAAGGAAGTGGCATGCATTGAAAACGAAACCAAGATGCGGTGGAGAAATTCAGAAGCCAGTAAAAGAGAAACATGAGGAAATGGGCCTAGATGTAAAAGTGAGTAGTTGAAATGTGAGGAAAAGCCTAGAGAGTATAGAACAGGTATAAAGAACTACAGGGAATAGCGGAAGTAGTTAGCGAAACGACAGGGCGGAAGAATATGCAGGTTCAAATTCTCAGTGAGAAAAGTCATTTGTTAAGGCGAAAGGAATACGAAAGGGATTTTGCAGGTAATAAGAGACTTTGATGAGGTAAGAAAGACAGAGATTGAGTACGAAATAACAGTTCTTCAGTAAAGTGTGGAGTAGGAACAGAAGGCTAAGGCGGAAATGATCTAGGAAATGAGAAGCGCAATCGGGAATCGTAGTAACCTCAAAGTCAGTATCACCAAATTCAAACCCACCATAGGGAAGACTTTTATTCATTGCAATACAATAGATATTATTAAAGGCAGTAGAGAGCGTGTATTTTGTAGGAATTTGAGGGTTTAAATCCCTCATATATTTGTTATTACTTTCATAATATTTGTTTGAACATTGGCATATTCCTCCACGTTTACCCCTTTCCAGAAAGTTTACTATCGTGATATCTCTGATAAGCTCTTATTTACACTTCGTATACTTGAGCAAGCAGTCTCAGTTATACGACGGTAAAGTGACGTAGCTAGATGGGTCAGACGAGACAGATAAATGAGCTTAGAAAGTGCTGTAAGAAAAGGACCTAAGAGTTTTGAACTGTGTTCACATTGCTTGAGAAAGTGCAGGAAATGTGCAAGAGGAGAATGTAAAACGTGAGTGCCTTGAGGAATTCATTGGCAAGCGTTTCAGAGAAATATTCCGATAGATGAAATGAGAGATGAATGCCAAATAAGAGTTTGGGAGGAAGTGGTCTGCTTAAAATATGGAACGAAAATTTGACAGAAGCACAGAAGCGCGTGAACGAGGAAAAGGAGGAACTGGGCCTAGAGAAAATAGTGAGTATTTGTGATAAGAGGTAAAGGCAAGAAGGTATCGAACAGGTGGAAAGAACTACAGCAGTGAGCGGAAGTAATTGGCGAAACGGTCGAGCGGAAGAGTATGCAGGTCAAAATTCCCAGTGGAAAAAGTCGTTGGTTTAGGCGAAAGTAGGAACAGAAGACAAAAGCAGAGCATAAATATTAAAACGAGAGACAAAAGCTCAAGCGTAAAAAGTGCAGTATGGTAGAGACGTAAGAAAAATATTGACGGTAAGCAAGTTCTAAGAAAGTTATAAATAAATAAATAAAATAAGAGACAGTAACATAAGCTTACAAATTGCTGTATGAAAAGGACGTAAGTGATTAGATCTGTGCGATAGCACTTTATTTTAGTAAGTGCAGGAAAAGTGCAATGGGATAATGTTATTGTTGAGTGCTTTGAGAAAATCTTAGGAAAGTGTTTCAGAGAAATATCACAATCACTAAAATGAGAGAAAAATGCGAAATGAGAATTTGGGAGGAAGTGGTCTGCTTCAAATATGGAACGAAAATGTGGCAGAAGTACAAAAGGAAGTAAACGAGGAATATGGGGAACAAGGCCTAGAGAAAATGATGAGTAAGTGAAATGCGAAAAGAAGGCTAGAGATTATTGAACAGGTAGGAATACAGATTTTCAGGAAAGCGCGGAAGTAATTGGCGAACGGCAGAGCAGAAGAATATGCAGGTTCAAATTCTCGGTGAAAAAAGTTGATGGTTTAGGCAGAAGGAATGTGAAATAGATATTGCAGGTAATGAGAGACTTCGAGGAGGAAAGACAGACAGAGAATGAGTAAGGAAGAACAGTTCTTCTGAGCAGTGTGAAGTAGGAACAGAAGACAAAGGCGGAAAATGATCTAGGAATATGAGAAGCTCAATGAGAAGTTTTCAGGAAGAATAACAAAGAGGGTTGTTTTTCATATAGAGTCGGGAGTATTTCTTTCTGTTTGGAATTTGATGGAGTTCGAGTTTCAGGATAGAAGGGTTTATCATTGTGACGATCATGAATATGTTTGGGATATTCCAAGATTACTTCCTGAAAATAACAAACTGGATTTTCATCGGGAATCGTAGTAACGTCAAAGTCAGTATCACCAAATTCGAAACCACCATAGGGAAGACTTTGAATGAAAAAATACCAAATGAGAGTTTGGAAGGAAGTGGTATGCATTGAAAACGGAACCAAAATGCGGCAGAGAAATTCAGAAGCCAGTTAACGAGAAACATGAGGAAATGGGCCTAGATGTAAAAGTGAGTAGTTGAAATGTGAGGAAAAGCCTAGAGAGTATAGAACAGGTATAAAGAACTACAGGGAATAGCGGAAGTAGTTGGCGAAACGACATGGCGGAAGAATATGCAGGTTCAAATTCTCAGTGAGAAAAGTCATTTGTTAAGGCGAAAGGAATACGAAAATGATATTGCAGGTAATAAGAGACTTTGATGAGGTAAGAAAGACAGAGATTGAGTACGAAATAACAGTTCTTCAGCAAAGTGTGGAGTAGGAACAGAAGGCTGAGGCTGAAATGATCTAGGAAATGAGAAGCGCAATCGGGAATCGTAGTAACGTCAGAGTCAGTATCATCAAATTCAAACCCACCATAGGGAATACTTCGATTCATTGCACTACAATAGATATTATTAATGTCAGTAAAGAGCGTGTATTTTGTAGGAATTTGGGGTTTAAATCCCTCATATATTTGTTATTACTTTCAGAATATTTGTTTGAACATTGGTATATTCCTCCACGTATACCCCTTTCCAGAAAGTTTACTATCGTGATATCTTTGATAAGCTCTTATTTACACTTCGTATACTTGAGCAAGCAGTCTCAGTTATACGACGGTAAAGTGACGTAGCTAGATGGGTCAGACGAGACAGATAAATGAGCTTAGAAAGTGCTGTAAGAAAAGGACCTAAGAGTTTTGAACTGTGTTCACATTGCTTGAGAATGTGCAGGAAATGTGCAAGAGGAGAATGTGAAACGTGAGTGCCTTGAGGAATTTATGGGCAAGCGTTTCAGAGAAATATTTCGATAGATAAAATGAGAGATAAATGCCAAATAAGAGTTCGGGAGGAAGTGGTCTGCTTAAAATATGGAATGAAAATTTGACAGAAGCACAGAAGCGAGTGAACGAGGAAAAGGAGGAGCTGGGCTTAGAGAAAATAGTGAGTATTTGTGATAAGAGGTAAAGGCAAGAAGGTATCGAACAGGAGGAAAGCACTACAGCAGTGAGCGGAAGTATTTGGCGAAACGGCCGAGCGGAAGAGTATGCAGGTCGAAATTCCTAGTGGAAAAAGTCGTTGGTTTAGGCAAAAGTAGGAACAGAAGACAAAAGCAGAGCATAAATATTAAAACGAGAGACAAAAGCTCAAGCGTAAAAAGTGCAGTATGGTAGAGACGTAAGTGTTCAGATCTGTGCGATAGCACATTGCTAGAGTAAGCGCAAGAAATATGCAAGAGGAGAATGTTAATGGTGAGAGCCTTGGGAAAATCTCAGGAAAGCATTTCAGAGAAATATCCCGATCAATAAAATGAGAGAATGATGCCAAATGAGAGTTTGGGAGGAAGTGGTCTGCTTGAAATATGAAACGTAAATGTGGCAGAAGTCAGTAAGTACACGAGGAAAATAAGGAGCTTGGCCTAGTGGAAGTAGTGTGTAGGTGATATGCGTGAAAAAGGCTAGAGCTAGAAAGTAGGAACAGAAGACAAAGGCAGAGCATATATACTGAAACGAGAGACAAAAGCTCAAGCGTAAAAAATACTGTATGGTGGAGACGTAAGTGTTCAGATCTGTGCGACAGCACATTGCTTGAGTAAGTGCAAGAAATGTGCAAGAGGAGAATGTTAATGGTGAGAGCCTTGGAAAAATCTGAGGAAAACATTTCAGAGAAATATCCCGATCAATAAAATGAGAGAATGATTCCAAATGAGAGTTTGGGAGGAAGTGGTCTGCTTGAAATATGAAACGTAAAAGTGGCAGAAGTCAGTAAGTTAACAAGGAAAGTGAGGAGCTTGGCCTAGTGAAAGTAGTGAGTAAGTGAAATGCGAGAAAAAGCTAGAGATTATTGAAAAGAAATAATGAACTACAGGAAAGAGCGGCAGTATTTGGCGAAACGACAGGGCGAGAGAATAAGCAGGTTCGAATTCTCGGTGAAAAAAGTCGTTTGTAGAGGCAAAAGGAATGTAATAGAGATATTCCAGGTGATGAGAGACTTTGAAGAGGAAAGAAATACAGAGATTGAGTGGGTGAGAACAGTCCTTCAGAGAAGTGTGAGGAAGGAACAGAAGACAAAGGCAGAAAATGAACTAGGAAAATGAGAAGCGCAATAAGAATTCATTGGCAGGAATGGCAAAGAGGGAAAAGGTGAAAATCAATGAAAGAATCGACGGTAGGCAAGATCTAAGGATAGCATAAATATTGAAACGAGAGGCAAAAGCTCAAGCGTAGAAAGTGCTGTATGAAAGAGACGTAAGTGTTCATATCTGTGCGAGAGCACATTGCTAGAGTAAGTGCAAGATATGTGCGAGAGGAGAATGTGAATGGTGAGAGCCTTGGGAAAATCTCAGGAATGTGTTTCAGAGAAAAATCCCAATCAATAAAATGAGAGAATGATGCCAAATGAGAGTTTGGGAGGAAGTGGTCTGCTTGAAATATGAAACGTAAATGTGGCAGAAGTCAACAAATTATGGAGGAAAATTAGGAGCTTGGCCTAATGAAAGAAGTGAGTAAGTGAAATGAAAATCCTAGAGAGTATTGAACAGGAATAAAGATCTACAGGAAAGAGCGGAAGTAATTGGCGAAACGACAGGACGGTAGAATATGCAGGTTCAAATTCTCGGTGAAAAAAGTCGTTTGTAGAGGCAAAAGGAAAGTAAAAGAGATATTTCAGGTAATGAGGGACTTTGAAGAGGAAAGAAATACAAGAGATTGTCTCGAGGCTCTCACCATTCTCATTCTCCTCTTGCACATTTCCCGCACATTCCCAGTCAATGTGCTATCACACAGTTCAAAACAATTAGGTCCCTTTCATACAGCACTTTCTAAGCTCATGTTTCTATCTCATCTGACCAATCTAGCTAGGACACTTTGCCCTCATATAACTGAGACTGCATGTTCAAGTATACGAAGTGTAAATAAAAGCTTATCAAAGATATCACGATGGTAAATTTTCTGGAAAGGGGTATACGTGGAGGAATATGCCAATGTTCTAGCAAATATTCTGAAAGTATAAACAAATATATGAATGATATAAACCCTCAAATTCCTACAAAATACACGCTCTTTACTGACATTAATAATCTCTATGGCAGTGCAATGAGTCGCACTTTACAATTACTCATTCCCTGTTTGTCTTTCCTCTTCACAGTCTTTCATTACCTGCAATATTTTTTCTCATTCCTTTCGCCTTAACCAACGACTTTTTTCAGTGAGAATTTGGACCTACATATTCTTCCGCTCTGCCGTTTCGCCATTTACCTCCTCTCGTTCCTGTAGTTATTTCCTCATGTTCGATACTCTCTTGTCTTTTCCTTATAACATAAATACTTACTATTTTCTCTAGGCCCTGTTCCTCATTTTTCTCGTTTACTCGCTTCTGTGCTTCTGCCGCATTTTCGTTTCATATTTTAAGCAGACTTCTTCCTCCTAAACTCTCATTTGGCATTTTTCTCTCATTTTATTTATCGGGATATTTCTCCGAAAAGCTTTTCTAAGAATTCCTCAAGGCACTTAGGTTTCAAATTCTCCTCTTGCTGATTTTCTGCACTTCCTCAAGCAATGTGCTCTCACAAAGCTTAGAACACTTAGGTCCTTTCTATACATCACTTTCTAAGCTCATGTTTCTGTCTCATCTGACCCATCTAGCTACGTCATTTTACTCTCGTATAACTGAGACTGCATGCTCAAGTATACGAAGTGTAAATTAGAGCTTATCAAAGATATCACGATGGTGAATTTACTGGAAAGGAGTATACGTAGAGGAATACTCCAATGTTCAAACAATTACTCTGAAAGTAATAACAAAATGAATGAGCGATTCCTACAAAAAAAACATTCCTACAAAATACACACTCTATACTGACATTATTAATCTTTTTGTCGAAATAATGAGCCAAAGTCTTCCTATGGTGGTTCTGGATTTGGTGATACTGACATTGATGTTACTACGATTCCCGATGAGAATCCAGTTGGTTATTTGCAGGAGGTAAACTTGGAATATCCCAAACATTCTCATGATCGTCACATTAAACTAACCTAACCTTTCTATCCTTAAACTCGTACTCCACCAAATTCCATACAGAAAAAATTTTTCACGACTCTATGTAATAAGGAACCCTATTTGTTATTCTTCCTAAGAAATTCAAAACCACCATAGGGAAGAATTCGACTCATTGCACTGCCATAAAGATTATTATTGTCAGTATAGAGTGTGTATTATGTAGGAATTTGACAGTTTGAATCCCTCATACATTTGTTATTTCTTTCAGAATATTTGTTTGAACATTGGCATATTCCTCCACGTATACCCCTTTCCGGAATGTTAAACATTGTGATATCTTTGATAAATGCAGGAAATGTGCAAGAGGAAAATGTGAAACGTGAGTGCCTTGAGGAATTCATAGGAAAGCGTTTCGGAGAAATATCCCGATAGATAAAAGGAGAGAAAAATGCCAAATAAGAGTTTGGGAGGAAGTGGTCTGCTTAAAATATGGAACGAAAATTCGGCAGAAGTACAGAAGCGAGTAAACGAGGAAGACGAGGAACGGGGCCTAGAGAAAATGGTAGGTATTTGTGATATGAGGAAAAGGTAAAAAGGTATCAAACAGGAGGTAAGAACTACAGCAATGAGCGGAAGTATTTGGCGAAAAGACAGAGTGGAAGAATATGCAGGTTCAAATCCTCGGTGGAAAAAGTTGATGGTTGAGGCAGAAAGAATGTGTAATAGATATTGCAGGTAATAAGAGACTTTGAAGAGGAAAGAAAGACAGAGAATGAATAAGGAAGAACAGTTCTTCAGAGAAGTGTGAAGTAGGAACAGAAGACAAAGGCGGAAAATGATCTAGGAATATGAGAAGCGCAACGAGAAGTTTTTAGGAAGAATAACAAAGAGGGTTCATTATCATATAGAGTAGGGAGTAATTTTTTCTGTTTGGAATTTGATGGAGTACGAGTTTCAGGACTGGAGTGTTTATCACTGTGACGATCATGAATATGTTTGGGATATTCCAAGTTTACCTCCTGAAAGTTACCAACTGGATTTTCATCGGGAATCGTAGTAACGTCAAAGTCAGTATCACCAAATTCAAAACCACCATAGGGAAGACTTTGACTCATTGCACTGCCATAGAGATTATTAATGTCAGTAAAGAGCGTGTATGTTGTAGGAATTAGAGAGTTTAAATCCCTCATATATTTGTTAATACTTTCAGAATATTTGTTAGAACATTGACATATTCCTCCACGTATACCCCTTTCCAGAAAGTTTACCATCGTGATATATTTGATGACCTCTTATTTACACTTCGTATACTTGAACATGCAATCTCAGTTATATGAGGGTAAAGTGTCCGAACTAGATGGATCAGATGAGACAGAAACATGAGCTTAGAAAGTGCTGTATGAAAGGGATCTAGTTGTTTTGAACTGTGTGATAGCAAATTGATTGGGAATGTGTGGAAATGAGAATGAGTAAGGAAGAACAGTTCTTCAGAGAAGTGTGAAGTAGGAACGGAAGACAAAGGCGGAAAATGATCTAGGAATATGAGAAGCGCAATGAGAAGTTTTTAATAATAATAACAAAGAGGGTTCATTATCATATAGAGTCGGGAGTAATTTTTTCTGTTTGGAATTTGATGGAGTACGAGTTTCAGGACAGAAGTGTTTATCACTGTGACGATCATGAATATGTTTGGGATATTCCAAGTTTACCTCCTGAAAATAACCAACTGGAATTTCATCGGGAATCGTAGTAACGTCAAAGTCAGTATCACCAAATTCAAAACCACCATAGGGAAGACTTTGACTCATTGCACTGCCATAGAGATTATTAATGTCAGTAAAGAGCGTGTATTTTGTAGGAATTTGAGAGTTTAAATCCCTCATATATTTGTTAATACTTTCAGAATATTTCTTAGAACGTTGGCATATTCCTCCACGTATAGCCCTTTCCAGAAAGTTTACCATCGTGATATCTTTGATAACCTCTTATTTACAATTCGTATACTTGAACATGCAATCTCAGATATATGAGGGTAAAGTGTCCTAGCTAGATGGGTCAGATGAGACAGAAACATGAGCTTAGAAAGTGCTGTATGAAAGGTACCTAATTGTTTTGAACTGTGTGATAGCTAATTGATTGGGAATGTGTGGAAAATGTGCAAGAGGAGAATGAGGGTGAGAGCCTAGAGATAGTCTTGGCAAACTGTTTCATAGGAACATTTCGATCAACAAAATGAGAGAAATGTACCAAACTCTCATTTGGCATTTTTCTTCCATTTTATCGATCGGGATATTTCTCTGAAACGCTCTACTGAGTATTTTCCTAAGGCTCTTACCATTCACATTTTCCTCTTGCACATTTCTTGCACTTACTCTAGCAATGTGCTGTCGCACAGATCTAAACACTTTTGTCTCTACAATACAGCACTTTCTACGCTTGAGCTTCTGACTCTCGTTTTAATTTATATGTTATTCTTAGATCTTGCTTACCACAGTTCTTTCCTCGATTTTCCCGTTCTCCCTCTTCGTTATTCTTACTAGTATATTCTCATTGGGCTTCTCTTCTTCCTAGATTATTTTTCGCCTCTGTCCCCTGTTCCTTTCTCACACTTCTCTGAAGAACTGTTATTCCCTACTCATTCTCTGTATTTCTTTCCTCTTCAAAGCCTCTCTGTACATGAAATATCTCTTTTACATTTCTTTCGCCTCTACAAATGACTTCTTTCACCGAGAATTTGAACCTGCATATTCTTCTTTCTAGCTTTTTTCTCACATTTCACTTACTCACTACTTTCACTAGGCCAAGCTTCTAGGTTTCCTTGTTTACTTACTGCTGTACTTATGCCACATTTACGTTCCATATTTCTAGCAGACTACTTCCTCCCAAACCCTCATTTTGCATCATTCTCTCATTTTATTGATCGGATTATTTATCTGAAACGCTTTCACGAGATATTCCGAAGGCCTCACCATTCACATTTTTCTCTTGCACATTTCTTACACTTAGTCTAGCAATGTGCTGTCGCACAAATCTAAATACTTACGTCTCTACCATACAGATTTTTCTACGTTTGAGCTCTTGTCTCTCATTTTAATATTTATGCTATCCTTAGATCTTGCTTACCGTCAATTCTTTCCTTGATTTTCACGCTCTCCCTCTTCGTTATTATTCCTAGTGAATTCCTATTGCGCTTCTCATCTTCCTAGATCCTTTTTTGTCTTTGTCTTCTGTTCCTTCCTCACACTTCGCTGAAGAACTCTTCTTCCCTACTCATTCTCTGTCATTCTATACTCTTCAAAGTTTCTCTTTACCTGAAATATCTCTTTTACTTTCCTTTCGTCTCTACGAACGACCTTTTTCTCCGAGAATTTGAACCTGCATATTCTTCCGCCCTGTCGTTTCGCCAATTGCTTCCGCTCTTTCCTGTAGTTCCTCATTCCTGTTCAAACTCTCTAGCCTTTTTCTCACATTTATTGCGCTTCTCATATTCCTAGATCATTTCCGCCTCTGTCTTCTGCTCGTACTTCACACTTTTCTGAAGAACTGTTCTTTAATACTCAATCTCTGTCGTTCTTATCTCTTCAAAGTCTCTTATTACGTGCAATATCTCTTTCGTATTCCTTTCGCCTTAGCAAACGACTTTTTTCACAGAGAATTTGGTCCTGCATATTCTTCCGCTCTGCTGTTCTGCCTATTACTTTCGCTCGTTCCTGTAGTTCTTTCCTCAGCTTTGATTCTCTCTTGCATTTTCCTCTTATCACAAATACTCACTATTTTATCTAGGCCCAGTTCCTCATTTTCCTCGTTTACTCAATTCTGTACTTCTGCCGAATTTTCGTTCCATATTTCAAGCAGAATTTTGCCTCCCAAACTCGCATTTGGCATTTTTTTCTCATTTTATTTATCGGGATATTTCACCGTAACGCTTTCCCAAGATTTTCTCAAGGCACTCACGTTGCACATTCTCCTCTTGCACATTTCCTGAACTTTCTCGATAAATATGCTATCACACCATTGAAAACACTTAGGTCCTTTCCATACAGCACTTTCTAAGCTCATGTTTCTGTCTCATCCACCCATCTAGCAAAGAAGTTAGCGATCAGCTAAAGAAGCAATTAGATTTAACTTAAACAGTGAACTTATCGCAAAATGATTTTGAAAGTTCAATAAATAAGAAGAATTCGGATATATCAGCTAATTCCAGAACACTTTTATATACCCTAAACTCTATTGAAAACATAAATGAAGCTATGAAAAATTTATCGGATAAAATTGAACTGAAGCTGAAAGAATTTAACAATAATTTGATGACTTTTGGGTTCGCCTACCATGAGTTCATAGATGGTATTACTAATCGTGTCACTGCACTGGAAACTGATGTACTTGAAAACGATAAAATTATAATGTCCAATGAAGAACAAACGAGGAAACTATTGAAAAATATACAGGATGTTGAAAAAACAATTAAATCTTTATCAAGTATTGAAGAGAGATTGGAATTACTCTACATTACTATTAATACAATGAATGATGAGTTTAAGAAGTTGAGTAGTGAGTTTTCATCTAGTGCCTCTAAAGCTAATTCGGTCTAACAATGAACCACTCGAATTAAAAACTACAAGTTGTTATTGAACAACTTCAGCCGACTCGAAAGAATTTTCCACGTAGACGTACTGTCATAAAGGCAATCGATGACATATGGCAATGTGATTTGGCTCAATTGGATCTCTATGCCAACCAGAATAGAAAACATAAATTCATTCTAGATGTTATTGAGCATACATTGAATACGCAACAAAAATGCTTCAGAGAAATACAGAAATGTGAGGCAAAGGCTAAAGAGTATAGAACAGGTATAAAGAATTACATTGAATAGCGGAAGTAATTGGCGAAACGACAGGGCGGAAGAATATGCAGGTTCAACTACTCAGTGAAAAAAGTCGTTTGTTAAGGCAAAAGGAATGCGAGAGAGATATTGCAGGTAAATTCTTATTGCGCTTCTCATCTTCCTAGATCATTTTCCTAGGATCTAGACTGCGAAGTACAGCAGTGAGTTAACGAGGAAAATTAGGAGCTTGGCCTAGTGAAAGTAATGAGTAAGTGAAATGTGGCAAAAAGGCTAGAGAGTATTGAACTGGAATAAAAAAAAATTCGTTCGTTGAGCCGGAAGAAATGTAGAAGAGATATTTCAGGTGATGAGAGACTTTGAAGAGAAGAGAAATACAGAGAATGAGTAGGGAAAAACCGTTAATCAGCGAAGTGTCAGAAAAGAACAGAGGACGAAGTCGAAAAATAATCTAGGGAGATGAAAAGCCCAATAAGAATATACTCGGAAGAATAACAAAGAGGGATAGCAGGAAAATCAAGGTAAGAATTGACGTTAATCAAGATCTAAGAATAACATAAATATTGTAACGAGAGTCAGAAGCTCAAGCGTAGAAAGTGCTGATTTGTAGAGACGTAAGTGTTTAGATCTGTGCGATAGCACATTGCTAGAGTAAGTACAAGAAATGCGCAAGAGAAGAATGTGAATGGTGAGAGCCTTGGGAAAATCTTGTTTCGTGAAAAATTTAGTCGGCCTGGCCTTCGCCTGCCGCTCGAGAGCCCCCGTCCCGGTTCAACCACATTCCATCTCCTCCATTATGACCGAAAAAAGCCTCACGCGTTTAGTATATATACACTAGCAGGCTGGCAGATCTACCTTGTAAAGCAAACACCTAGACGGGCAGATCTACCTTTCACCCGAAAACGCCTATGTGGGCTGATCTCCCTTGTATTTCAAACTCCTAGGCGGACATAACATCCTTGTATACTAAACGCCTAGGCGGGAAGATCTACATTTTATATCAAACGCTTAGACTTGCAGAACTACCTCGCAATTCAAACGCCTAGGCAGACAGATGTACCTCTCATCCCCAAACGCCTATGCGCCCCTAAAAACATCGCGCATAAACTCCTTGAACTATCTCTCGCCTTCAAACGTTCAGAACTATCCTGTGTCCGAACATCCTCACGACTCAAACCACCTTGCACCCAGAACTACATTGTTATAAACTCTGAACGTTAGACATTTTGAACACCCAGTGCCTAAAACCAACCTTGCGCTTCGAGCAACTGCGCACTCCGACTCTCCCGGCGAAGGAGTTTCTAGAATCCTCAAACGCCTAAGCTCCTTGAACGTTCCATCGTCTGCCATCAAGAATTACCTAGCAACTGATTGTTCTTCCCTACTCATTCTCTGTATTTCTTTCCTCTTCAAAGCCTATCATTACCTGAAATATCTCTTTAACATTCTTTGTGCCTCTACGAAGAACTTTTTCTACCGAAAATATGAAGTTGCTTATTCTTCCGCCCTGTCGTTTCGCCAATTACTTCCGCTCTTTCATGTAGTTCTTTATTCCTGTTCAATACTCTCTACCATTTTCCTCAAATTTCACTTACTCACTCTTTTCCATTAGAATAATTCCTAATTTTCCTCGTTTCCTTACTTTTGTACTTCTGCCAAATTTCCGTTTCATATTTTAAGCAGACCACTTCCTCCCAAACTCTCATTTGGCATTTTTCTTCCATATTATTGATCGGGATATTTCTCTGAAACGCTCTACTGAGTATTTTCCCAAGGCTCTCTCCATTCACATTTCTTGCACTTACTCTAGCAATTTGCTGTCACACAGATCTAAACACTTACGTCTCTACAATACAGCACTTTCCACGCTTGAGCTTCTGACTCTCGTTTTAATTTATATGTTATTCTTAGATCTTACTTACCACAATTCTTTCCTTGATTTTCATATTCTCCCTCTTCGTTATTTATCATAGCATATTCTTATTGGGCTTCACTTCTTCCTTGATTATTTTTCGCCTTTGTCCCCTTTTTCTTTCTCACACTTCGCTGAAGAACTGTTCTTCCCTACTCATTCTCTGTATTTCAGACGCTTTGAACACCCAGTGCCCAAAACCAACCTTGAGCTACGAGCAACTGCGCACTCCGACTCTTCCGGCGAAGGAGTTTCTAGAATTCTCAAACGCCTAAGCTCCTTGAACGTTCCATCGTCTGCCATCCAGAATTACCTAGCAACTGACTGTTGTTCCCAACTCATTCTCTCTATTTCTTTCCTCTTCAAAGCCTCTCATTACCTGAAGTATCTCTTTTACATTCCTTGTGCCTCTACGAAAGACTTTTTTTACCGAAAATATGAACTTGAAAATTCTTCCGCCCTGTCGTTTCGCCAATTACTTCCGCTCTTTCATGTAGTTCTTTATTCCTGTTCAATACTCTCTACCCTTTTTTTCTAATTTCACTTACTCACTCTTTTCCATAGGAATAGCTCCTTATTTTCCTCGTTTCCTTACTTTTGTACTTCTGCCAAATTTCCGTCTCATATTTTAAGCAGACCAATTCCTCCCAAACTCCCATTTGGCATTTTTCTTCCATTTTATTGATCGGGATATTTCTCTGAAACGCTCTACTGAGTATTTTTTCCTAAGGATCTCACCGTTCACATTCTTCTCTTGCGCAATTCTTGCACCTACTCTAGCAATGTGGTGTCGCACAGATCTAAACACTTACGTCTCTACAATACAGCACTTTCTACGCTTGAGCTTCTGAATCTGGTTTAAATATTTATGTTATTCTTCATCTTGCTTACCACAATTCTTTCCTTGATTTTCCGTTCTCCCTCTCCGTTATTCTTCCTAGTATATTCTTATTGGGCTCCTCTTCTTTCTAGATTATTTTTCGCCTTTGTCCCCTGTTCCTTTCTCACACTACGCTGAAGAACTGCTCTTCCCTACTCATTCTCTGTATTTCTTTCCTCTTCAAAGTCTCTCATTACCTGAAATATCTCTTTTACATTTCTTTCGCTTCTACGAACGACTTTTTTAACCGAGAATTTGAATCTGCATATTCTTCTATCTAGCTTTTTTCTCACATTTCACTTACTCACTACTTTCACTAGGTTTCCTCGTTAACTTACTGCTGTACTTCTGCCACATTAACGTTTCATATTTCTAGCAGACCACTCCTCGCAAACCCTCATTTGGCATCATTATCTAATTTTATTGATCGAGTTATTTATCTGAAACGTTTTCACGAGAGAGCTTTTCAGAAAAATAACCCGATCAATGAAATGAGAGAATGATGCTAATTGAGTTTGGGAGGAAATGGTCTGCTTGAAATATGAAACGTAAATGTGGCAGAAGTACAGCAGTAACTTAACGAGGAAAATTAGGAGCTTGGCCTAGTGAAAGTAGTGAGTAAGTGAAATGTGTAGAAAAAAAAGTGGAGAGTATCGAACATGAATGAAGAACTACATGAAAGGGAGGAAGTAATTGGCGAAACGACGGGGCGGAAGAAAATGCAGGTTAGAATCTTCCGCTCTGCCGTTTCGCCTAGTACTTCCGCTCGTTTCTGTAGCTCTTTCCTCCTGTTTGATTCTCTCTTGCATTTTCCTCACATCACAAATACACACTTTTTAATCAAGGCCCAGTTCCTCATTTTCCTCGTTCACTCGCTTCTGTACTTCTGCCGAAATTTCGTTCCATATTTTAAGCAGACTACTTTTTCCCAAACTCTCATTTTGCATTCTTCTCTCATTTTATTTATCGGGATATTTCTCCGAAACGCTTTCCTAAGATTTTTTTAAGGCACTCACTTTTCACATTCTCCTCTTGCACAATTCCTGCACTTTCTCAATCAATATGCTATATAACAATTCAAAACACTTAGGTCCTTTTCATTCAGCACTTTCTAAGCTTATGCTTCTGTATACTCTCACCCATCTAGCTACGTCTAACCTAGTATACCTGAGACTGCATGCTCAAGTATACGAAGTGTAAATTAGAGCTTATTAAAAATATCACGATGGTATCTCTGAAAAGGGGTATACGTGGAGAAATATTCCAATGTGGTTTTGAATTTGATAATACTGACATTGACGTTACTACGATTCCTGTTGAGAATCTAGTTGGCTAATAAGAGGAGGTAAACTGGGAATATCCCAAATATATTCATGATCGTCAAAGTGATTTACCTTTCTGTCCTGAAACTCGTACTCCACCAAATTCCAAACAGAAAAAATCACTAACGACTTTATATGATAAGGAACCTACTTCGTTATTTTTCCAAAAAAATTCTTATTTCGCTTCTCATCTTCCTAGATCATTTTCTGCCTTTGTCTTCTGTTCCTACTTTCGCCTTAACCAACGACTTTTTCCACTGAGAATTTCGACCTGCATACTCTTCCGCTCGGCCGTTTCGCCAATCTCTTCCGCTCATTGCTGTAGTTCTTTCCTCCTGTTCGATACCTTCTCGCCTTTACCTCTCATCTCAAATATTCACTATTTTCTCTAGGCCCAGTTCCTCCTTTTCCTCGTTCACTTGCTTCTGTGCTTCTGTCAAAGTTTCGTTCCATATTTTAAAATGACCACTCCCTCCCAAACTCTTATTTGGCATTTTTCTCTCATTTTATCCATCGGAATATTTCTCTGAAACGCTTTCCTATGAATTTCTCAAGGCTTCCACGTATCACATTCTCCTCTTGCACATTTCCTGCACTTTCTCAAGCAATGTGAACACAGTTCAAAACTCTTCTGTCCTGAAACTCCTACTCCACCAAATTTCGAAAAAGAAAAAATTACTCACGACTCTATGTGATAAGGAATCTCTTTGTTATTCTTCCTCAAATAATGTTATTGCGCTTATCATATTCCTGGATCATTTCCGCCTCTGTCTTCTGTTCCTGCTTCACACTTTTCTGAAGGACTGTTCTTTCGTACTCAATCTCTGTCTTTCTTACCTCTTCAAAGTCTCTCATTACCTGCAATTTCTCGTTCGTATACCTTTCGCCTTAACAAACGGTTTTTCCACTGAGAATTTGGACCTGCATATTTTTCCGCTCTGCCGTTTCGCCAATTACTTCAGCTCATTGCTGTAGTTCTTTCCTCCTGTTCCATACATTCTTGCCTTAACCTCTTATCACAAATTTTCACTATTTTCTCTAGGCCCAGTTCCTCCTTTTCCTCGTTCACTCGCTTCTGTGTTTCTGTCAAAGTTTCGTTCCATATTTTAAGCAGACCACTTCCTCCCAAACTCTTATTTGGCATTTTTCTCTCATTTTATCCATCGAAATATTTCTTGGAACCGCTTTTCTATGAATTCCTCAAGGCACGCACGTATCACATTCTCCTCTTGCACATTTCCTGCACTTTCTCAAGCTATGTGAACTCAGTTCAAAACTCTTAGGTCCTTTTCACACAGCACTTTCTAAGCTCATTTTTCTGTCTCGTCTGACCCATCTAGCTACGTCACTTTACCCTCGTATAACTGAGACTGCTAGCTCAATTATACGAAGTGTAAATAAGAGCTTATCAAAGATATCACGATGGTAAACTTTCTGGAAAGGGGTGTACGTGGAGGAATATGCCAATGTTCAAACAAATATTCTGAAAGTAATAACAAATATATGAGGTATTCAAACCGTCAAATTTCTACAAAATACAAGCTCTTCACTGACATTAATAATCTCTAGTGCAATGAGTCAAAGTCTTCCCTATGGTGGTTTTGAATTTGGTGATACTGACTTTAACGTCTCTACGATTCCCGATGAAAATTCAGTTGGTTATTTTCAGGATGTAAACTTGGAATATCCTAAACATATTCATGATCGTCACAGTGATAAACACTTCTGTCCTGAAACTCGTACTCCACCAAATTCCAAACAGAAAAAATTACTCACGACTCTATATGATAAGGTATCTCTTTGTTATTCTTCCTAAGGAATTCTTATGGCGCTTCTCATTTCATAGATCATTTCCGCCTTTGCCTTCTGTTCCTACTTCACATTTTGCTGAAGAACTGTTATTTCGTACTCAATCTCTGTCTTTCTTACCTCATCAAAGTCTCTTATTACCTGCAATAACCCTTTCCTATTCCTATCGCCTTAACAAATGACTTTTCTAACTGAGAATTTGAACTTGCATATTCTTCCTCCCTGTTGTTTCGCCAATTACTTCCGCTCATTGCTGTAGTTCTTACCTCCTGTTTGATACCTTTTTACCTTTTCCTCATATCACAAATACCCACCATTTTCTCTAGGCCCCGTTCCTCGTCTTCCTCGTTTACTCGCTTCTGTACTTCTGCCGAATTTTCGTTCCACATTTTCAGCAGACCACTTCCTCCCAAACTCTTAGTTGGCATTTTTCTCTCAGTTTATCTATTCGAATATTTCTCTGAAACGCTTTCCTATGAATTCCTCAAGGCACTCACGTTTCACATGCTCCTCTTGCACATTTCCTGCACTTTCTCAAGCAATGTGAACACAGTTCAAAACTCTTAGGTCCTTCTCATACAGCACTTTCTAAGCTCATTTTTCTGTCTCGTCTGAATCATCTAGCTACGTCTATTTACCCTCGTATAACTGAGACTGCTTGCTCAAGTATACGAAGTGTAAATAAGTGCTTATCAAAGATATCACGATGGTAAACTTTCTGGAAAGGGGTATACGTGGAGGAATTAACCAATGTTCAAACAAATATTCATAAAGTAATAACAAATATATGAGGGATTTAAACCATCAAATTCCTACAAAATACACACTCTATACTGACATTAATTATCTTTTTGGCAATGCAATGGGTCAAAGTCTTCCCTATGGTGGGTTTGAATTTGGTGATACTGACATTGACGTTACTACGGTTCCCGATGAGAATACAGTTAGTTATCTTCAGGATGTAAACTTGGAATATCCTAAACATATTCATGATCGTCACAGTGATAAACCCTTCTGTCCTGAAACTCGTACTCCACCAAATTCCAAACAGAAAAAATTACTCACGACTCTATATGATAAGGAATCTCTTTGTTATTCTTCCTAAGAAATTCTTATGGCGCTTCTCATTTCATAGATCATTTCCGCCTTTGCCTTCTGTTCCTACTTCACATTTTTCTGAAGAACTGTTATTTCATACTCAATCTCTGTCTTTCTTACCTCATCAAAGTCTCTTATTACCTGCAATAACCCTTTCGTATTCCTTTCACCTTAACTAATGACCTTTCTCACTGAGAATTTGAACATGCATATCCTTTCTCCCTGTCGTTTCGCCAACTACTTCCGCTATTCCCTGTAGTTCTTTATACCTGTTCCATACTCTCTAGGCTTTTCCTCACATTTCAACTACTCACTTTTACCTCTAGACCCCTTTCCTCATTTTTCTCGTTTACTGGCTTCTGAATTTCTCTGCCGCATTCTGGTTCCGTTTTCAATGCATACCACTTCCTTCCAAACTCTCATTTGGTATTTTTCTCTCATTTTGTTGATCGGAATGTTTCTATGAAACAGTTTGCCAAGATTATCTCGAGGCTCTCACCATTCTCATTCTCCTCTTGCACATATCCCACACATTCTTAATCAATTTGCCATCACACAGTTCAAAACAATTAGGCCCCTTTTATACAGCACTTTCTAAGCTCATGTTTCTGTCTCATATGACCCATCTAGCTAGGACACTTTACCCTCATATAACTGAGATTGCTTGTTCAAGTATACGAAGTGTAAATAAGAGGTTATCAAAGATATCACGATGGTAAACTTTCTGGAAAGGGGTATACGTGGAGGAATATGCCAATGTTCTAACAAATATTCATAAAGTATTAACAAATATATGAGGGATTTAAACACTCAAATTCCTACAAAATACACGCTCTCTTCTGACATTAATAATCTCTTTGGCAGTGCAAAGAGTCAAAGTCTTCCCTTTGGTGGCTTTGAATTTGGTGATACTGACTTTGACGTAACTACGATTCCCGATGAAAATCCAGTTGGTTATTTTCAGTAGGTAAACTTGGAATATCCCAAACATATTCATGATCGTCACAGTGATAAACCCTTCTGTCCTCAAATTCATACTCCATCAAATTCCAAACAGAAAAAATTACTCCGGACTCTATATGATAATAAACCCTCTTTGTTATTCTTCCTAAAAACTTCTCATTGCGCTTCTCATATTCCTAGATCATTTTTCGCCTTTATCTTCTGTTCCTACTTCACACTTCTCTGAAGAACTGTTCTTTCTTACTCATTCTCTGTCTGTCTTTCCTCTTCACAGTCTTTTATTTCCTGCAATATCTATTTCACACTCCTTCTGCCTCAACCATCAACTTTTTACACCGAGAATTTGAACCTGCATATTCTTCCGCTCTGTCGTTTCGCCAATTACTTCCGCTCATTGCTGTAGTTCTTACCTCCTGTTTGATACCATTTTACCTTTTCCTCATATCACAAATACCCACCATTTTCTCTAGGCCCCGTTCCTCGTCTTCCTCGTTTACTCGCTTCTGTACTTTTGCCGAATTTTCGTTCCACATTTTCAGCAGACCACTTCCACCCAAACTCTTATTTGGCATTTTTCTCTCCTTTTATCTATAGGGATATTTCTCCGAAGCGCTTTCCTATGAATTCCTCAAGGCACTCACGTTTCACATTCTCCTCTTGCACATTCCCTGCACTTTCTAAAGCAATGTGCTATCACACAGTTCAAAACACTTAGGTCCTTTGCATACAGCACTTTCTAAGCTCATTTTTCTATCACAAATACCCCCTCTCCCAAACTCTCATTTGGCATTATTCTCTCATTTTATTTAGCGGGATATTTCTCCGAAATGCTTTTCTAAAATTTTTTCAAGGCACTGATTTTTCACGTTCTCCTCTTGCACATGTCCTGCTCTTTCTCTATCAATATGCTATCACACAGTTCAAAACACTTAGGTCCTTTTCATTCAGCACTTTCTGAGCTCATGTTTCTGTATCATCTCACCCATCTAGCTACGTCACCTTACCCTCGTATACCTGAGACTGCATGCTCAAGTACACAAAGGGTAAATTAGAGCTCATCAAAGATATCACGATGGTAAACGTGGAGAAATATGCCAAAGTTCAAACAATTACTCTGAAAGTAATAACAGATATGTGCGGTATTTAATCCCTCAAATTCCTACAAAATACACACTCTATACTGACATTAATAATCTTTATGGCAGTGCAATGAGTCAAAGTCTTCCCTATGATGGTTTCAAATTTGATGATACTGACATTGACGTTACTACGATTCCTGTTGAGAATCAAGTTGGCTATTGCCAGGAGGTAAACTTGGAATATCCCAAATATATTCATGATCGTCACAGTGATTTACCCATCTGTCCTGAAACTCGTACTCCATCATATTCCAAACAGAAAAAATCACTCACGACTCTATATGATAAGGAACCCTCTTTGTTATTCTTCCTAAAAACTTCTGCTTGCGCTTCTCATATTCCTAGATCATTTTCCGCCTTTTTCTTCCGTTCCTACTTCACACTTCTCTGAAGAACTGTTCTTCCCTACTCATTCCCTGCCTGTCTTTCCTCTCCAAAGTCTCTTATTACCTGCAATATCTATTTCACATTCCTTCTGCCTCAACCAACATTTTTTTTCACCGAGAATTTGAACCTGCATATTCTTCCGCTCTGTCGTTTTGCCAATTACTTCCGCTCTTTCCTGAAAATCTGTATTCCTTCCTGTTCAATAATCTCTAGCCGTCTTCTCGCATTTCACTTACTCACTATTTTCTCTAGGGCCAGTTCCTCAATTTCACCGTTTACTTCTTTTTGTACTTCTGCCACATTTTCGTTCAATATTTGAAGCTGAACACTTCCTCCCAAATTCTCATTTCGCATTTTTCTCTCATTTCATTGATTGTGATATTCCTCTGAAATACTTTCCTAAGATTTCTGAAATCTAAACACTCACGTCCTTTTCATACAGCACTTTCTAAGCTCATGCTACTGTCTCTTATTTTATTTATTTATTTATAACTTTCTTAGAACTTGCTAACCGTCAATATTTTCCTTGGTTTTCACACTGTCCCTTTGTTATTCTTATTATTTTTCCTAATAAATTCTTATTGCGCTCATCATATTCCTAAATCATTTTCTGCCTTTGTCTTCTATGCCTACTTCACACTCCTCTGAAAAACTGTTCTTCCCTACACATTCTTTGTCTTCCCTACCTCCTCAAAGTCACTTTTTACCTGCTATATCTCTTTCACATTCCTTTGGCCTTAACCAAAGACTTTTTCCACTGAGAAATTTTACCTGCATACTCTTCCGCTCGGCTGCTTCGCCAATTACTTCCGCTCATTGCTGTAGTTCTTACCTCCTGTTTGATACCTTTTTACCTTTTCCTCATATCATAAATACCCACCATTTTCTCTAGGCCCAGTTCCTCGTCTTTCTCGTTTACTGGCTCCCGTACTTCTGCCGAATTTTCTTTCCTTATTTTAAGCAGACCACTTCCTCCCAAACTCTTATTTGGCATTTTTCTCTCATTTTATCTACAGGATATTTCTCCGAAACGCTTTCCTATGAATTCCTCAAGGCACTCACGTTTCTCCTTTTGCACATTTCCTGCACTTTCTCAAGCAATATGCTATCACACAGTTCAAAACACTTAGGTCTTTTTCATACAGCACTTTCTAAGCTCATATTTCTGTCTCGTCTGACCAATCTAGCTACGTCACTCTACCCTCGTATAACTGTATAAATGTGGCAGAAGTACAGCTGTAAGTTAACGAGGAAAATTAGGAGCTAGGCCTAGTGATAGTAGTGAGTAAGTGAAATATGTAGAAAAAAGGCTAGAGAGTATTGATCAGGAATAAAGAACTACATGAAAGGGCGGAAGTAATTGGCGAAATGACAGGGCGGAAGGACATGCAAGTTCAAATTTTCGGTGAAAAAAGTCGCTCGTAGTGGCAAAAGGAATATGAATGAGATATATTAGGTGATGAGAAACTTTGAAGAGGAAAGAAATACAGAGAATGAGTAAGTAAGAACAGTTCTTCAGAAAAGAAGGAACGAAGGCAAAGGCGGAATATAATCTAGGAAGATGAGAAGCGCAATAATAATTGACTAGGAAGAATAACCAAGAGGGAGAGCGTGAAAATCAAGGAAAGAATTAGGAGCTTGGCCTAGTGAAAGTATTGAGTAAGTTAAATGCGAGAAAAAGGCTAGAGAGTATTGAAAATGAATAAAGAACTACAGGAAAGAGCGGCAGTATTAGTCGAAACGACAGGGCGAAAGAATATGCAGGATCAAATTCTCGGTGAAAAAAATCGATTATAGAGGCAAAAGGAGTGTAAAAGAGATATTCCAGTTAATGAGAGACTTTGAAGAGGAAAAAAATACAGAGAATGAGTAAGGAAGAACAGTTCTGAAGGAAAGTGTGAAGAAGGAACAGAAGACAAAGGCGAAAAATGATCTAGGAAGATGAGAAACGCAATAAGAATTTATTAGCAGGAATGACAAAGAGGGAGAGCGTGAAAATCAATGAAAGATTCGACAGTAGGCAAGATCTAAAGATAGCATAAATATTAAAACGAGAGACAAAGAACAAGCGTAGAAAGTGCTGTATGGGAGAGAATTAAGTGTTCAGATCTGTGCGATAGCACATTGCTAGAGTAAGTGCAAGAAATGTGCAAGAGGAGAATGTGAATGGTGGGAGCCTTGGTAAAATCTCAAGAAAGCGATTCAGAGAAAAATCCCGATCAATAAAATGAGAGAATGATGCCAAATGAGGGTTTGGGAGGAAGTGGTCTGCTTGAAATATAAAACGTAAAAGTGGCAGAAGTACAGCAGTAAGTTAACGAGGAAAATTAGGAGCTTGGCCTAGTGAAAGTAGTGAGTAAGTGAAAAATGAGAAAACGGCTAGAGAGTATTGAACAGGAATGAAGAACTACATAAAAGAGCAGAAGTAACTGGCGAAACGACAGGGCGGAAAAATATGCAAGTTCATATTCTCGGTGACAAAAAGTCGTTCGTAGAGACAAAAGGAAATTAAAAGAGAATTTCAGGTAATGAGAGACTTTGGAAATGAAAGAAATACAGAGAAAGTGTAGGGAAGAACAGTCAGTTGCTAGGTAATTCAGGATGGCAGATAATGGAACCTTCAAGGAGCTTAGGCGTTTGAGGATTCTAGAAACTCTTTCGCCGGGAGAGTCGAAGTGCCCAGTTGTTCGAAGCGCAAGGTTAGCTTTGGGCACTGGGTGTTCAAGGCGTCTGGACCTTCAGAGGGCCTGACCAATCGAGGCGCGGGGTGGTTCGAATTGTACGAGTTTTAGGCGTAAGACACTGTGGGGCGCTTGAGCGTTCATAACAAGGTAGTTCTGGGTGCAAGGTGGTTTGCGTCGAGTGGATGTTCGAACGCCGAATAGTTCTGAACGTTTGAAGGCCAAAGATAGTTCAGAGAGTTTATGCGCGATGTTTTTCGGGGCGCATAGGCGTTTGGGGATGAGAGGTACATCTGTCTGTCTAGGCGTTTGAATTGCGCGGTAGATTTGCACGCCTAAGCGTTTGATATAAAAGATCGATCTTGCCGCCTAGGAGTTTAATATACAAATTAGTTCTGTCAACCTAGGAATTTGACATACAAGGTAGATCTGCCCACAGAAGCGTTTTTGGGTGCAAGGTAGATATTCCCGTCTAGGTTTTTGATTTACAAGGTAGATCCGCCGGCCTGCTAGTGTATATATACTAAACGCGTGAGGCACTTTTCGGTCGAAATGAAGGAAGTGGAATGTGATTGAACCGGGACGGGGGCTCTCGAGCGGCAGGCAAAAGCCAGGCCAACTAAATTTTTCAAGAAACAAGATTTTCCCAGGACTCTCACCATTCACATTCTCTTCTTGCGCATTTCTTGCACTTACACTAGCAATGTGCTGTCGCACAGATCTAAACACTTACGTTTCTACCATACAGCACTTTCTACGTTCGAGTTTCTGTCTCTCGGTTTAATGTTTATGCTATTCTTAGATATTGCGTACAGTCAATTCTCTCCTTGATTTTCACGCTGTCCTTCTTCGGTATTCTTCCTAATAAAGTCTTATTGCGCTTCCAATCTTTCTAGATTATTTTCCGCCTTTTTCTTCTGTTCATTCCTCTCACTTCTTTGAAAAACTGTTCTTCCCGACTCATTCTCTGAATTGCTCCTCTTCAGAGTCTCTCATCACCTGAAATATCTCTCTTACATTACTTTTGCCTCTACGTTCGACTTTTTTCACCGAGAATTTGAATCTGCATGTTCTTCCGCCCTGTCGTTCCGCCAATTACTTCCGCTCTATCATGTAGTTCTTCATTCCAGTTCAATACTCCCTAGCCATTTTCTCACATTTCCCTTAATCACAACATTCTCTAGGCCAAGCTCCTAATTTTTCTCGTTTACGTTCTCCTGTTTTTCTGCCACACTAACGTTTCATATTTTAAGCAGACCATTTCCTCCCAAACTCTAATTTGGCACTATTCTATCATTCCATTGTTCGGGATATTCCTCTGAAACGCTTTCCTGAGATTTTCCCAAGGCTCTCACCATTCACATCCTCCTCATGCACATTTCTTGCATCTACTCTAGCAATGTGCAATTGCACAGATCCCAACACTCACGTCTCTACCATACAGCACTTTCTACGCTTGAGCTTCTGACTCTCGTTTTAATATTTATGTTATTCTTAGATATTGCGTAGAGTCAATTCTTACCTTGATTTTCACTCTGTACCTCTTTGTTATTCCTCCTGATAAATTATTTTTGCGCTTCTCATCTTCGTAGATCATTTTCTGCCTTTGTCTTCTGTTCCTTCTTCACATTTTTCTGAAGAACTGTTCTTCCTTACTCATTCTCTGTATTTCTTTCCCCTTCAAAACTTCTCATTACCAGTAATATCTCGGAAAATGATATAGGAGATGAGAAGCGCAATAAGAATTAAATAGGAAGAATAACAAAGAGGGGCAGCGTGGAATTCAAAGAAATAATTGACGGTTAGCAAGATCTAAGGATAGCATAAATATTAAAACTGGAGACTAAAGCTTCAGCGTAGAAAGTGCTGTATGTTAGAGACGTAAGTGTTTAGATCTGTGCGATAGCACATTGCTCGAGTAGGTACAAGGAATGCGCAAGAGGATTATGTGAAAGGTGAGAGCCATGGAAAAATCTTTTTTCGAAAAAAATTCAGTCAACCAGGCCTTCGCTTGCCGCCCGAGTGCCCCCTTCCCGGTTCAACCACATTCCATCCCCTCTCTTATTGTACTTCTCATTTTCCGAGGTCATTTTCCGCAGACCACTTCCTCCCAAACTCTCATTTGGCATCATTCTCTCATTTTGTTGTCGGTATATTTCTCTGAAATACTTTCCTGAGATTTTCCTGAGGCTCCCAACATTCACATTCTCCTCTTGCACATTTCTTGCACTTACTCTAGCAATGTGCTGTCGCACAGATCTAATCACTTACGTCTCTACCATACAGCACTTTCTACGCTTGAGCTCTTGTCTCTCGTTTTAATATTTATGCTATCCTTAGATCTTGCTTACCGTCAATTCTTTCCTTGATTTTCACGCTCTTCCTCTTTGCTATCATTCTTAGTGAATTCCTATTGCGCTTCTCATCTTCCTAGATCATTTTCTGCCTATGTCTTCTGTTCCTTCCTCACACTTCGCTTAGGAACTGTTCTTACTTACTCATTCTCTGTATTTCTCTACTCTTCAAAGTCTCTCTTTACATTAAATATCTCTTTTACTTTTTAAGTTTGAACATGGTATTACTAATCGTGTGACTGCATTGAAAACTGATGTACTTGAAATCGATAAAATGATAATATCCAATGAAAAACAAACGAGGAAACTATTGAAAAATATTCAGGATGTTGAAGAAACAAATAAACCTTTATCAAGCATTGAAGAGAGATTGGAATATCTCTACATTACTATTAATAAAATGAATGATGAATTTAGGAAGTTGAGTAGTGAGTTTTCATCTAGTGCCTCTAAAGCTACTACGCTGAGTGTTCTACCACCAATTCGGTCTAACAATGAACCACTCGCATAAAAAAATACAAGTTGTTAACGAACAACATAAGCCGACCCGAAATAATTTTCCACGTAGACGTACTGTCATAAAGGAAATCGATGACTTATGGCAATGTGATTTGGGTCAATTAGATCTCTATGCCAACCAGAATAGAGAACATAAATTCATTCTAGTTGTTATTGAGCATGCATAGAATACGCAACAAAAATGAGTCAGGGAAATACAGAAATGTGAGGAAAAGGCTAGAGAGTATAAAACAGGTAGGAAGAAATACATTGAATAGCGGAAGTAATTGGCGAAACGGCAGGGCGGAAGAATATGCAGGTTCAAATACTCAGTGAAAAAAGTCGTTTGTTAAGACGAAATGAATGCGAAAGAAATATTGCAGGTAAATTCTTGTTACGCTTCTCATCTTCCTAGAACAATCTTCTAGGATCTAGACTGCAGTGCGTTAAGGAGGAAAATTAGGAGCATGGCCTAGTGAAATTGAAGAGTAAGTGAAATGTGGGAAAAAGGCTAGAGAGTATTGAACAGGAATAAAGAACTACATGAACGGGCGGAAGTAATTAGCGAAACGACAGGGTGGAGGAAAATGCAAGTTCAAATTCTCGGTGAAAAAAGTCGTTCGCAGAGGCAGATGAATATGAAAGAGATATTTCCGGTAATCTTAAACTAATAATGAGGAACAGCATGAAAATCAAGGAAAGAATTGAGGGTAAGCAAGATCTAAGGATAGAGTAAACTTTCTGGAAAGGAGTACACGTAGAGTAAGATGCCAATGTTCAAACAATTACGCTGAAAGTAATAACAAATTGAATGAGCGATTTAAACCCTCAAATTCCTACAAAATACACACTCTATACTGACATTATTAATCTTTCTGTCGAAGCAATGAGCCAAAGTCTTCTTATGGTTGTTCTGAATTTTGTGACACTGATATTGACGTTACTATGATATTCGATGAGAATCCAGTTGGTTATTTTCCAGAGGTGAACTTGGAATATCCCAAACATTCTCATGATCGTCACATTTATCTTTCTATCCTCAAACTCGTGCTCCACCAAATTCCATACAGAAAAAATTACTCACGACTCTATGTAATAAGGAACCCTATTTGTTATTCTTCCTAAGCATTTCTTATTGCGCTTCTCATATTCCTAGATCATTTTCGCCTCTGTCATCTGCTCGTACTTCACACTTTTCTAAAGAACTGTTCTTTAATACTCAATCTCTGTCTTCCTTATCACTTCAAAGTCTCTTATTACCGGCAATATCTCTTCCGTATTCCTTTCGCCTTAGCAAACGATTTTTTTCACTGAGAATTTGAACCTGCATATTCTTCCGTCCTGTCGTTTTGTCAATTAACTCCACTATTCCCTGCAGTTCCTTATACCTGTTCTATACTCTCTAGCCTTTTCCTCGCATTTTATCTACTCACTATTTCCTCTAGGCCCAGTCCCTCAATTTCCTCGTTTACTCGCTTCTGTATGTCTCAGCCGCATTTTTGTTTCGTATTCAATGCATATCACTTCCTTCCATAACCTGATTTGGCCTCCTCCCCCTCTTGTACATTTTTTCCTCTTACACAAGCTATGGACTGTCGCACAGATCTTAACTCTTACGTCTCTTTCATACAGCAGTATGCTTCTATCTCTTGTTTTAATATTTTAGCCTTTCTTTGAGCTTGCTTACCGTCAATTCTTTTTTTGATGTTAACACTGTCCCTCTTTGTAAATATTTCTAAATAATTCCTATTGCGCATCTCATATTCCTTGATCATTTTCCGACGTCTGTTCCTACTTCTTACTTTTCTGAAGAGCTTGTCTTTCGTACTCAATCTCTGTCTTTCTTACTTCTTCAAAGTCTTCTATCAATTGCAATATTTCTTTCGTATTCCTTTCGCCTCAACAAACGACTTTTTTCACTGAGAATTTGGTCCTACATATTCTTCCGCTTTGCCGTTTCGCCTATTACTTCCGCTCGTTCCTGTAGTTCTTTCCTCCTGTTTGATTCTCTCTTGCATTTTCCTCATATCACAAATACTCACTTTTTTATCTAGGCACAGTTCCTCATTTTCCTCGTTTATTCAATTCTGTACTTCTGCCCAATTTTCGTTCCATATTTCAAGCAGAATTTTTCTTCCCAAACTCTCATTTGGCATTTTGCTCTCATTTTATTTATCGGGATATTTCTCCGAAACGCTTTCCTAAGATTTTCTCAAGGCACTCTCGTTTCACATTCCCCTCTTGCACATTTCCTGCACTTTCTCGATCAATATGCTATCAAACAGTTGAAAACACTTACTTCCTTTTCATACAGCACTTTCTAAGCTCATGTTTCTGTCTCATCTCACCCATCTAGCTAAGTAGTTAGCGATCAACTAAAGAAGCAATTAGATTTAATTTAATAATTGAACTTATCGCAAAATGATTTTGAAGGTACAATAAATAAAAAGAATTGGGATATATCAGCTAATTCCAGAAAACTTTTATATACCCTAAATTCAATTGAATTAATAAATAAAGCTATGAAACATTTATCGGATAAAATTGAACTGAAGCTGAAAGAATCTAACAATAGTATGAAGACTTTTGGGTTAGCCTATCATAAGTTCAAAGATGGTATTACTAATCGTGTGACTGCACTCGAAACCGATGTACTTGGAAACGATAAAATGATAATATCCTATGAAAAACAAACGAGGAAACTATTGAAAAATATTCAGGATGTTGAAGGAACAATTAAACCTTTATCAAGCATTGAAGAGAGATTGGAAATACTCTACATTACTATTAATACAATGAATGATGAATTTAAGAAGTTAAGTAGTGAGTTTTCATCTAGTGCCTCTAAAGCTACTACGCTGAGTGTTCTACCACCAATTCGGTATAACAATGAACCACTCGCATGAAAAAATACAAGTTGTTAACGAACAACATAAGCCGACCCGAAAGAATTTTCTACGTAGACGTAGTGTCATAAAGGCAATCGATGACTTATGGCAATGTGATTTGGGTCAATTAGATCTCTATGCCAACCAGAATAGAGAACATAAATTCATTCTAGCTGTTATTGAGCATGCATTGAATACGCAACAAAAATGCGTCAGAGAAATACATAAATGTGAGGAAAAGGCTAGAAAGTATAGAACAGGTATGAAGAAATACATTGAATAGCGGAAATAATTAGCGAAACGACAGGGCGGAAGAATATGCAGGTTCAAATACTCAGTGAAAAAGTCGTTTGTTAAGGCGAAATGAATGCGAAAGATATATTGCAGGTAAATTCTTATTACGCTTCTCATCTTCCCAAATCATTTTCCTAGGATCTAGACTGCGAAGTACAGCAGTGAGTTAACGAGGAAAATTAGGAGCTTGGCCTAGTGAAATTAATGAGTAAGTGAAATGTGGGAAGAAGGCTAGAGAGTATTGAACTGGAATAAAGAACTACATGGAAGAGCGTAAGTAATTGGTGAAACGACAGGGCGGAAGAATATGCAGGCTCAAATTCTCGGTGGAAAAATTCGTTCGTAGAGGCGAAAGAAATGTAAAAGATATATTTCAGGTAATGAGAGACTTTGAAGAGGAAAGAAATACAGAGAATGAGTAGGGAAGAACAGTTCTTCAGCAAAGTTTGAGAAAAGAACAGGGGACAAAGTCGAAAAATAATCTAGGAAGATGAGAAGCCCAATAAGAATATACTAGGAAGAATAACAAAGAGGGATAGCGGGGAAATCAAGGAAACAATTGACGTTAATCAAGATCTAAGAATAACCTAAATACTAAAACGATAGTCAGAAGCTCAAGCGTAAAAAGTGCTGAATTGTAGAAAAGTAAGTGTTTGGATCTGTGTGACAGCACATTGGTAGAGTAAGTACAAGAAATGCGCAAGAGAAGAATGTGAATGGTGAGAGCCTAGGGAAAATCTTGTTTCGTAAAAAATTTAGTCGGCCTGGCTTTCGCCTGCTGGTCGAGAGACCCCGTCCCGGTTCAACCACATTCCATCCCCTCCATTTTGACCGAAAAGTGCCTCACGCATTTAAAATATAAACACTAGCAGGCCGGCAGATCTACCTTGTAAAGCAAACACCTAGACGGGCAGATCTATCTTGCACCCAAAAACGCCTATGAGGGCTGATCTACCTTGTATATCAAACTCCTAAGAGGACAGAACATCCTTGTATATTAAACGCCTAGGCGGGAAGACCTACCTTTTATATCAAACGCTTAGACGTGCAGATCTACCTCGCAATTCGAACGCCTAGGCAGACAGATGTACGCCTATGCGCCCCTAAAAACATCGCGCATAAACTCCCTGAACAATCTCTCGCCTTCAAACGTTCAGAACTATCCTGCGTCCGAACATCCTTACGACTCAATTCACCTTGCAACCAGAACTACCTTGTTATAAACGCTCAAGCGCCTCACCGTGTCTTACGCCTAAAATTCGTACTCTTCGAACCACCCCGCGCCTCTATAGGTCAGGCCCTCTGAACGTCCAGACGCTTTGAACACCCAGTGCCCAAAACCAACCTTCCGCTTCGAGCAACTGCGCACTCCGTCTCTCCCGGCAGAGGAGTTTCTAGAATCCTCAAACGCCTAAGCTCCTTCAACGTTCCATCGTCTGCCATCCAGAATTACCTAGCAACTGACTGTTCTTTCCTACTCATTCTCCGTATTTCTTTCCTCTTCAAACCCTCTCATTACCTGAAATATCTCTTTTACATTCCTTGTGCCTCTACGAAGGACTTTTTTTACTGAGAATATGATCTTGCATATTTTTCCGCCCTGTCGTTTCGCCAATTACTTCCGCTCTTTCATGTAGTTCTTTATTCCTGTTTAATACTCTCTACCCTTTTTCACAAATTTCACTTACTCACTCTTTTCCATAGGAAAAGCTCCTAATTTTCCTCGTTTCCTCACTTTTGTACTTTTGCCAAATTTCCGTTTCATATTTTAAGCAGACCACTTCCTACCAAACTCTCATTGGCATTTTTCTTTCATTTTATTGATCGGGATATTTCTCTGAAACGCTCTACTGAGTATTTTCCCAAGGCTCTCACCATTCACATTCTCGTCTTGCACATTTCTTGCACTTATTCTAGCAATGTGCTGTCGCACAGATCTAAACACTTACGTCTCTACAATACACAATTTCTACACTAGAGCTTCTGACTCTCGTTTTAATTTTTATGTTATTCTTAGATCTTGCTTACCACAATTTTTTCATGATTTTCCCGCTCTCCCTCTTCGTTTTTCTTCCTAGTATATTCTTATTGGGCTTCTCTTCTTCCTAGATTATTTTTCGCCTTTGTCCCCTCTTCCTCTCTCCCACTTCGCTGAAGAACTGTTCTTCCATACTCATTCTCTGTATTTCTTTCCTCTTCAAAGTCTCTCATTACCTGAAATATCTCTTTTACATTTCTTTCGCCTCTACGAACGACTTTTTTCACCAAGAATTTGAACCTGCATATTCTTCTTTCTGGCGTTCTTCTCACATTTCACTCACTCACTACTTTCACTAGGCCAAGCTCCTAGGTTTCCTAGTTAACTTACTGCTGTACTTCTGCCACATTTACGTTTCATATTTCTAGCAGACTACTTCCTCCCAACACCTCATTTGGCATAATTCTCTCATTTTGTTGATCGGGTTATTTATCTGAAACGCTTTCACGAGATTTTCCTGAGGCTCCCACCATTCACATTCTCCTCTTGCACTTACTCTAGCAATGTGCTGTCGCACAGATCTAATCACTTACGTCTCTACCATACAGCACTTTCTACGCTTGAGCTCTTGTCTCTCGTTTTAATATTTATGCTATCCTTAGATCTTGCTTCCTCTTTGCTATTATTCCTAGTGAATTCCTATTGCGCTTTTCATCTTCCTAGATCATTTTCTGCCTTTGTCTTCTGTTCTTTCCTCACACTTCGCTTAAGAACTGTTCTTACTTACTCATTCTCTGTATTTCTCTACTCTTCAAAGTCTCTCTTTACATGAAATATCTCTTTTACTTTTTAAGTTTAAACATGGTATTACTAATCGTGTGACTGCTTTGGAAACTGATGTACTTGAGATCGATAAAATGATAATATCCAATGAAAAACAAACGAGGAAACTATTGAAAAATATTCAGGATGTTGAAGAAAGAATTAAACATTTATCAAGCATTGAAGAGAGTTTGGAATTACTCTACATTACTATTAATACAATGAATGATGAATTTAAGAAGTTGAGTAGTGAGTTTTCATCTAGTGCCTCTAAAGCTACTACGCTGAGTGTTCTACCACCAATTCGGTCTGACAATGAACCACTCCCTTAAAAAAATACAAGTTGTTAACGAACAACATAAGCCGACCCGAAATAATTTTCCACGTAGAGGTACTGTCATAAAGGAAATCGATGACTTATGGCAATGTGAGTTGGGTCAATTAGATCTCTATGCCAACCAGAATAGAAAACATAAATTCATTCTAGTTGTTATTGAGCATGCATAGAATACGCAACAAAAATGCGTCAGAGATATACAGAAATGTGAGGAAAAGGCTAGAGAGTATAGAACAGGTATGAAGAAATACATTGAATAGCGGAAATAATTGGCGAAACGACAGGGCGGAAGAATATGCAGGTTCAAATACTCAGTGAAAAAGTCGTTTGTAAAGGCGAAATGAATGCGAAAGATATATTGCAGGTAAATTCTTATTACGCTTCTCATCTTCCTAGATCATTTTTCTAGGATCTGGACTGCGAGGTACAACAGTGAGTTAACGAGGAAAATTAGGAGCATGGCCTAGTGAAATTAATGAGTAAGTGAAATGTGGGAAAAAGGCTAGAGAGTATTGAACAGGAATAAAGAACTACATGAAAGGGCGGAAGTAATTCGCGAAACGACAGGGCGGAAAAAAATGCAAGTTCAAATTCTCGGTGAAAAAAGTCGTTCGTAGAGGTAGAAGGAATATGAAAGAGATATTTCCGGTAATGAGTAACTGATAATGAGTAACAGCGTGATAATGAGGAACAGCGTGAAAATCAAGGAATGAATTGAGGGTAAGCAAGATCTAAGGATAGAGTAAACTTTATGGAAAGGAGTATACGTAGAGGAATATGCCAATGTTCAAACAATTACTCTGAAAGTAATAACAAATTGAATGAGCGATTTAAGCCCTCAAATTCCTAAAAAATACACACTCTATACTGACATTATTAATCTTTCTGGCGAAGCAATGAGCCAAAGTCTTTTTATGGTGGTTCTGAATTTTGTGATACTGATATTGACGTTACTACGATTCCCGATGAGAATCCAGTTGGTTATTTTCCAGAGGTTTGGGAATATCCCAAACATTCCCATGATCGTCATATTTATCTTTCTTTCCTCAAACTCGTAGTCCACCAAATTCCATACAGAAAAAATTACTCACGACTCTATGTAATAAGGAACCCTATTTGTTATTCTTCCTAAGAAATTCTTATTACGCTTCTCATATTCCTTGATCATTTTCGCTCCTGTCATCTGCTCGTACTTCACACTTTTCCGAAGAACTGTTCTTTAATACTCAATCTCTGTCTTTCTTATCTTTTCAAAGTCTCTTATTACCTGCAGTATCTCTTTCGTATTCCTTTCGCCTTAGCAAACGACTTTTTTCACTGAGAATTTGAACCTGCATATTCTTCCGTCCTGTCGTTTTGTCAATTAACTCCACTATTCCCTGCAGTTCCTTGTACCTGTTCTATACTCTCTAGCCTTTTCCTTGCATTTCAACTACTTACTATATCCTCTAGGCCCAGTTCCTCAATTTCGTCGTTTACTCGCTTCTATATGTCTCTGCCGCACTTTGTTTTGTTTTCAATGCATACCACTTCCCTCTATATCCTGATTTGGCCTCCTCCTCCTCATCTTGTACATTTTTTCCTCTTACACAAGCTATGGGCTGTCGCACAGATCTTAACTCTTACGTCTCTTTCATTCATCAGTTTCTAAGCTCATGCTTCTATCTCTTGTTTTAATAATTTAGCCTTTCTTTGAGCTTGCTTACCGTCAATTCTTTTTTTTTGATGTTAACACTGTCCCTCTATGTAAATTTTCCTAAATAATTCTTATTGCGTATCTCATATTCCCTGATCATTTTCCGACGTCTGTTCCTACTTCACACTTTTCTGAAAAACTTGTCTTTCGTACTCAATCTCTGTCTTTCTTACCTCTTCAAAGTCTCCTATCACCTGCAATATCTCTTCCGTATTCCTTTCGCCTCAACAAACGACTTTTTTCACTGAGAATTTGGTCCTACATATTTTTCCGCTCTGTCGTTTCGCCTATTACTTCCGCTCGTTCCTGTAGTTCTTTCCTCCTGTTTGATTCTCTCTTGCATTTTCCTCATATCACAAATACTCACTTTTTTATCTAGGCACAGTTCCTCATTTTCCTCGTTTATTCAATTCTGTACTTCTGCCGCATTTTCGTTCCATATTTTAAGCAGAATTTTTCTTCCCAAACTCTCATTTGGCATTTTTCTCTCATTTTATTTATCGGGATATTTCTCCGAAACGCTTTCCTAAGATTTTCTCAAGGCACGCTCGTTTCACATTCTCCTCTTGCACATTTCCTGCACTTTCTCGATCAATATGCTATCACACAGTTGAAAACACTTAGTTCCTTTTCATATAGCACTTTCTGAGGTCATGTTTCTGTCTCATCTCACCCATCTAGCTAAGTAGTGAGCGATCAACTAAAGAAGCATTTAGATTTAATTTAAACATTGAACTTATCACAAAATGATTTTGAAAGTACAATGAATAAAAAGAATTCGGATATATCAGCTAATTCCAGAACACTTTTATATACCCTAAACTCAATTGAAAATATAAATGAAGCTATGAAACATTTATCGGATAAAATTGAACTGAAGCTGAAAGAATCTAACAATAATTTGAGGACTTTTGAGTTAGCCTATCATAAGTTCAAAGATGGTATTACTAATCATGTGACTGCACTGGAAACAGATGTACTTGAAAACGATAAAATGATAATATCCAATGAAGAACAAACGAGGAAACTATTGAAAAATATTCGACTTTTTTCACTGAGAAATTGAACCTGCATATTCTTCCGTCCTGTCACTTTGTCAATTAACTCCACTATTCCCTGCAGTTCCTTATACCTGTTCTATACTCTCTAGCCTTTTCCTTGCATTTCAACTACTCACTATTTCCGCTAGACTCAGTTCCTCAATTTCCTCGTTTACTCGCTT
The DNA here is from genome assembly GCA_013387265.2 of Cryptolaemus montrouzieri. Taxonomy (NCBI): domain Eukaryota; kingdom Metazoa; phylum Arthropoda; class Insecta; order Coleoptera; family Coccinellidae; genus Cryptolaemus; species Cryptolaemus montrouzieri. The sequence goes on from JABFTP020000185.1 coordinate 59,119,495, forward strand.
CTGTATGTCTCTGCCGCATTTTTGTTTCGTATTCAATGCATACCACTTCCTTCATTAACCTGATTTGGCCTCCTCCTCCTCATATTGTACATATTTTCCTCTTACACAAGCTATGGGCTGTCGCACAGATCTTAACTCTCACGTCTCTTTCATTCAGCAGTTTCTAAGCTCATGCTCCTATCTCTTGTTTTGATATTTTAGCCTTTCTTTGAGCTTGCTTTCCGTCAATTCTCTTTTTGATGTTAACACTGTCCCTCTATGTAAATTTTCCTAAATAATTATGATTGCGCATCTCATATTCCTTGATCATTTTCCGACGTCTGTTCCCACTTCACACTTTTCTGAAAAACTTGTCTTTCGTACTCAATATCTGTCTTTCTTACCTCTTCAAAGTCTCCTATCACCTGCAATACCTCTTTTGTATTCCTTTCGCCTCAACAAACGACTTTTTCACTGACAATTTGGTCCTACATATTCTTCCGCTATGCCGTTTCGCCTATTTTTTCCGCTCGTTCCTGTAGTTCTTTCCTCCTGTTTGATTCTCTCTTGTATTTTCCTCATATCACAAATACTCACTATTTTATCTAGGCACAGTTCCTCATTTTCCTCGTTTATTCAATTCTGTACTTTTGCCGAATTTTCGTTCCATATTTTAAGCAGAATTTTTCTTCCCAAACTCTCATTTGGCATTTTTTCTCATTTTATTTATCGGGATATTTCTCCGAAACGCTTTCCTAAGATTTTCTCAAGGCACTTACGTTGCACATTCTCCTCTTGCACATTTCCTGAACCTTCTCGATCGAAATGCTATCACACAGTTGAAAACACTTAGGTCCTTTTCATACAGCTATTTCTAAGCTCATGTTTCTGTCTCATCTCACCCATCTAGCTAAGAAGTTAGCGATCAACTAAAGAAGCAATTAGATTTAACTTGAACAGTGAATTTATCGCAAAATGATTTTGAAAGTTCAATAAATAAAAAGAATTCGGATATATCAGCTAATTCCAGAACACATTTATATACCCTAAACTCAATTGAAAATATAAATGAAGCTATGAAACATTTATCGGATAAAATTGAACTAAAGCTGAAGGAATCTAACAATAATTTGATGACTTTTGGGTTAGCCTATCATAAGTTCAAAGATGGTATTACTAATCGTGTGACTGCACTGGGAACTGATGTACTTGAAAACGATAAAATGATAATATCCAATGAAGAACAAACGAGGAAACTATTGAAAAATATTCAGGATGTTGAAGAAACAATTATACCTTTATCAAGCATTGAAGAGAGATTGGAAATACTCTACATTACTATTAATACAATGAATGATGAATTGAAGAAGTTGAGTAGTGAGTTTTCATCTAGTGCCTCTAAAGCTACTACGCAGAGTGTTCTACCACCAATTTTTTCTAACAATGAACCACTCGCATGAAAAAATACAAGTTGTTAACGAACAACATAAGCCGACCCGAAATGATTTTCCACGTAGACGTACTGTCATAAAGGAAATCGATGACTTATGGCAATGTGATTTGGGTCAATTAGATCTCTATGCCAACCAGAATAGAAAACATAAATTCATTCTAGTTGTTATTGAGCATGCATAGAATACGCAACAAAAATGCGTCAGAGAAATACAGAAATGTGAGGAAGAAGCTAGAGAGAATAGAACAGGCATAAAGAAATACATTGAATAGCGGAAGTAATTGGCGAAACGACAGGGCGGAAGAATATGCAGGTTCAAATACTCAGTGAAAAAGTCGTTTGTTAAGGCGAAATTAATGCAGAAGAGATATTGCAGGTTAATTCTTATTACGCTTCTCATCTTCCTAGATCATTTTCCTAGGATCTAGACTGCGAAGTTCAGCAGTGAGTTAACGAGGAAAATTAGGTGCATGGCCTAGTGAAATTAATGAGTAAGTGAAATGTGGGAAAAAGGCTAGAGAATATTGAACAGGAATAAAGAACTACATGAAAGGGCGGAAGTAATTAGCGAAGCGACAGGGCGGAAGAAAATGCAAGTTCAAATTCTCGGTGAAAAAAGTCGTTCGTAGAGGCAGAAGGAATATGAAAGAGATATTTCCGGTAATGAGAAACTGATAATGAGGAACAGCGTGATAATGAGGAACAGCGTGAAAATCAAGAAAAGAATTGAGGGTAAGCAAGATCTAAGGATAGAGTAAACTTTCTGGAAAGGAGTATACGTAGAGGAATATGCCAATGTTCAAAAACATACTCAGATATGTGCGGTATTTAATCCCTCAAATTCCTACAAAATACACACTCTATACTGACATTATTAATCTTTCTGGCGAAGCAGTGAGCCAAAGTCTTCTTATGGTGGTTCTGAATTTTGTGATACTGATATTGACGTTACTACGATTCCCGATGAGAATCCAGTTGGTTATTTTCCAGAGGTAAACTTGGAATATCCCAAACATTCTCATGATCGTCACATTTATCTTTCTATCCTCAAATTTGTTCTCCACCAAATTCCATACAGAAAAAATTACTCACGACTCTATGTAATAAGGAACCCTATTTGTTATTCTTCCTAAAAAATTCTTATTGCGCTTCTCATATTCCTAGATCATTTTCGCCTCTGTCATCTGCTCGTACTTCACACTTTTCTGAAGAACTGTTCTTTAATACTCAATCTCTGTCTTTCTTATCTCTTCGAAGTCTCTTATTACCTGCAATATCTCTTTCGTATTCCTTTCGCCTTGGCAAAAGCCAGGCCAACTAAATTTTTCACGAAACAAGATTTTCCCAGGACTCTCACCATTCACATTCCCCTTTTGCGCATTTCTTGCACTTACACTAGCAATGTGCTGTCGCACAGATCTAAACACTTACGTTTCTACCATACAGCACTTTCTACGTTTGAGTTTCTGTCTCTCGTTTCAATATTTATGCTATTCTTAGATATTGCGTACAGGCAATTCTTTCCTTGATTTTCACGCTGTCCTTCTTCGTTATTCTTCCTAATAAAGTCTTATTGCGCTTCCAATCTTTCTAGATTATTTTCCGCCTTTTTCTTCTGTTCATTCCTCTCACTTCTTTGAAGAACTGTTCTTCCCAACTCATTCTCTGAATTGCTCCTCTTCAGAGTCTCTCATTACCTGAAATATCTCTCTTACATTACTTTTGCCTCTACGTACGACTTTTTTCACCGAGAATTTGAATCTGCATGTTCTTCCGCCCTGTCGTTCCGCCAATTACTTCCGCTCTATCATGTAGTTCTTCATTCCAGTTCAATACTCCCTAGCCATTTTCTCACATTTCTCTTAATCACAACATTCTCTTGGCCAAGCTCTTAATTTTTCTCGTTTACGTTCTCCTGTTTTTCTGCCACACTTGCGTTTCATATTTTAAGCAGACCATTTCCTCCCAAACTCTAATTTGGCATTATTCTAGCATTCGATTGTTCGGGATATTCCTCTGAAACGCTTTCCTGAGATTTTTCCAAGGCTCTCACCATTCGCATCCTCCTCATGCACATTTCTTGTATCTACTCTAGCAATGTGCAATTGCACAGATCCCAACACCCAGGTCTCTACCATACAGCACTTTCTACGCTTGAGTTTCTCACTCTTGTTTTAATATTTATGTTATTCTAAGATCTTGCGTAGAGTTAATTCTTACCTTGATTTTCACTCTGTACCTCTTTGTTATTCCTCCTGATAAATTATTTTTGCGCTTCTCATCTTCCTAGATCATTTTCGGCCTTTGTCTTCTGTTCCTTATTCACATTTTTCTGAAGAACTGTTCTTCCTTACTCATTCTCTGTATTTCTTTCCCCTTCAAAGTTTCTCATCACCAGAAATATCTCGGAAAATGATATAGGGAGATGAGAAGCGCAATAAGAATTAACTAGGAAGAATAACAAAGAGGGGCAGCGTGGAAATCAAGGAAATAATTGACGGTTAGCAAGATCTAAGGATAGCATAAATATTAAAACTGGAGACTAAAGCTTCAGCGTAGAAAGTGCTGTATGTTAGAGACGTAAGTGTTTAGATCTGTGCGATAGCACATTGCTCGAGTAGGTACAAGAAATGCGCAAGAGGAGTATGTGAAAGGTGAGAGCCATCGAAAAATCTTGTTTCGAAAAAAATTCAGTCAACCAGGCCTTCGCTTGCCGCCCGAGTGCCCCCTTCCCGGTTTAACCACATTCCATCCCCTCTCTTATTGTGCTTCTCATTTTCCAAGGTCATTTTCCGCAGACCACTTCCTCCCAAACTCTCATTTGGCATCATTCACTCATTTTATTGTCGGTATATTTCTCTGAAATACTTTCCTGAGATTTTCCTAAGGCTCCCACCATCCACATTCTCCTCTTGCACATTACTTGCACTTACTCTAGCAATGTGCTGTCGCACAGATCTAATCACTTACGTCTCTACCATACAGCACTTTCTACTCTTGAGCTCTTGTCTCTCGTTTTAATATTTATTCTTTCCTTAGATCTTGCTTACCGTCAATTCTTTCCTTGATTTTCACGCTCTTCCTCTTTGCTATTATTCCTAGTGAATTCCTTTTGCGCTTCTCATCTTCCTAGATCATTTTCTGCCTCTGTCTTCTGTTCCTTCCTCACACTTCGCTTAAGAACTGTTCTTACTTACTCATTCTCTGTATTTCTCGACTCTTCAAAGTCTCTCTTTACATGAAATATCTCTTTTACTTTTTAAGTTTGAACATGGTATTACTAATCGTGTGACTGCATTGAAAACTGATGTACTTCAAATCGATAAAATGATAATATCCAATGAAAAACAAACGAGAAAACTATTGAAAAATATTCAGGATGTTGAAGAAACGAATAAACCTTTATCAAGCATTGAAGAGAGATTGGAATATCTCTACATTACTATTAATACAATGAATGATGAATTTAAGAAGTTGAGTAGTGAGTTTTCATGTAGTGCCTCTAAAGCTACTACGCTGAGTGTTCTACCACCAATTCGGTCTAACAATGAACCACTCGCATGAAAAAATACAAGTTGTTAACGAACAACACAACCCGACCCGAAATAACTCTCCACGTAGACGTACTGTCATGAAGGAAATCGATGACTTATGGCAATGTGATTTGGGTCAATTAGATCTCTATGCCAACCAGAAAAGAGAATATAAATTCATTCTAGTTGTTATTGAGCATGCATAGAATACGCAACAAAAATGCGTCAGAGAAATACATAAATGTGAGGAAAAGGCTAGAGAGTATAGAACAGGTATAACGAAAAACATTGAATAGCGAAAGTAATTGCAGGTTCAAATTGTCGGTGAAAAAATTCGTTCGTAGAGGCGAAAGAAATGTAAAAGAGATATTTCAGGTAATGAGAGACTTTGAAGAGGAAAAAAATACAGAGAATGAGTAGGGAAGAACAGTTCTTCAGCAAAGTGTTACAAAATGCATGACTACATCGAAAACACCATTGAGATGCAAGCTTGAGGTTGATGGTAAATCTATCCAGCAGGAAATAAAATTTAAATATCTCGGGATAGAGATTTCGGGCTACGGAGATGTCGAGGCGGAGGTAAGGGAGCAAGCAACAAAAGCAACAAGAGTAGCAGGATGTCTGAATGACACAATATGGCGCAATAAGCATATCGTAATTGAGGCCAAGGCACGAATCTACAAAGCAACTGTAAGGCCCATTATGACATACACCACAGAAACTAGACCAGAAACAACGAAAACCAGGCGACTACTGGAGACAACCGAAATGAAGGTACTTCGCAGGATAGCAGGGAAAACACTGCTCAACAGAGAGAGGAGTGAGAATATTAGAAACATGTGCAAGGTGGACAACATTGGCAACTGGGTATTGAACAGAAAACAGGAGTGGAATGACCATATAAACAGAATGGATGACAGAAGAATAGTGAAATCGCCAGTGATAGATTTCCACTGGGGCGCAGAAGCGTGGGACGACCACGAAAAAAGTGGAGTGACAACTTGAACGTTCCGTAACAGACGAACGACCGAAGAATAAACAGGCGGTTTCGCCTAAAATAAAGTTGGAGGAAGAAGAAGAAGAAGAAGATCATGGCGGTGTTGTGTACTAGGAATTCTCGCCAGAAGGTCGAACGGCAAATAAACAATATTTCCTGTGCATTATGCGGCCTTTCAGTAAGCAAATTCTTCGAAAAAGTTCAGATTTGTGGAAAGATCCCGCATGGATTTTGCACCACTATACCGTACCATCTCTCAAGGATATCATTGTGATTCAATTTCTGATCAGAAACTCAACAAATATCAGCGGGTAACCACCGGATACACCTGATATGGATCCGGCTGACTTTTTTGTTTTTCTAAAACTCAAAATTTCGCTTCGAGATACCCGTTTTGAATCTATAGACGACATGAAGGAGAATTCGTGGTGTGAACTGAGGTCGATTCCGAAATAAGCGGAAAAATATTTCGATGCTTACTTTGCCTACTTTGAAGGCAATACAGTAAATTTAGATGATAAATATTCCTGGTACTTTTTCGACAGAATGTATACATTTCATGTTTACATAAGGAAAATAGTTAATTAACTTCATTCGAAAATCTTTGGGTTATTTCATCTTAATCTAATGTAATTCCAAGAATTTTTTCATTTGTCCTAAGAAGATAAATAAAAAGATTCCTGTCAAACTGGAATTGAATAATGCAATGTTTTATGGAAAAAGTAAATTCACTATTTTCCTTATACGGGGTGTGGCAGCATAAATTCCTTTTTTCAAAAGTAAATAAAACCCTTTGTATGAATCAGAAGATTTGTATTTGTTTTGTTGTAATGTAGGCTCATATTTACACTTGTAGACAGATACATAAAGTTTTGTTTTACTGGTTAAATCGATTTCTGGCGTTTGTCATGACTCCTGCCAGCATTGCAGGCGTTATGTTGGCAATGTCTCTCCCGATGTTGGTGTTCAAATCTTGTAGCGTCCTTGGATGGTTCACATAAACCATCCCATAGAAAGAATCACAAGAGGTCAAATCGGGAGAGTGGGTCGGCCACTCCAAATTGTCCCTAATTGAGATGAGGCGTCCTGGAAAGTGTTCTCTCAAAACAGCCATCGATGCTCAGGTATGTGCCGTTGCACTGTCTCGTTGGAACCAAATGTCACCTAAGTCGAACTCATCTTGCCGTGGGAAAAAACTTCCTGTAACTTGTTAGCATACCGGTCCGAATTCACTGTCGCTGTGACTTCATTTTCCCCAAAAAACCAGGGACGAATAATTCTTCTTCTCTTCTTCTTCTTCACCGTGTAGAAGGCGTAGCGCCTGTTCAGTTCCAGTTTCCCTGCAGCAGTTCTTGCGAAGTTGATTGCCACCTGTCCCGCTATCGTTTTGGTGGTCGTTCAACGGGTCTTCTTCCGTGTGGTATGTTGTTATATACGATTTTGGCTATTCTATCTGTGATCATTCTGTTTACATGCTGGTTCCATTCTCTTCTTCTTTTTCTTACCCATCTTACAATATCGTCTGTTTCACATTTTTCCCTTATGTCGGTATTTCTTTGTCTGTCATTCAATGTGTAACCGGTTATAGTTCTTAGCGTTTTCATTTCGGTTGTTCTTAGTATCCTCTTTGTTACCGACGTTTCCGCTCTTGTTTCTGCCCCGTATGTCATAATTGGTCGCACACATGTTTTGTAGATTCTGGATTTGCATGGTATACTGAGGTGTTTATTTCTCCAAATTGGTTGTTTAAGATGTCCCGATACTGCAGCTGCTTTGTTCACCTGTCTCCTCACTTCATCTTCAAGGTATCCTGTGCTTGTTATTTTGCACCCTAAGTATTCGAATGACATGACTTGGTCTATAGTGGCGTTGTCTATTGTTAACTTGCAGCGCAGAGGTTCCTTACCTATGGTCATGCATTTTGTCTTACTTGTTGAGATTTCCATATTGAAATTTTTTGCGCGTTTGCTAAAGGCGTATAACATTCTTTGTAGGTCTGCAATGAGTACGGCGTCATCGGCATAGCAAAATATGTTAATTTTGTAGGTTCCCATGCGGTATCTTTGTTCCAAGTTTTCAACGGTCTCTACAAGTTGGTCCATAACAGTATTAAATAGTAGAGGGCTAAGACTATCACCTTGGCGGATGCCCGACGTTGTTCCGAAATGCTGCGTTAGGTTGTGGTTTGTTCGTATTTGCGTTGTTGTATTAGTGTTCAGATCTTTTATGAGTCTTATATATTTTTTGGGTATCTCTTTGTTTTCCAGTATCTTGATTACATCCTTCAGTTGGACTCTGTCGAAGTCCTTCGTTAAGTCTATGAAACAAAGATATGCTGGAGTGTTATATTCAAGAGACTTTTCTACTAATTGCCTTGTTATAAATAGTGCCTCGACCGTGGACCGTTTTTTTCGAAAGCCTTGTTGCTCTTCGCTGATTGGCATTGTTGACGTTATGTCATCGGCAAGAATCTTTGTAAGCAGTTTCAAAGAGGTGCTTAATAAGGTTATTCCGTGATAGTTGGCAGGATTTGTTTTGTCTCCTTTCTTAAAGATAGGCACTGTTACACCTCTTTTCCGTTCTTCTGGTATTTTTCCGTGTTGAATTATGATGTTAAACAGTTTTGTGTACTCTTCTCTCATGGCTTTTCCGACATATTTGATCATCTCATTTGTTGTCATATCTTCATTTGGAGCTTTCCTATTTTTAAGTTTACTCATTGCCATAGCTACTTGCTCTTTCGTGATTGTTACCGGTTCATTTATAATGTCATTTTCTAAGTCTTCTTCTGGGGGTTCTTCTTCATATTCTGATTCGGTGTAAAGATTTTTGAAGTATTTTTCCCATGTTTCGTTTGTGATTGTTTTCAGTTGTATAGTTTCATTGTTGTCCTTTTTCATACCCCTTAATAATTTCCAAATTTGTTTTTGCGCTCCGTATATATCCGCTTCCATTTCAGCACTAAATCTCTGCCAGTATTCTTCTTTCATTTCCCGAACTCTGTTATTCACCCTATTTCTTATTTCTATCTATCTATTTCGGTTCTCTGGTGTCGGATGGTTTTTATATTCTAGATATATTTGTTTTTATTCCTTTGTTAAGTTTTTGACTTCAGTGGTGAACTAGGGTTTATTATTAGGTTTGCCGTTCTGTGAAACCTCGCGGATTCCCAAGGCCTCTGTGGCACCCTTGTTTATGTTTTCTTTTAGTTTAGCCATGCTATGTCGGGGTTATCTTGCTGCAATATTGGATTACAAGTTATATACTGTTTGCAACGGTTTGAATAAAGTTGTTTTGTGCTCTCATTGTTGAGCGATTCTACGTTAAATTTTTCTGTTCTTACAGATGTTGTTTTCTTTTCTAATTGAGTTGTCATCTTCAGTTTCCCTAGAACGGGCTTGTGGTCTGTTCCAATGTTAGCTGATGACAAAACTCTTACATCTAAGATTTGTTGGGGTAGAAACATTCGGTTAGTGATAATGTAATCAATTATGGATTTGTTGATTCGGTTATCGTAGAAAGTATATTTGTGCTGTTTTTTGTGAGGGAAAAAAGTGTTATTAATTCGCAACTCGTTCTGTGCACAAAATTCCGTCAACATTTCGCCGTTTCTGTTAATTACGTCTTCGTTATATAATATAATATATAATTCTACCTGAGGTAATTACACACCACACACTGACCTTAGGTGAATGTAAAGGTTTTTGATGCAATTCTCGAGGATTTGTGTCAGACCAGTAATGCATGTACTGTTCATTGAAGGATCCACACAAATGAAAATGGGCTTCATCACTAAAAAATACAATAGTGTCCTCAGGAACGACCAGAAGAACCTCACAGGCGTTCCTCCGAGAATTGAAGTCACGTTTAGAAAGTTCCTACACAATCGCCATCTTGTATGGGTGGAAATGAAGATCATTGTAAAGAATTCGTCACAAAGAACGATCGGAAAGTCCAAGGGCTGACGCAGAATGCCGTGGTGATCGTAACATTGAAACTCTGACTGCCTCAATGTTCTCAAGTGATCTAATAGGCGGAGGGACACCAGTTCTTCGTATTGTCGCACTCGCAGTTTACCTGATCTTAGTGACTCACCTAACAATTGATTTCCTGTCCGCGACAGGAGCTAAAGGGGCTCTGCGATCACAGAACATCCGGTCAAAAAAGAAGGGCAAATGCACACTCCTCACTGTTCCAACGCATGATGAATACTGAACATGTCGGGAAAAAAACTTTATAGTCGCCTTTCGAACGGGACCAATAGCGCTCTGCTACGACTGAATGGCGCGCACTTTAAAAAAGGAAATTATGCTGCCGCACCTTGTATGAACAGCGCTTTAAATTAAATGTATAATTTATTATATTCATTTTAAACTAGACCAAATTTAGCCATTTTCATATTTATGATTTTGCGAAATACACACACCACAAAAATTGTCGCATCACCTGGTATCCTGAATTCCACAATCGATTAAGCAGCTCGATCGTAGTTTCTTTATCAATATATTTTTTTGTTTTGGACATATAAGGGGAAAGAATCTTATCTATGTAGCAACATTTGTTTCCATATGATCTCAAACATGTCTGAAACAAGAATGAGTTTATTTGACTATCACAGTATTCATTCAATTTCTCTTCAGTTTTCAATTAATGCAAGTTTTCTGTGTTTCTTGTTGATTTTCGAATCTTTGAATTTATTGTAATGGCTGCTGAACGTCCTGGATGCTATTTGAGTGATCATGAAGTAGTAAGAATTGTAACACTTCTAGAGGAGGGGCGAAGCCAACATTACATGACTAACTTGTTGAAAGTTAACCAAATCAATATTCCAAGAGCAATTAATCAGTACCACGAAACAAGGGAATATGAAAGAAGGGCCGGACAGGGAAGAAATCGGATAACAACACCAGTTGATGATCATTGGCTTCGTTTAACTGCATTAGGAGTACGGCACTGTACGGCTAGAATGCTACAAAATGAACTTGCACTTTCCAAAAATGTGCATATTTCATTGGAAAACTGTTAGGAACAGGCTCAGAGAAGACGATATCACACCAAGGGTGGCTTCTACCGGCCCGCGTTTTACTAGAGAACATCGAGTTGTGAGACTTCAGTTTGAGAGGAACAAACAAATTGGGGTATTCCAGAATGATTGAATGTTCTCTTTTCCGACGAGTCTAGGTTCTGTCAAGTATCAACCTGGGGAACGGTATCAGCAATGCAATATCAGGCAAACCAAAAACTTCGGAGGGGGCTCACTAATGGAGTGGGGAGGTATTTCTTTCCATGATCGAACTGAGTTAGTCCTAATGAATAATAGAAGAATGACAGCGGCCAGATACATCGCAGATATCCTTGAACCCCATGTTGTACCCTTTGGCCCATTGATTGGCGAAAACTTCATTTATATGCATGATCATTCAGCAACGTAGGATGCCTTGTAGAACACTACAACAACTAGAAAATCTACTTCCTGAAATTTGGAACTCAGTGACTCCAAAATTCGTTTGAGGGGTTTCCGAGCGTATATTGGCAGTAATTAGGGCCCGGGGATTAAATCCTCGATTTTAAAAATGATTAGTAATTATACGATGCTAGTTGATTGATCTCATCGCGAATGTTTGAAGATGGTAGAATTTCTTAATTTTCTCGAAAATTGTTGATATTTTCCATCATAAACTCATCTCTTTTGAATGATATATTCTTATTTTACACTTCTACCAACCTAAAAGTTTATATAGGATTGTCGTAAAAGTAGGGTAATTTTTGGGGAGTGTATTTAATTTATTCTCAAAGATTTTCGTGTAAAGTCTTGAAAAACCCAGATAAAATTTCATATACCAACCTGTAATATTATAGAAATAATTATGAGACTCAACATTAACGTGTAAAATTCATGTTTTGGTCTGACTTGCAGTACATATTTTAGTTGGGAAGCATTTGCAGTAAGTAAGGCAACATCCAGTAACCCTTGAGCTATTGTCTTTTTTGTGGCGTATTTGTTTGGATCGAGAGTTTTCTGAAAGAGATTTACATAATTAATAACAATATTTTACTGATTTGTTCAAACACACACACAGTAATAGGCACTAAATAGAATGGAATTTTCGCCAAAATTAAGTAAAAGAGACTAAATGGGGGTAATCCTTCATTAGGCGCGTGGCTACGCGTGTAGCCAAGACAATGTTTGTATATCCGTTGCAGGCGTATGCCTGGACAGAAACCTTTGAGTGGGAAAGTACCTTCATAAGTAGGGTTTGTCGAATGGTTAGTGTGCAAGTGATCTTAAACCTTCTTACAGCAGCTAATTCCCAGAGTGTAACAGATGAAGTCAACACGCCCAAAGGTGATACAATTACGTGAATGGACATTTTCTGCTCATCATTCTATTTTTTCCATATTATTTGATATAATGGCTTTTCCCTAGAGCCAAAGCAAGTTTGTGCAACGCACCAGTGATTCATTTATTCTTGAACAAAGGTAGCGAGAAGTTTCATCTGGCAAAAATTGGAGGAGGGATTTATGGAAGATCAACAGGAGTTAGAAGAAGATATTGTTCACGGAAGTGATCACAAATTAGTTTCTAAACGAGGTGCAGACGAGACAAGTGAAGAAGATGACAGTGAATTAGTAAGTGATAAATACTTCATGTCCAAAAAGCATTGCATCAAATGAAAAATGGAAAGACCTGTCCCAAAATATACTAAAATTGCTAACTGGTTCTAAAAATTGGGCTAAATATGGAAAGACCGAAATATAGTGTATAAACCTTAATTATACTGATGAATGCGAAATCAGAGCCTTCATAGGTATTCTCTATGCGACGTTCTAGGAAAATTATTCGAAATTCGAGATGAGGATGGTACTTGATGATGACCGCCATTGATCAGCATGGATCTGTTCCATTTAACTTCACTGAAACTTGAATAGTCTCAGGGAAATAGTCTTCCCTATCTTTCAGTTGCTCACCCTGTATCTTTTGCAGTTCTCAATTAAAAATGGAAATTCGTTGAAGTTGATGTAGACAAAATTACCACCCTTCTTTTGAGTCATCACTCGACCCATCTTCCCTATTCAAAATTTTCAAGGATTGCAACCAACGCTTAGGGGGTTGATATTTCAGGAAAGTTTTGCATCCCAAAAGATGTCCCTTTGAAACAAAAATTGACCTGTTTTTGCGTTTTGTTCAGAAATGAATATCTTGGTAGATATTGCCTCTGTTTAGTTTTCGTTGAAGCACCTTGTATATATGTATTCATTATATTTTGAACATAATATTTTATTTTCCATTAGTGAATTTTAATAAAATGAACTTGCTTCACGTTTTTTGGTTATAGAATGCATAGTAATGTGTTTTTATTAAAAAACAATGAACTCAATTTACCTATCGGAATAACGGACCTGAAATCTCCGAGACCAAATTTCCCTTTGAATTTTTGATCCTCAGTATATGACATGTCTCCCTAATAAGAAGGTATGAAAAAATTTGAAACTATTTAATCAGGTTTCTCTATATAAAATTATTGAAATACCTGCAAAAGTTCGACAATACCATCATTGCCCGTTAGGGATTCCATCTAAATCTTGGTCAGACAACTGTTCCAAGTTTACATTAGACATTGCAGTTTCTTGATCAGATGCTGAAGACTTTTCTACGTCTTCGCTAGACATAATTCACTTTGTTTTCTATTTCACATCAAAACATTCATTGGGAAACATCAGATAAATGCGCGCTTCTTAAAACGTCGCGCATTTGTTTGATAAAATGCATTTGTAAACATTCATATCTCATCAGATATTCATTGATTGATTTTACTAGATCATATGAAAATTTCTTTATCCTTTTTGAAGTAAGGAGGCCTTAATTTTCATTCTCAAATATTGATTCTTCTAAGTAGTTGATGAAGATAAGGATATGGCTCACTGTTTCGAAATTATCACTCGATCCTTTGATGACATTTATTCAGAAGTCACCCAGAAGCTCCTTAATATTAGTGTACAGGCCGTCCTTTTCGAAGATTGCAGTAAAAGCTCCTACACTATTGGCGTATAAAAAATGCAACCCAATTCCTATATTCGCGAGTTAATTGATTCCGCCGTTACTACGTGATAGTTAATCATGACGATGATAAGAAATTAAATCAAAAGAGATTTATAGAAACCCAGGATGTAATGTAATAAAGCTCTCAACAGATATAGAAATCTCACAAATTTCAAGAGACTAAAAGCTGTAGCAAAACAAACATTGAAACAGAGTAAACAAGAGTCATGGCGTCGATACGTCACAACAATCACAAACGAAACCCATCCTCAGAAACTTTGGAACAAAATCAGAACAATGAGCGGAACGTACTCTAGTTACAAAATTCCAGCGCTGGAACACGAAGGTAACATTGTTACAAATGGCAGGAACATAGCAAATATCATAACACATAAACTCAGAGACAAAATAAAAAACAACATTCAACACCCTCTTATACCCCCTGAAACACAAAACCAACCCATTCAACAATCTGCGGATACAAGAAACGACATGTACTCTATCAATCAACCTTTCACAATGCAGGAATTCGATTTTTCTCTGAAAACTTGCAGAAACACAGCTGAACCTGATAACATCCCTTTCATTTCCTCGAAAAATCTCTCATTGCAGACCCAACAAGCACTCCTAAACCTTTTCAATAGAATTTGAACCAAACAAGAGTTCCTAACCATCTAGAAAAAGTCAGTAATCATACCTATCAAGAAATCTGACAAACCTTCAACAGAAGCGAAGTCATATAGGCCGATATCTATCACTTGTACTTTGAGCAAATTGATGGAAAAATAGTGAACAAACGTCTTATGTGGTACTTCGAGAAACATGGATATCTGAATGAAGCACAATCAGGTTTCAGACAACATCGCAACACAATGGATAACCTTGTTCTTCTACAAACATAAATTTTCAATGCACTCAATAACAAGCGAGATTTATTCGCAGTTATGTACGATATAGATAGTGCGTTAGACATCACGCTGAAATCTGTGATCCTGAACAAATTGTTGAAATGCAACGCTAATGGACTCATATTCTCACTTATCCGAAACTTCCTCTCTGGTCGATCCTTTCAGGTTATCACAAATGGTGTAACATCAAATCCCCAGCCTCAAGAAAAGAGCGTACCCCAAGGATCCGTATTAAGAACAACACTGTTTATATCAGCAATCAACGTAATATGTGATGAAATCCGCCATCCAGTGAAGTATGCCTTCTATCCCTCTATGCAGACGACCTTATAATCTTTTGCCACGGAAGAAACGCTGAAACAATAACCAACATTCTTCAGAAAACTATAAACGATCTCAATTTATGGAGTGAAAATACTGGATTCAGATTCTCCCTCACGAAAACCAAAGTCATCCGCTTCAGCAGAAAAACATCCTTGCAACAAGTAACACCCTTAACACTCAACTGAATAATCCTACAAATAGTCAAGCATCACAGAATTCTCGGCCTTACTTTCGACAATAAGCTCAACTGGGCAGAACATATCAAAAAATTGAAATCTAACTGTATAAAACGATTAAACTTCATTAAGACACTATCACATTACGAATGGGGTGCAGAAGAACAAACACTTTGCTTTTTATATAGGTCTCTCGTACGTTCCAAGTTGAATTATGGATGATACTTAACTGTTAGCAAATCATTTTTGAAATCCCTGAATAAAGTGCAGAATACTGACCTGCGTTATTTTCTGGGTGCACTCAGAACCAGTCCTGCCATAAGTCTATACTGTGAAGCGAATGAGCATCCAGTATGGCTCAGACGAAGACAACTCCTACTATCCTACTCAGCCAATGTATTTTTTAATGTACATAATCCTGTCCACAAACTCTTCACATCCCTAGTATTGCGCCCTGATGATAATGACACACTGAGACCAAGATCTGTCAAATCAGTATTTCGAGCATTATATCCTTACATAGAAGACAACTATCTATCAAAAATTGGCACCATAAGACACTCAGTTATGCCACCATGGACCAAAATATTACCTAACATCAACACAACACTCTGTAAGTTTCAAAATTCTGAGGTCCCGACGAACATGCTTCATCAAAAGTTTATTAATATACTCCACGAAAAGAAGATCGACAGAATACTTTATACGGACGCCTCCAAAAATAGATATGGAGTGGGCTCAGCAGTCACTAGCCTGGACAGTACTGTATAAAAAGACGTGCTGAATAAAACAACCAGTGTGCACATGGGCGAGATTTTTTCAATTCTACAAGCACTTAAAACTGTCACACCGGAAATCAAGAATGTAGCAACATGCACCGACTTGATGGCAGCCATCTCGGACTTACACATAGTTGATGATGTAAAAAAAGGAACAAAAAAAATAATCACGGAAACATGGCAGGAAACTTAGAACACGGAACAAAACAAACTCAAAGAAATCCAGCAAACCCTACCTTCAATCAAACTACCCAATATGTCAAGAGAAGATAAAGTAAAAATCAGAAGATTGAGAATAGGCCATACGAAATCCACCCATGAGTGCCTACAAACGAATGAACCGCCCCCTCAATGCAGATCATGTTTTAAGACAATTCTTACTGTCAAGCACATCATTGCCAAATGCTCTATGTACTCTAAAAGGAGAAAACAGCACAACATCCGAGGAACGACAGGTACAATACTCAGCAACACCCGAAAACCTGAAGAATATACTGGACTACCTCAAAGATATACAATTAAACCATAGCATCTAGTCTTGCAATACACAAACATTGTCATATATTTTATCTGAACACAAAATGTAATATTCAAATAACCCAAATGTAACTTACTGGTTCCCGTTTCAATGATCATGGTGTCGCGTCACGTAAATTTTTAAATGAGGGGCTCTCAGTCCCCAGCAGCGGGATAGTCATCAACCAAGGCAGCGGTAGGAAGGATGACCCTGCAGAGGGTGTGAAGAATCACTTGGTAAGGCCAGGCTGCCATACGATGATGAACATAGCAACTTATAATGTTAGATCAATATCGACAGAAGATAGACTTAAATAGATGTTGTTTGAGTTGAATGAGATAAAATGGGACATCTTAGGTTTATGCGAAACGAGAAGAGCTGAAGAGAAATGTGAGATGTTGCAAGACGGCCATATATCTTACCAAGCGAAAAATACTAATGCAAGGCAAGGAGGCATATCATTGATTATCCATAAGAAACTCGCCAGTAACATCAAGGTGCTTAAAAGAATTTCTGATAGAGTAGACAATGTAATAGTACGAATGAGCAAATTGATGTCGCTCAAGATCATTCAGATGTACCCTCCTACTAGCAGCTACGATGACGAAGTTGTCGAGATATTTTACGAAGACCTATCGAGAGCCATAAACGAAAACAGAGTGAGCCTAATACTTGTGTGATATAATCGAGTTAGAACGTTTTACGCCGTCTTCCGATGGCTTGCCTCCAAGCCTCTCTATCGACCCAAAGTTCCTCGTCTCTTTCCCGTTCTATCAGTTCTTTATCTATCCCTTCTCTCCAACTCAATCTGGGTCTTCCTCTCTCCCTTTTTCCATATGGTTTCCAGTGCATAATTTGGTTGAGACTACTCAACATTCTTTGTACATGGCCGTACCATCTCAACCAATTTGTTCGTATTTCATCAACCAGTGTGTGTTTGGTTTTCATGATGTCTCTTATTCTGGTGTTTGGGACTCTTTCTCTTCTCTAATTTCCCACAGCCTGTCTCCAATAATCCATTTCAGTGACCAGTAGTGAAGTCTCGGTAGTCTTTTTTAGTAGACATATTTCACTGCTATTTTATGCTTGATGGTCTTAGAAATTTGCTGATCCCATAACACACCATTAAGTTGCGAGATGGCTCTTCTCCCTTGGGTATTCCTGTTTTTGATAACTTTGTCCAATTTACCATCATCTGTGAGTTCAACTCCTGAATAGGTGTATTTGTCGCAGTATTCAATCTGCTGTCCGTCTTCTAACAAGATGTTCTGTTTTTTTTCGCCAATGTTCATGTATTGCGTTTTATCAATGTTTACCTCTACCCATTTTGAATATTCCTCGATCAGCTTCCTTGTCATGTATTCTAAGTCGTCATGGCTTGCGCTATGACCACTTGATCATCTGAAAAGCATAGTGTGTATAAGCTGTTATTTTCAAGTGGAATTCCCATATTTTTTATCTTCCTTTTCCATGCCTCCATCGCCCCCTCGTGATATATTTTGAATAGGGTTGGTGACAGACAACACCCTTGTTTCAACCCTTTGCCTACGTCGAAACCCTTGCTAGTTGATTAATTTTAATCTTGGTATTTGATTCTCTGTACAGCTCTTTCACAGCTGCTATAGGGTTTGCGTTGACGTTAGTTTGCTGCATGGTTTTGCCATAATTTTTTTTGTGGAATACTATCATATGCTTTCTTGAGGTCTGAATATAGGAGGTCTCGTTCCTGGTCAACTTCTATCTTCTTTTCTATCATGTGTGTAATACAAAAGAAGTGGTCTACTGTCGATTTGCCTGCACGAAACCCAGCCTATTCTTCGGCTTCCATGTCTTCGTATTCCTTTTCTATTGTAATTTTCAATAACCTTCCGTATATTCTACTTATAGTACTGGTGACTGCTATACCTCTGTAATTATCGCAAGTGCTTCTGCTACCTTTTTAAAAGATCGGGGATATGAAGGATGTTTTGAATTCTTTTGGGATTTCTGCTCCGTTTATGCAGCTTTCAAACAACTTCTTCGAATGTTCATACAGTTTATCTGTTCCGTATTTTATAAGTTCGGATGGTACGTTACCTGGCCCAGCTGTCTTTCCATTTTTCAGGGATGTGCATATATCTTTAACCTCTTTATGAGTGATTCTTACTGGAGATCCGATTATATTTATGTTGTCAGTGTTTTCGTTCTCTTTGAATTCCTGTCTGTTCTCGGTTGATAATTTGCCGAAATGCACGTCCTACGCTTTTAACGTAATTGGTGATATTATTTCCTTTTTTCTTTCTGTTCGTAACGCTCTTATAGTTATCAAATTTCTTTTCAACAATGTTCTTTAATATACGTATAATGGTCTTCGTTGTTATCGAACTGTTTGTCCTCCGATTTCTCCTTCAGCCTTCTTCTGTATAGATTTCTATACAGATCTATTGATCTTTCTTCCTTTGGTGTGTCTCTTTGCTCCTTTACCTCAGTTTTTACTGTTCCCGAGTTCTCGGAATAACAATTTCAGCTTTGACTAGATGGTAGTCACTGCCACAAGGTGCGCCTCTGTATGCTCTCACATCGTGGATCAATAAGGATGTCTCTCGACATACTAACAGGTAGTCTATTATGGATTGAAGGTCTCTTGTCTTTTGTCTCCAAGTATATTTATGTATATCCTTGTGTTGGAAATATCCATTTAGCGATTGGAGATTTCAACTACAAAAAAGGCCAAAGAAGAGACGAAGAAGAAACCTTTATTGGTCAACATGGATTGGGAATTAGAAAACATAGAGGAACAATGATGGCAAATTTTATAGAACAAAAAAGGTCTATAATATGAACACGTTTTCACAGAAGGAAAATAACAGAAAATGGACTATCCCTGACATTAAAACTGAGAATCAGATCGACTGTATTCTATCAAGCCAAAAACACATTGTACAAGACGTGAACGTCTTGAACACGTTCAGCACTGGCAGCGATCATAAATTAATTTGGGCCAAAGTTATTATTAACTATAAATTAGAACGGAAGAGAAGAGTCATCAAACAAGTTAATCAACTACCCTGAGGATTTTCAGACAGAAGTGGAAAAACAACTTGATACGAAACAGCTACAACAAAAAACAATAAACGGTATGAACATGACCATTGTTAAAACTCTAAACGATTCAGTTAAAAGCTATTCTTGGTAAAGCAAAAAAGGTAGATAAGTTCAGTGAAAAGACCATAAACAGAGAGGAAATACTCGAGAAGAATTCTACAAAGATCTCTACACCTCGAAAAAGACCAGTAACCTGACTCAATAGGAAAAAGATGTTAGAGTACTCAATGTCGGTTCTGAAGATATCTCTCCAAGAACTAGAGTTGAAATCGAACAAATGATCAGTAATTCTAAAAACAACACATCGCCAGAACCAGATAGCATAATAAGTGAAATGTTAAAGCACATTAGAGAAAAGTTTCTTGATGATCTGGAAACAATTTTCAACAAATACCAGGAGGAAGAAGACATACCAACCAACTGGACAAATGCGCTAATTACTCTATACCACAAGAAGGGAGACACAGAGCAACTACCAAATTATAGGTCTATTAGTTTATTGTCTCAAACATATAAAAAATTCTTCAAAATCATAGTGAACTGCCTAACACCAAAATTAGAGTTTTATCAGCCAATACAACAGGCCAGCTTCAGAAAGAATTTTAGCACCAACGAGCAATTACAAACTGTGAGAAGTCTCATAGAGAAATGTACTGAATATAATATCCCTGTCTGGATGGATTTTCTTGATAACCAGAGAGCATTTGATACAATTGAATTATTGGCAACAGAACAAGCACTGAAAAATTTAAGAGTTGACCACCGAGACACAAGCCTTATCAGAAGAATCTACGAGCGAGCCACCCTGCAAGTACAAATTTATGATATTACCAATTAAGTGAATATAAGAGAGGTGTGAGACAGGGTGATACTCTGTCACGTAAACTTTTCATTTCGGTTCTCGAAGATGCGTTGAAGAGAGTAAAATGAGGCGACAGAGGTTTAAACATCAATGGAGAAAAACTAACACACCTAATGAACGCAGATGAAGTTGTTGTGATTGGTCAGGCCATAAAGAACTGAGTACACTTATAGATGATATTCGTCGAACAACAGAAAGGCTGGGTTTGGAAATCAGCTATGAAAAAATTGAATATATGCCAAACTAACACCTGAGCAATATCTTATAATAAATAACAACGAGATAGAGAAAGTAGGGTGTTTAAAAAATCTAGGCCAAAAAATCAATATCGGAAAAGCAAATCAAGAACTCGAGATTGATGAACGAATAATAATGACCTGGGCAGCTTACTCGAAAATAAAAGATATGATTCAGATGCGTATTCCACTACATCTGAAAGCTGATTTCTACAACCTGTGCCTCTTACCTGTAACAACATACAGCGCAGAAACGTGGGTCTTCACGAAAGCCGTCCTCGACAAACTAAGAGTAAACCAACGGGCGATAAGGAGAAAGATCTTAGGAATCACATTGAGTGATCGTAAAATGAACAATTGGATCAGAGTGATGACTGGTGTAGAGGACGTGGTGAGGAGGTCTGCCAACTTGGAAATGGGCTGGCCATGTGGCTAGACACCTGGAAAACTGAAGTGGAAAAATAATAAGATGCAGGTGGTGGGATCAGAAAAGAGGAAGACCTCAAATGAGATGGAGTGATGACCTCAAAAGAACTACAGGTCTAAACCGCTACCAGGTAGCAGAGAGTAGGGAATTGTGGAGGAGTAAAAGGGAGGCCAATACCCATAGAGTAGAAAACGGCTGACAGGACAGATTAAAAGATGAAAACTCCTTTTTTATTCTGTTTTGAAATGAGATTTTCAATCTTTTAGCTGATAGGGCCAAAATATGTTAATGAAATATATTTATCTATATTAGTTGATTCTATACGTGGGTAAATATTATGATATGCTATATGTGTTTGTTTTTTCAAATCATTTTGTTTATTATATTTGTTGGATAACCATTGTTCTTAGCTATTTTTTCAATAGTTGACACTTTCCTGGGTTTATTTTCTGCGGATAATGGAAGAGAGAAAGCAAATAGTACTGAAATCAATAACAATTCGAAGATGTCTTTCCTGACAATCAACTGATGTATTTGAGAATACCTACTAGGAAAGAAGAAAAATGAGACGCCCGATACACTGCAATAATAATTGATTTCGCACTTTCTCTCTCGGAATTTTGAACAGAATTACTTTGATGAAGATTTTGAGATGGGTTCCGTATTGAGAGATCGAAATGCATTATTTAAAAGAATTTTGGTCATATAATCTGCGAATTTCACGGTAATTTTTGGAATAAAGTCGCGAATAACTTGGAAACGATGTATTTCAGGTATATGGTACTTATTGCAAATCGATGCCTATTAATATTACGAGTTGAATGTTGTGTGCAAAAAAAGGTAGTCGATACTACGATTTGCCACATGCTTTGGAAACACCCTGTATACCGTAAAGTCAATAAACATTGCATTGAATTTGGCTGAATGAGCTTCTTCACTTACAACGAGCTAGAAATAGTCGATATTGAATGATCTTTAGCATTTTTATGATGCCGTCTAAGAGACAACCTAAAATCGCAAAATTCTGATTGAAAAATTCATATCGTCCTTTTAGTTGATTTTAGATGCCAATGATAGGAGAAAAATATTGTTCAGACTTTAATTTTCTACAATGAAAAGAATAGAAATATACATTATGCCATTTGAAATTACAAAAATGGTGTCAACTTCCAGTATAACCGAAAATGCCACAGCATTCAAATTATTTTCTGAACTTAGTTCGAATAACATTAAAAAAAAATTTCTCCAATCGGTCATTCCTTTCTCCATACGAGGTCTGGCGATTAAATAACGAGGCTGGTCACGAAAAAGGGTTTTACTATAAAAATTATTCTACCTTCGAATTCTCCCCTTCAATATACCCCCCTTCCCTCGCCACCACACCTTTCCATACGTTTTTGCCATTGATTTAAGCAGTGGTGTCTTCTTTGGTGAGGGCCTTTAGGAAATACACTTTTTTTCCCACTACACTAGGGCGCCCTCTAGGTGCATAGTCTCGTTATATAATAGCCAGACCTCGTATACTTTTGATGTCCCATCTCGTGTGGACACTCCGTATAAATTACCATTCCATATACATCCATATACTGTACAGTAAAATAAAAAGTGGGAATGACATCATCTTCAAAATTTCAATTAGACCTATATTAATTCCTAACGAAATAATCTCATCACTCAAAATAGCTATGACATGGATGAGTCGGTGACCGAAATAATTGTTTTTGAAACCAGATAAAATTATTCATTTTCATATTGAGTATCTACTAATGAACATATAGATATTTCGTTTTGTATTGATATTCTAGGTACTTCTTACCTCACTAAAAGATGGTATACGCAACCTCATTTCAACTAAACACTATTTTACTTCCACAAAATTCATTAAATATTCAGTGAAATGAAAAATATATAAACTGATAAACGATTCGGTTATTTTGGAAATTGCTGGTCACGCTTGAAATGCTTATTGGTATATGATACACGCAATCAATGATGAAACCTTTCCTCAAAATGGTCAGGAGGGTACCATGGAAACTAAACGATAACAACATTGTTTAAAATGAGTATCAAGCAGTATTCATGAAATTCAAATTGGATATTTGCAACCAAAACGCAGATTTTTTTCCTCGTAGGTTGCGAAAATGATTTAATCATACCTTAATTATAGTAAATCCCAAGTTTTAAATGAAAGATAAGATTACTTCTGCAAAAATATGGCACAATATTTTATACGTTGACATGAATAATAAAGTACAAAATGTTCCATTTGAAAAAATCCAGATATGATATTTTTAAAATTACAGTATTCAATAATTTTTTTAGTCACTCCTGTATGAAATGAGGATAATCTATTTCAATTCATCAAGAAAGCTAACCTTGGCAATAAGAAAACGAAAGGAAAAAAGTATTCATCCTCTCTGGCCGAAGGAGCATGCGATGATGTGAGAGCCTCTTTTTATGAATTTTCACGGAAAAGAAAATATTGTGACGAAACTACTCACCAAAAAAACTCATTACTTAAAGACAGAGTTTAGGACGCTCTTGAATCTTCAACAAGAAAGTGATCTTGCAATCTAAAAAAACCTCTTAAGATTTTTTCAAAGAAAATTGGGACACCCTGTTTACTTCAAAATAAATTGCTGAAGTAGATTTTTACTTTCTAAATATAAAACCGTTCGAACAAAAATGAAATCTTCAAGAGTATACGAGCTACAGATCACCGCGCCACTAGTGAAACACCCTGTATATGAACAATTTGACAAGCGTTATTTTGATTTTTATAATTTTAAAGTGTAAAACGAAATTGATTTTACAACTGGAAGTTGTATAAGGTCATGAAATTATTCATAAACATCGTTCAACATTCTGTTAGGTAATGTGGAAAATTTAGCTCAAGTCTACTTTAATATAGAATAGATGTTCATTTCCATAATCTACTGAAATTATTGAGTTATCTGAAATATCATAAACATTATTTAATTATTATATATTTTAACGTATAGAATCAGGAATAAGTTGAGTGCATGAAATTCATGAAATAATTATTTTTGGTAACCGTAGCTATCTAGATATTTACATTAAATTATTATTTTTTAAATACATTAGTCTTCAATTGATTCAATTTTATTTTCGAAGAGAACCCTCAAACAAATATTCGTCTACGGTACTGACTACAAATTCCAGACGTATAAAGTAAATATTTTATTTGAAACGAGGACAGCAAATTCGCAAGTAACAAACAAGACAGAGATCGTAGTTAGGTAGTTGGTAGGTACTTATGAGCTTTTATTACTCACGTCTTTACCAAATAGACTTAGTGTTATAATACCCCCTGAAGTAGAGCAAAGGGATGAAGAGGATATAGATGAAAATGAATGCATTGTTTCAATCGCCAAAGGTGTATTCAGAAAAAACACATCTGAAGATTTTATTACCTTGTAGATCGATAGTGAAGTGTTTGCAGACATACGTTCATAGGATTTTTTCAATAAAATGACTTGAGAAATTCACTCTTCAATTTTTTATTTATTCACAATCTGTATAAAGGAGTGAACATCAAATAGGTTAGCTTATTAGAATTTTTGTATGGCAAAAACTTTCTTCTTATTTCATCAGAAAACAATTTCTTTCATTTCGTTAAATTATATCAGAATGTATTCGGAAACGTAATATCAGATCAGATTAAATTGTTATTTCAACTACTCTGATGACAAAAGTCCATTGTTTTAAAATAATTGCAAAAGACGTAAAATCAACTAATTGCAACCTTAATTGAAGATGTAGAAATACATATTTCGAGTTATTATTACGACATTCTACACTTATATTTTGTCTTGTCTTTGGTGACAAATTTCATAGCGTCGACGACCATCAGATAGTAAAAGACATTCCTTATTTCTTTGTGACTAACAACGGGGTATACATACATCCGGTCCCACGGATAGAATATAAATGATGTCTTGGATTAGCCACCCTCAGTCTGAAACAAAATGAAACTGAATATCTTACCTCTCGTCTCGGTGTTATTCTTTTTCAACTTTAGAGAATGCCAATTGGGCGACGGAAATAGCTACGTTGAAAAGCAATTGTTATGTGCGTTGGATCGAGGACCGTGCGATGGGTTAGGAAAACAAGTTAAAGGTATTCAATTTTATCAGCCGTAATAGTTTTCAAATTCATGTTAATCAATTTCAGGTAATTATACGTAGTTTAAAAGGGTGTTTCTGGTATGCAATCTTTAACTATAAGCGATTTCTCATATAAAAATAAAATTACATGAATATATCCAAAAATTCTTTGTTCACAACATACAGGATGTTTAATATTTGGGTAATAGTTTGATACAGTGTCGATAGTCAAAATTCACTGATAAAGTGTTTACTTACTAATTTTGGGTCCAAGAATCCAAATCAGAAATCAAGAACAAAAACCAAAATTTCCTTGAAAGTCCTCTTGTCTATATCATTCAAGTTCTATAGTTTCTTCATTAAAATGCTTTGTTACTACAGTGGAATCTCGATAACTCGAATGTCAAGGGAAATGCAAAAAAATTCGAGTTAATGAGATTTCGACTTGAAAAGGATTTCGAGATACAAAGGATTTAACCGCTAAAATTTCGACTAAGAAAGGTGCGATTTCTAAGTATATTTTTCGACTTGTAGAGTCAAAGTTAAACAACAATTCGACTTGAGTTGTAATGGTATATATTCATTTAAATTACATATTACTGAAGTAAACTTAACAAACATTAAAAAAAAATCTGTTATCTCTTTTTGATTTGAACAATTTGCAGATTTCTTATCAATTATTTTTTCAAGTTCAAATAATGAACTGAATACACGATCTTCGATATCATCACATCTTTCAATGAAAGATCGTAGTGTGTTGGTTGCTGCTCTGGATTCTTTATTTGATATTAATGGTTCAAAATCTGCGGGATCAGTATGATCAACGTCATTTCCATCAACATTATCCTCACTTATATCCTGATTAACCATGTCAATTATTTTAGCATCAGTTAGTGTTCCAGTAGTAGCCAGCCTTCATTACATGTCACATAATCTTCAAATTAAACTTCTGTGTTCTGAAGTTTATTCCAATCAGCCTCAAAACTCATGTCCGGTTCAAGAGGTTCTTCCGAAGCTTCTTCTTGTGACATCGAAAATCCACAGCTTTTGAAGCAATTTGATATTGTGGTCACAGATACACTTCTCCAAGCCTTGTCTGTCATCCTAATTGCATGGAATACATTAATAGGTGAAGCAGACTGTTGTTCCATATCAGTTATCAGTTTCCTAACAACTTCCTTTCTGTAAAAGGATTTGAAGTTTTTCATTAATACTTGATCTAAGGGCTGTAGCTTAGATGTTGTTTTGGGTGGAAAAAATTTAACTTTCACTGCTTTCAATGGCGGAATTATGTTGTGAGCTGTACAGTTGTTTATGAAAAGCAAAATTTTTCGGTTCTCCTTAATCATTTTCTTGTCGATTTCAACGAGCCATCCTTTGAATATTTCGGCTGTCATCCATGCTTTCTTGTTAGCATCATAGTCTAGTGGTAGAGATTTACATCCAGAAAAACAACGAGGCTTTTTAGCCTTTCCTATCACTAATGGTTTGAGTTTTTCAGAGCCTGTCATGTTTGTTGCTAGCAATATTGTTAATCGCTCTTTACTGTGCTTACCACCATGACATTTTTCATTTTTAAAAATAAGAGTTTTGTCAGGTAAGCACTTGAAGAAAAGGCCAGTCTCGTCGGCATTAAAGACGTCTTTTGGTTCATAATCCTTCAATAAACTCTGCAACTCAATTATCCATTCATCACATATCTCTTTATTGACACTTGCACTTTCGCCGCAAACTTTCCTAGACACAAGTTCATGACGCTTTTTAAAATTCACCAACCAACCATTGCTGACACGAAAAGAATTGTGTCCCAGTGACTTCGAAAATTCTTCGGCTTTTTCGCGTAAGATAGGGCCAGATACACTTATGGTTTTGTCCCGACACTGTTTGAACCGGGTTAGTAAGCATTCCTCTAAATCAGGAAACTCCACCAAACGTCGTCTTTTGGAAGACAAATTGCTGCTTGATTCGTATATTTGCAGTATTTCGGCTTCATTCTTAATTATTGTAGACAAAGTGCTTGGTGGTAGTCCGTTATGAGCTGCCACATCTTTTTTTCTTCATGCCACTTTTTACCGCATTGATAACGTCGAATTTTTCACGTAGAGTTAAAGTCTTTAGTTTCCTTTTGTCACTCATGTTGTTGCTAGTTAACAGCCAAATAAGTACTGACCGACTAGGAACAAACAAAAGGTACCCAGCAGAAAGTTTAATGAAGGAAGTCATTCATTGCACGTGTACAAGACATAACATAAACAATAGATTAGAATTAGAAACCCCGAACTAATCTAACCGAACATTCCTTACTGCTATGACTTCGTGGAACTAATCCAGTCTTTTTTTTGAAATTCGAGTTATAGAGTCTCCTTTTTGAAATTCGAGTTATAGGGTACAAATATGTCTTATAAATACCTCGTAGGGAAATAACATTTTGTTCGAGTTACAAAGTCTAAATAATTCGAGATACCGCGTATTTAGGGCTTCAGCGGAAGGGAATGGCATTTTTTTCGACTTACTGCGGAATTCGATTTAACGAGGTTCGAGTTATATCCACTGTATTACAATGGATAAAGTATACACACATGTACCATTAATCAGAAATTCTAAGGTCAAATATACATTAATTTCTTATTAAAATGCTTTTCAATTCTGTTTATTTTATAGACAGTTAACCCGCCATATTTACAATGATTTCATGTTTCATGTTATACGACGTACGGCTCGAAACGATGCAAGGAAAATATAAAATGAATCTCTCTTGTTCATAACTGGGAGCGAAATTCAAATGGGAGAAATTTCCAAACCTAACCTAATTTTACCTAAAACCTAAGCATCCAACCTATTCAATTCAAAATTATAGATTTAAATTAGGTTTGTGTTTCCGTTAGGTTAGTTAGGTTTGGTTTGAAGAGATTTCCATTCAAATATCCCTCTTTATTTTGACAGGAGATGGCGAGTACGTCACTATTGTCGGGTTCAAGTCACGTAGGTCTTGGACTAAAAATGTGTAAAATTATTGCCTAATATTGAGAATTCGGGGGCAATCGTTTCGTGACAGTAAATATGGCGCGATATGGAATAGAAAATATCAGTTTCTTTCAAAAGGTCAATTAGTTCGAGGTCCTTCTCATTCATATTCTTGTCACTCCACAAATTAAACCACAGATTCAATTCTGCGACGACATTTGATAAATGCTAGAACTTTATGAAAGATTTCGCTATCTGTGGAAATTGCGTGATCCCCATTTTTAGCATATGATATGGATGGAGTTTTGTTAGTACAAAAGCAGGGATGTTGTCTTCAGAAAATCGTATATTGAGTGAAGTTGTTATTGAGTCACAGGTATGATGAGTTGTTGTAATTGTGCCTGGCGTGGTACAGAAATTTTAATGATCATCGCTTCAGCAATGGTTTGAGCATTTTCATGCAATTCTTCAGATATACTTTCAACATCTTCGCAATCCTTTTTAATGGTAGCCAATATTTGAAGATTTGTTTTATATGGTTTCTAACCATGATGAGGTCAATAGATTTCGCTTGGAGAGCATTAGCTACAGGTTCCAGTAGGGCAAAATATTTCGCAGTATCACAAATGCTACAACACATGACGACTTTGTTAAAGCCACATGAAGTTGGTAAGCATATTTTCTTGTCCTACAGTTTCCAACTACAGATAAGTTTTTCGAAGATTTAACCACTTCTGGGAAATGTTGAGAGAATTTTCTTATACTATTATATTTCTCAGACCATCTTGTCTCACACAGTCTCGATAGATTAGGTGCCGAGCCTTTGCGAGCTGGCGATTCACTGAAGAAACTTATAGTATCCTTGATTGTTGCTATTGTGTTTCTAATCTCCGGTATTTTGTTAGTATCATTCAATCTGTGGTTTGAGCAGTGGACGAAAGATGTCGAGAATACTTTCTCCTGAGAATTGGCTGCACTCCGCCCTCTTTGCCAGCCATAGTAGATCATCCATCGAAACACAATTTTTCTTCGGAAGATTTTGGTTGACGATGAAGTTGTCGATTGCTTCTGCTATCGATGAGGGATCTTGACCTTTCACTTCTACGAAACCCATAAATTCTTCACGGATTATCCTTATCATAAAATCGCAAACCGATAGAAAGCTGCTCTTTTCCAGCTATATCTGCTGTTTCGTCAGCCATGATAGCGAAAGCTCTTGCTCGTTTCACATCTCTAATAATACTATCTTTGATTACCTCACCACATAAAATTGAATTGAAAGAGATTGAAGAAAGTTAGACATGACTGAGGTGATTTCGAAACAACCCCCTATTAACCCCTTGAGCAGCCTCGTTTCAAATATACAGGCTGTTTTCTGAATTTCGTTTAATATCAAAGAATTCACAACTCTACCACTGTTACACCGAATACCAACAAATTCGGCATACAAGATCTATTCAAAGCGGAACATAAATTTCGAACATTTCAGGACCGGACTGAATAAATGTACAAAATTTTGTTTGGAGCGATACAACACCCTGTATATTGTTTTTCAATGATTGGTTTCTTGGTGCTCGAACCGCACAAACAGTGTGTACAAACTATGTGATAAAATATTTTGGCACCATTGAAATGGCCTTGAAATGAATTGTTGGTTTTGCTGAATGACGAAAAATTCACCTGAAAAAAAAATTGTTATCGCTTTTCACAAGAAATAAACGTGTTTGAAATCTGTTTATGAGTTTATCTTGGTTTTTCTTTAATGTAGCATCATTATTTCATTATCTGTGTATGGTCTTCGACTCACAATACAGGTCCGGACTATTAGTGGAATATTTTATTGCTCATATTATGAAGACTATCAAAATACTAGAAGCATTAATAAATGAATGATAATTTCTCGGCGTTCTGTCATAAATCTGACTTTTCAAGAAGAAATTTGTTATTTGGCTATGGCAGTTAGATATCTATTATTCGCCAAAGAATAGGTATACTGTTTAATTTAAACCAAGTGATCCGTGCATATTGAATGAATTAATGACTATTTAAAATAATGGAACTTGTGAGCAAACTGATACTAAGTGTGTGAGCATCAAACCAGTTTCAAACCATTGAAGCAATCATAGGTACTCATTTCTATGAGAGCGTTCTATGCTTGTCACCATAGATCTTCTGGCAGTAGACTTATGTTAGTATGAATAATTTTAAGTTCGAAAATAGTAGTTTGTCGTTCCTTCACAGAAAAACTAAATTTTAGATTTCTTAATTAACGGAAATGTCCAAATTCTCTAATGAAGAATATGCTGATATTCTGTTCGTCTATGTATATTGCGACGGCAATGCCCGAGCTGCGGTTAGAGAATACCAAACAAGATTTTGCGAACAGAACACTTCCTAGTATTGTGACTTTCAGTCAAACTTACCAGTTCCCGAGAACTCATGGGAAATTTCCATCTGCAGAGAAGAAACGTGATCGCAATAGAAATATTGATAACGATGACCAGGTCATTAATAGAGCAGTACAAAATATTGCATCAGCACTCGAAGGATCGCAAATGAAATGGGCATGGCGCACATGAAAGTATGGAGAATTCTGCATAAAGAAAAACTACACCTCTATCACCTTCAACTTGCTCAACGTTTGTAACCTGGGGATGAAATTCCGCAATTGGACTTCTGCAATTTTATTATCAACCATAGAAGATACATCGGTAGGATATTTTTTACAGACGAGTCAATGTTTACGAGAGATGGAATATACAATTCTCGTAACAGGCATTTATGGTCCTATGAAAATCCGAGAGCTATCTAGAAGCAAAGATCACAGTATAAATTTTTAGTCAATGTTTGGGTGCACTTCACAATAATCGACTGATTGGACGTCATGTTTTCAATGAAACTCTGATGGATTGACAGAGGTGGTCCCATCGCTTGGCCACCTAGGTCACCAGATCTGAATCCGGTTGACTATTTCCTCTGGGGCTTTCTAAAAGAAAGAGTTTACCAGGGGGAAATTCACACAAAGGAAAAACTCTTAGAAAGAATCACAGAGAGTTGTGATTTCGTCAGAGAAAACCCTTAAATTATTCAGAAGGTAACCAAGAATATTTTAAGATGTTCGGAAATATGTATTAATGAAGATGAAGCTATTTTGAGAATAAACTCTGAAATTCGGTGTCGAAAATTATTAGTTTTAGTGGTCAGTACTTTCCTTCTGTTATTGTGTTATTATTCTGAAATATTCACACATTAGTATTGCAATCAGTTGAAACGACATGTATTTTCATATTCCTCCTAATGTATTTCATTCAGCAATAAATAAAGAGAATTTTTCACTCGCTTACTTATTAATAGTCTGAATTTAAAACAAAAATCAAACTGCAGTACCTTTACCAGAGCTAAATACCGAATTAACACATCACAAGTAAGATTGGTAGTAGAGTGTTGAATAAATAATATTATTTATTCATCAATATTCACATCATTTTGATAGCAACAGTCTTCATTTAAGCAATAAAATATTCCACTGATAGTCCGGACCTGTATTGTGAGTCAAAGACCATACGTAGATAAAACAGGAAAAACTGAGGTCTCAAATGATGCTACATTAAAGAAAAACCAAAATTTTCAGGTTAATTTTCGTCACTCAGCAAAATCAAAATTTTATTTCAAGGCCATTTCAAAGGTGCCAAAAGATTTTATTACATAGTTTGTACACACTGTTTGTGGGGTTCAAGCACCAGTAAACAAATCATTGAAAAAAACATTAAACAGGGTGTTGTACCGCTCCACACACAATTTTGTACATTTATTTAGTCCGGTCCTGAAATTTTCAAAATTTATGTCCCACTTTGAATAGATACTGCAAAGGTGATCCTGTGTGCCGATTTTCTTGGTATTCGGTGCAACAGTTGCAGAGTTGTGAATTTTTGAATATCAAATGAAATTCAGAAAACAGCCTGTATATCTGAAACGAAGCACTCAGGGGGGTTAATAGGGGGTGTTTCGAAATCACCTCAGTCATGTCTATCTTCCCATGTGAAGCCTTATGTGATACACCCTGTATAAGTTCCATGAAGGGTAAGCGGGAGCTTCCACATGAGATGCATTTGGGTGAGAAGTTTACCAGTACTGAATATGAAATAGTGGAGCTATTTGCAGAGTTTTTGACAAGGTTTACGTCAGTGAGCAGATCGTTCCCACAGAGTACGAGTTGGTGGAGGACATTGATATTTGCTCTGTATCGATAAGTCAAACCGAGGTATTTGAATGTATTCAAAAGTTGAATGGTAGTTTTGCTTCTGGCCCCGATGGTGTACCTCCGGTTGTTTTGAAAAATTGCGACGAATCTTTTGTTTAAGACTTCCTTGAGTAGCGGTGTTTTCCCTGATATACGAAAGAATACTTTTATTGTTCCCATATTTAAGGCTGGTAAAAGAGATGAGATTTCGAATTACAGAGGGGTATGCTTGCAGTCGGTGATTTCTAAGTTGATGGTTAGGTTGGTGTCTGAGGCTATAACTTGGAAGACTATTACTGAGTAAGAAGCAGGTCGTCAATGACGAATTTGCTTCTGTTCATTCATTGATTCTCTTGCCGGAGAGATGGAGAGAGGTAATGAAGTGGATACAATATACACAAATTTTTCAAATGCCTTTGATAGAGTCAATCACAATATTTCATTAGATAAGCTGAGTAGACTGAGAATTGGTGGAACTCTGTATTGTTGGATTGAAAGTTTCATTCGTAGTCATGTGCAGGCAGTTAAATACAAAAATTTTATCTCATCTAATATTCCTGTGCACTCAGGGGTGCCTCAGGGATCTCATTTAGGTCTAATCTTGTTTGTACTGTTTATAAATGATTTGTCTTCGGTGTTCGATAGGTGTCGGTTCCTCTTGTTCGCGGATGGCCTTAAGATTTTTCTTTCGATGCGCTCAATTGATGATTCAGTGGTCATGCAACAAGAACTAAATATTTTTCATGATTGGTCACAGCGAAACCGTTTGCATTTGAACGTTGAGAAGTATTCTATAATGACTTTTACCTGAAGTGCAGCGAATTTAGAATGTAATTACATGCTAGACGGAAGGGTCCGGCAAAAAACCTCGATAATTAGAGATTTGGGTGTACTGATGGACTCGGAACTCTCTTTCACTAATCATGTTGGCTGCTTAAGGGATAAAGCTATGAAGATGCTGGCTTTATATACAGAAACTGCGGTCATTTCTCAGAATCTACTTTGAAGATTCTCTGTGGGTTTGTACGTACTGTACTGGAATATGGTCGCTGGTCTGGTCTCCATCACATATGGTGCACATAAGGGCTGTTCAAAAGGTTCGAAATAAGTTTTTTCGTCTGATTGCTTACAAGAGGGGCATTCATAGACATAATGTAGATTATGTTGTTTTGGGTTTCATCTATTGGATTTTTCTTCCAGTCCTCATAAGCTCTGGTTTTAACTGTGTCAGAATTTTGACAGTTTTTAGTGAATCAAGGCATCTGTGCGGATGTTTTTTCGTCCTTAGTTCTTCAAACGGCTATGATCTTCTTTCAATGTCGCAATTCACATTTGGGAGGTCGGATGAAAACTAACGTTTAAAATCTAGAGAAGCTTGTTTTGTATTAATGAAATTATACATTTCTAAACGTAATGTTCTTTTTCAGATT
The DNA here is from genome assembly GCA_013387265.2 of Cryptolaemus montrouzieri. Lineage (NCBI taxonomy): Eukaryota > Metazoa > Arthropoda > Insecta > Coleoptera > Coccinellidae > Cryptolaemus > Cryptolaemus montrouzieri. The sequence goes on from JABFTP020000185.1 coordinate 59,153,572, forward strand.
CTCTGCCGCAAATAATGGGAAATCATTGCCAAAATTGCAACCCCAGACAATACTCCAACGCCAGATGAATTGCCTCTTTCGTGAGATCAAAATATCCCCTAGTGTGGAATGAATTAGTCGACAAATATGGAAACCAACAACAATAATCAACAAACTAATTTTATTTTGTAGATGTTTCAATTTAGTATAAAATATTTTATCCTATATTTTTATACATTTTGAAATAATTTTATATATGAGAGATTAATTAATCTGTGGTAAAATATAAAACATAACGTAGCTTTTGATTTTCTCAACAATTATTTCATGAATTTTAGTAACTGACGGAGATGAAAATAGAATGAATCTTGGTATAGCTATTAAAATGAGATGAGAGATGATGAGTTATTTTATACAGAAAATTATTAACAACATTGCCTCTGGGATCCCATCAGCAATTTTTACTATTAATAAATAATAGATTACTGTTACCGCTATTTCGAACACTTGTTTTCTCCAGATCGTGTAAAACTTTGTGTTATTTAAAAATGGGTAGATAGTGCATAAGAACTTCACGAACAAGTATTGAAAGGGAATTATTGATTTCTTTTTTTTTTCTAAACAAAAACTTCTAAGTGCTTTTCTGTATAATCTTCATTTTTCTCAACTTTATTTGTTCTGCATCAATGAAGTATTCATTCATTTATTGCATTGACCTAGCTTCAAAGATTCTAATCACCCACATTCACATAAAACTTCAGCAAACAATTCGTGATTCGTTACCTTCATTAACAGAAAAACTTGAAAAAGAAATTGAAGTACAGTTCACAACACTCAATAGAATTGACAATAGCGAACAAAACAAACATATATAGCTATTCACCAAATAAATCCAATTACGAATACAAAAATTCACCTCATTAATATATTCTGGACAAGTAATTGAAATTATAGTATATAATTATTCTGAATAGAAATCCTTAACTGCTTTCAGACGTCACTCTCTTATTTGACACTGGAAATTCTATGAAGAATTTGAATAAATTGGGAGGTCTTAATTTTACTTGTCCAGACTGTAATAATATCAACATAGGTGAGACAGGTCGCTCCCTTAAAATTAGTTATAAAGGAATATTAAACTTCATTCATTAAAAATCTACAAGATGAGACATTGACCAACCATTGCATCCAAAATAGTGATTTTTCCTGGTACTGATAATTCAAAAATCCTGTACATTGTCCCAAAAACTAGAAAACTCAAATCACCTCGAATCATTTGGAATTTTCAAATCACATCTTGATGATAAATCACACATAATAAACGACCTATTTGATTTGTGTAAATCCCAAATTTTCAATATATTCGAGGTTTTTATCAGCTCATAAACTCGGTTATCATACGAAGTACTACAGGTTTCCTATTATGTAGGAGGCCTAGGGCGTCTCTTAGATTAATAAAAAAAGTCAATGGTATAAAAAGCACTAATAATATACCTTCATTTGATCATTTTATGGGCTAACCTAATAAAACTCAATCATATATTCCATGTGATTCACAGGTTTACAGTAATAAATACGAATTGGAATCGAATGAAGAAACAGAAGCTATTGTAAAAATATTTATTTAAGAGAAATACCGGTTATATCTGTTGAACTGAATAAATGTAAAAAAGACTTTTATCCATTTTCTGAACTACCAAAATAGGTATGTAGACCACAGGATATCCCAAGTTCTAAACCAAACTTTGAGAGGTGATTCCTGAAACAACACAGTCATTTTGCATGTTGATGAACTTGTGCGTTTCTATAGCTAAAACCATAAACAAAGACTATATCTCTGAATCTAAATTAATAATTGCACTGGCTGACAAAAAGAATGAAATAAAATAAAAAATGAGAAAAATAAACATGTAAGTTTTTCTCGTTACATTTATAGAACCTCATTTACTGTTACAATATCTAATGTGTATAAAAAAAACATTTTTAAGTTTTTAACAATATATATATACACTTCATTTACTTTTATACCCACTAAAAGTACTCTACATTAAAGGAAAACACAAAGATTGAAAATATCAACTTAAAATGAATCCTCCCTGAAGTCCTACTAATACTAACTTTCAAATTTCCCCTTTTATATTTGTTGTAGTTTATTTTATCCGGAACACTGCGCATATTTTCATAACTTCTTTCATCGTCACTGAATGGGCAACTGGTATAGGGGGTTTCAAATTTCTATTATGCAATAACACAGCTTTAAAATTGTATGTAGACGAACCTATATAAAAACGCCACTCAAAGGGGGAAAGCTCAAAATCAATTGCATTAAACCATCAATATCAGAACACCAGCACAACGAATTTTCCATACTGCAGAATACAGATAACCGAGTATGTCTCCTTCTGAAATATGTTATTTTCGTTTCATTGACTAATAAGTTTCATATCTTAAGGCATGCTTCTTCTCTTCCCATTCATCCATTGCACCAATAACTACAATTAACACAGTACACACGAGGAGCCCACTGCTTGTCTTGATCTCTAATTGAAACACCAAAATATAAAAAGTAGACTTTTTCAACATTTTCAGAAAATGGCCTGGCATGTGAATTCGCCATAAATTGTCCAGAAATAAGACCAAATTGTTCAGGACAGATTCTTCAACCGCGGTGCGTTTGTTCCGGTATTTTCGTAGCTAAACCGGTTTCTTCTTTGCACACAGAAAATCTCTCACTTCGAAACTCAACAGAAGACTGATTTATAATCTCATTCTTATGTATACTATTGTAAACAATACGTGTAATGGTTTAAAATTCATTCCAGTCAACCGTACCCTTATTACATTTACTACCTGTAAATGTAGAATGATCTTATGTAGCTATGAAAAAGTGATACGTGTTAGGGTTTTAGGAATATTTTTCCTATTAACGGAAGGATATTCCCATTTAAAAAAATAAAGAACTACTATGTATTACGAAACTCTTGTCGACCAGGGTTATTTATTGAAAAAATATTCTGATATCTATATTTCACTTTGGTTATGAATGTCACGTTCTGTATAACAAGATATGTCTTTCATTCCATCTATCTAATCTAATTGATCTTAGAATTTCTTCAGGAACTACCTCTCGAGGTTTGTCTTAAAGCTGAGGAGACACCCTGCATTCTTCTCGACAGAATTTTCAGAACACATCAACAAATTTGTTGATGATTATATTTATAATTTATATTGAAAATAATAATCGAAATAAGTAAGCACTTGTTTTTTATTTACTTGAATATATTACACAAATCACTTGTAAGAGAGATCAGGGGAATCCCCAAGTTCTCTTGCCCCTACATGGCGTCGACATCTATGTATACGAACGAGTATCAAGTGCTTCAGCAAATAAGCACAGACCATATCTGCGGGTAGTGTTTATCTGGGTAATCGCTAAATAGCATAGTTTCGGGGCGAGTGCCCCATTTTACTTCATATGTACTTTATTCGTCATGTAAAAATATAAGTTTGAATGACAGAAAAATATAAAAGACAGTTCAAAGGTAATACCGTAAAAGGACGAGTACAATCAAAGTTAACATTCCACCAGTACTCCTCAACCTAATAAAAACAACTACACAACAAGAAGTTTTTCACACAAGATTTAAACCTAATAAGACAATATTTTCTCCACTCTGATGGCAGTCTATTATAAAGCTTCAAGTTAATAGAGTTCTTTGCTGCCTTCGTTGATCTGAAGCACGAGCATACCTAAGTAGGATATGAATACACATCTACGCGAGAAGAGTACCTTTTAAATTTGAGTAAACGTACATAATCTGCAAATAGATATAGGGAGAAGGCAGTGACATTATTTTAGAGTGTATGATAAGTGGCCTGCAATGATCCAGATATCTAGCTCCTGCTATCACTCTAACTACCTTTTTCTTAAGCCGAAAAATTCTAACAGTGCATCTTCCATAATAAGAAGATAACAGATGATAGTCGACCAGCCAAAATCTCAGTGTGGGGGGACTCCAATTTAAAGAGGCATCCAATGTTATGCCCAGAGATAAGGATCATGGTTTGTGTTTTATCTCAATTCAGTTTCACAGCGTTTGTTCTGAACTATGTTTCAATCTTGGCCAAGGCCACATTTCCCAAATTAGACACAGTAAGCCTCTCAACAGCTGAGCTTAAAAAATAGTTAATATACATGAGAAACACAGGGGTCCCAAAACAGAACCCTGAGGCACCCACACGTCACAGGCAGCAACCCAGACACAACTCCATTCAGCTCAATGCATTGTAAGCAGTTGTCGAGATAAGATGAGATAACGAAGGACTGACAGTCTATTCAATGTAATATGATCCAGTTCTAACAATAGTGTATCAAATATAAATAGATCTTGTTCATTATTCAACTCATTTAGTTCATATAGGTTAAATGTTGAAGTTTTTTTTGCTTCTGTTATTAAAGAAATAATTTAATTTCAACAAATTGACGCATATACCAAATAAATTGTGACAACACTATTTCAAACTTATTATATTTTTGTTGAACTTAATTAAGAATTTATATCAAATTTGCACCAATTATTAGCTTTATGGAGCAAATAGAATTAAGATAATTGATATATAACTAGTGATTTTCTACATGAAAAACAAAACTATACTGTTGAGGGCATCTTTCAGACAACAAAGTGTGCCTTTCTAAATAGTTTATGTGAATTTCAGGAAAAATATCAGAAACTTTTGGTCTAGGGTGAGATCAATTTCAACGAACTAAACAGTACATTTGTTTTAGCATTTGTTGGGATTTTCTTCATTGTTGTTCATTTTCGGTAAGGTAAAAATTTTGAATAGCATTAAACGCTGAAATTAATTTTGAAATCCCCTAATACATTTGAAATTCAGAAACCGAAGATTTATCATATGAATGAAAAATTTAAATTAGGGCAACTAATATAATCATTATAACATAAATATGCATTTCATTGGATAGATTTCTTCAAAGAAGCTTTAACAAGTTTTAAAGATTCAAACTTATCACACAACTCATTCAATTGATTTCGAGCGTTGACCATTTGAACAACCCATCTCAATGCAGCTTTGTACATTGTTTGTGACGTAAACAAATTTTGTGGAGCTAAAACACTGAACCATCGTATTGGATTTGCAAATTTCTCTTTGTTACTATCAACCGAGTTCAAATGATACTCTTTCACATTCGGTATTGTTTCACTTGGTGAATTAGTCACTGAAACTAGGCTATCAATGTCTTCTTCTGGATTAGCAGGAATGTTTAAAGCTGAGACAGAATTGGGCCCCATTATATATCTACATTTAGCTAGATTCATTTCGCCTTCACACATTGATTTCTCCAAATTTATATTCACTTGAATTTCTTCTTCCATTAATACGAGAGTATCCAAGCATATTTTATCTAGTAAATCACGAACCTCTTCATAATGGTCGGTATTCATATTTTATTGAATTAGAGAACGAATAAGAAACTTTTAATAGAAATTTATTTGAGTTATTTCTAATGTGTCATTATCATATGTTTTGAAATTTAGGAAACAAATTGAGGTTAGTTTTTTCTTCTAGTATGACAAGTCAAATTTTTAGCCCTTATTATTGCGATAATAACCAACATTATTTTTCAAATTGAATGATTTGATGCTTAATCATGAAACCTAATAATACGTAACTAAATTGCGTTATATGGAAATATTGATATAGACGGAACAAAATAGCCAATATATATTTTATCCGTGATGGATAATAGTAATATTCGGACAGAGTACAAATGAAAAAGAGCAAAGCACAGGATTATACAGAATGTACGGACGTTTCAAAGTAAACCTGGTGGAAGAACTTGAAACTGTTTTCTGAGATCTGTTGAAAAAGTAACCAATACTACAAAACCAGAAGAATTTAGACCAATCAATATGCTTCCGATCTATGAAAAATTATTAGAGATGATTGTAAATGATCAAATTATAGAATATTTAGAGCTGTTAACAAAATTCCAATCAGGCTTCAGGAAGAATAACTAATGTAAAAGTGCTTTTCTATCGGTCCTTATCGACTGGAAAATCGCTCTGGAGGAGGAAAAATGTGTGTTATTTCTGTACTTCCGGAGGGTATTTGAAACCATATGCAGACTGCTTCTGCTGGGAAAGTTGTAAAGGTTAGGGTTTTGTGGGGTTATTTTACAGTTATTTTCAGAATATGTAAGTGATCGTTCTCGTGTTGGTGATGGCTCTCCCTTCTTGTTTCGGTGTCCCTCAAGGGACAGTTTTGGGTCCTAATCTTCTCATAATATATATTAATGACTTGGTTCAAAAAGTTAATAAATGTAGCATTCGATTTTTTGCGGATGATACACTGCATTATTGTGTGGGAGAAAATGTTCAAGATATCGCGAATACTATAAATGAGGATCTGGTAAATGTATGTGAGTGGTTGAGGAAGAAAAGCTTGAGTGTAAATGTCAAAAAAACAAAATTCATGGTGATAAGGAGCAAATATAATTCAATCAATACTTATGATAATACAGGAATTTTTGAAATCTAACCTTGGTATAGTTGTTGATAGCAGTCTGACTTTTTCTTGTCATGCCACTCAAATTGCAAATAAGGTGTCAAAAAAAAGTATATTTCTTTAGCAGAATTGGAAAGCATCTCAGTACATGGTCCAAAACACTTATATATAAAACTATAATTGCTCCACATTTCAACTTTTGTTCTAGCATTCTTTTTCTGTTGAATAAGTCTGATGTAGTTAAGTTGAAAAAGAGGCCAAATCAAGCGCTACGATCTATTTTGGGATGCAACAGATATACTAGTGTGAAGGAAATGTTAAATGTATCAGGTTTTTTGAGTGTGCATCAAATTATATTTGTTAACAGTATGGTTGTGATATATAAAATAATCCATCAAATGTATCCTCAACATTCATTCGATCATGTTTCTTTTGTGAGAGATGTTCATAATTATCCAATCAGAAACAATTCTAACCTGTATGTGAGTAGAGTCACCTCTTCATACAGCCAAAATAATTGCCTTGTAAAATATAATAATATACCAAGCACACCCAAGAATAGTTCAACCCTCAAAAGTTTTAGAAGCAGATGTATTATCTATTGTGAAAATTCTATTGAGATAATTTGAGCCTATGTGGAAATTGTGTTGATTGAGATATTTATACTTATATCTACTGTGATATATTCTGATGAATTTTTTTAATGTAATCGAAATTATGCATTTGTTGCGTATTTCAGTGTGGTTGTGAGGGGTCCACATCATGCAAACATATATTTACAATGTATTATCTCTTTCTTCTATTAAATATTTATTATCGTGGACTTATGCACTGTCTCAGCTGTTAGCTGGATATAATTTATCTTTCCCTGATTCAGCAATCAAAGGGAATAGGAATATTATTATCGTGGACTTATGCACTATCTCGGCTATTAGCTGGATATAATTTACCTTTCCAAGATTCAGCAATCAAAGGGAATAGGCTCGATTACAATATACTTGACATAAATTTCCTAACTATCCTACATGTATTAAGAATTGCAGCTTTTTGCATTTCTATATAGGTATTCTTATGCAATTCTAATTTCTTAAGTCTATCATGCAAAGTTTTGGGTAATAACCCAGTCGAGGATACCATGACAGGAACAATATCTATTTTCTCGATGTGCCACATCTGCTTGATGTCAATAGCAAGGTCAGTGTATTTGGACTTTTTCTCCTGGAACTTATTCAGCACTTATTCAGCAGTTGTTATTATTCGGTATGGCGACATCCACCAGCATTGCTGTTCTGGCTCTCTTATCATACACCACTATGTCCGGCCTATTATTCGTCACCATTCTGTCAGTTATAACAGGCCTATCGTAGTATAATCTGATAGAGTAATTTTCCAATACGGGTGCCGGTTGATACTTGTAATATGGCTGGAAGGTGTTCAGAAGTCCGTACTTGTGTGCAAGTTTCTGGTGGATAATGTTGCACACTTGATTATGCCTGTGAAGATACTCCGTATTTGCCAGTTGTTCGCATCCGGACGTAATATGCTGGATAGTCTCCGATCTTATATGGCATTTTCTGCACTCATCTGTTTGTAATGTTCCGTCCTTCATAATAAATTTTTTGTAATTGTTTGTAGCGATCACTTGGTCTTGGATGGCCATAAGGAATCCTTCTGTTTCTGCGAATAATTCTCCTTTCATCAACCATTTATTGGAGGCTTCTTTGTCGATGTGTGGTTGATTAATCTCATGGTGATGTCGTCCATGCAATTCCTTTCTTGACCATTGCTCTTGTTTTTCAGATCTGATAGGAATGGTAGATTCAGAAGGTCATCTCTGGTAGCAAGCTTCATAGGTGTATATCCCTTATCAGCCAACGATATCACTCTATGGAGGTCAGAAGTAAGAGCTTTTGCTTAGAAGAATTCTCTGTTCGGTGTGTAAATTGACAATATCTATTAATCCGCGTCCTCCTTCTTTCCGCTTCAAAGTTGTTCGTATCAGAGACGATTTTGGATGATAGTTGTTGTACTTTGTCAGCATCGTTCGGGTCTGCCTTTGAATATCATCCAGTTCTGTCTTAGTTCATCTGATTATTCCCAATGAGTAAAGCAACACTGGAATGGCGAAGGTGTTAATTGCTTTGACTAGATTCCCCGAGTTCAACATCGATTTCAGCACAGTCTTCAGACGCTGACTGTATTCTGAACGAGTCTTCTCCTTTGATTGTTTTTGGTCTAGCAATCTGGCTTGTTGGTTTCCCAGATATTTGTATGTTTCGCCATCTCTCATGCACTGTATTTTGTCACCGTTTGGAAGTTGTGTTTCACCATCTATGACTTTCCCTCTTTGAATGTTCAGGGTCTTACATTTTTCAATCCCGAATTTCATATGAACATCTGCCGAGAACTCACTGACAGTTTTCAGCAAATCATCCAATTGCTTCTTGTTCGAAGCATATAATTTGATGTCATCCATATACAGCAGGTGGGAGATTGTATGATAATTCCTTTCTGCTTTCATCCTAAATCCGTATCCTGTTCTATTGAGCATTGAGGATAATGGATTCATAGCTAAACAGAACCATAGTGGACTCAAAGAGTCTCCTTGAAAAATTCCACGACGTATGGGTATCTCGTCGGTTTTAATTGATGTATTGTTCATGTTGACCTGCAGAGACGTGCACCAGTGTGTCATTGTTGTCTTCAAGAACTCTACCAGGGCTGGGTGAATTTTGTATATCTGCAATACTTCAACAAGCCAAGAATGGGCGGTACTATCGAATGCCTTCAGATAATCGAGAAAAGCTGAATGAACATTCCGATGCCCTACGTGTGCCTGTTTCATTATCACAGAATCGATGATGAGTTGGTCCTTGCACCCGTGGTGTTTCTTTCTGCATCCTTTCTGCTCCTCTGCTAATATATTGTGGTCGTCAAGGTGTTGGTATATTCGATTGGATATGCATGAGGTGACTATTTTGTAGAGTGTTGGCAGGCAAGTGATTGGCCTATATTGGGACGGATCCTGTGTTCTATCGCTCTTAGGTAGCATATATGTTAAGCCTTGCTTTAGGAAAGTGGGTGTTTTCTTGGGATGTTGAAGAACATACGTGAGCTCTTTCGTTAGGGCTCCATGGAGCCTATCAAACTTCTTGTACCAGTAGTTGTGGATATTATCTATACCTGTGGCCTTCCAATTGTTGGTCGTTCGAACTACTATTGTGATTTCTTCCTCCGTTATTCCATCCAAGTCCATATGTCTGATATCGAGGCGTTCTTTTTCATTCGTGATCCATTCCGCATCTCTATTGTGTTCTTTGGGGTGCGACCATAGTGATGACCAATAGTCGGTCAAGCACTGTGCGTCAGGTACTTCTCTGTTATTGTCGCAGTTTTGTTATTTCCCTTATGAAAATTGGCCGCATTTTGGAGAAACCTTTGGTTTTGGTGTTTCCTTTCAGTATCTTGAAAGCCTCTTTGCTTTTGCTTGGAGTTTCTGTTTCAACGTGTCCATATAAACGTCGATGTGCTGTTTGTGATCAGGGTGTTTTGTGTTCGTACCAATTTTCCTATAAATTTTGCGTATATGTGATTTCAAGCGCCTTGAGGATTTTCTGTTTCTCAGGAATTCTGTGAGGCGACCGATTTCTGCTCTAATATTATCAATATCCTTCTCTAGTCGCTTTTGCCATGGTGGTTTTCTGACGCTTTTAGGCTCAACTTGAATCAGAGTTGTGGGGATTTGTTGTTTGTGAAGTCGAAGAACCGCTACTGCTCCACAGCAAATCAAAGTGTGCATCTTCTCCAAGGTGTTCAGGTCGGTATATTCTTCAAATACTGAGTTTACGCTTGCTAGGATGATATTGGTGTTCTTGTTCGTCTTGAGTTTTGGCAGCTTAGGTCTTTTAGTTGGGTTACTACCACTGAATTCAGTTGTTGCTCTGTTGAGTTCTGATTTTGCTAAACATACTGTCTCAGCTGTTAGCTGGATATAATTTATCTTTCCCTGATTCAGCAATCAAAGGGAATAGGAATATTATTATTAATATTATTATAATCTATCTCTTGTAATAGGGGTGCAAGTTTGGATTCTAACAACAGCCTTAATATTCTACTTATGGTTTCAGACGTGCTGAAAATAGTTGATAACTTTAAAAGTTGGAACATATTTCCAATATCTTACAATTTGATCCGCGGACCTAATGCAATTCGATTAAATTATCTTGACAGATGAAAATAAAACAAATGGCACATAATTCTTTTCTGTTTTAATTACTAAATATAATGAAAGTGAAATATAGAATTACATACACATCAGTCATTTATCACTAATTTTGAACAATCGTATAAACTAAAGAGTATCTTGTACTACATTCTATCTATATTTGTCCAACGATAGTCTTACGGAGTTATTAAACCTTGGCTTTTCCATTCTTTTCAGCTTGAGCTCTGAATTCCTCGAACTTCTTCTTGTAAATACCTTGTGGATCGTATTTCTTAACGAGTTTTTCCCAGTCTTTCGGTCTTTTTTGAGTTAAATGTCGGACTACTTTTTCTGATATTCCCTTCTGCTTTGGACTACATTTGTCTCATCCTCTCTGCAACGCATCTGGTAAGGCTTCTAGTGAAAAAGTTGCAATAAATTAGTTATTTTTCTGGTAATTTTTTTTTTCAATTTAAATGGATCATGAGTTTATAATTCGATGCATAATGAATAATGATAATAAGAAATTAAACTATATATTATACTATCAGAAGAGATTTATTGAAAATCAGGACTGCAATTTCGGTTTCTCGGCCATCTTTAGCCCACAACAAGTACTGAACTAAAGTGAAAATACAGACATACATAAACAGGTAGATACAAAATCAATAAGGATGCAAACGGGAGGTAATACATTAATTATTATAAAAACAGGTATTACTTAAACATATCAAATATGGACAAATAACTCTATCGCAGTGGGTGTTTTATGGAGTTTTAAAATTTTGGATGGATTCTAATAAATCTAACTTTAGTCCTTCAGGTATTCTCTGAGTGATTTGAAGTTGATTTATGGATGGAAAATGATGGTCATTTTCGATTCAAACTGAAAAGAAAGTAGATTCGTCGATTCTCTGGCTATTGTAATCTGATTGATGCTCTTTGTATCTTGTTTTTAATGAACGACCAGTCTGACCTATATAGACGGCTTCACAATCAACGACAACTTGTAAACTCAAGTATAGTTGAATCTATCAGATTTATCTTTCGAATTAAAAAATTCTTAGGAAAGTTTCATATGGGTTGAAAGCTAGTTTTTCATGTTGTTTTGAAACGACATTCGGAATCATTTTGTACAACCGGATTAATAAGTGACTGATTCAAGATGTTAGATGTCATAAGGTTAAACTGTCGAATATCTTCAAAACCGTAAGAAAATGTAAAGGGAACCTAGGTAGCATTCGAAAGGTAGTAAAATATACCAACTACTCGACCCGTCAATTATAGTATATGCCATTTGAAGAAAAAAAACAGTGAAATGAGATTTGAATGACTTTCAACTTCAAGAATCGTTTTCGTGTAACATATATCAACAAAATGTGTTATATTTTCGAGCAACAACAATGACTATCACAAAAGTTGTACATCTGAAGCTTTGAAATCAATATTGACGGCACAAAACTTTTTTTCAATAGTCCTTAAATTTCAGAAAATGTCAAACATTTCGGAAAATATTTAAGATCTTCATTTTTCCTCACAAAGTCGAAAATGAAACAAAATATAGGGTTTCTCATTCAAAAAATCATAACTTTGGCATGTAGCTTTATTATGGAACACCCTGTAAAGCCTGAAATAGTTTAAGTTTGTAGTCACTACAGCAATACATATTACTGAACAAAAAAAATTCAAAATCATTTGTGGCCAATAATCTAACCCAGTATAATACACACCCTAAAAAGTTGTCGCATCACCCTACTTTTACGACAATACTATATAAACTTTTAGATTGGTCATTCAAGAGTCGCTTGGTAACTTTCAGAAGTGTAAAATAAGAAGATATCATTCAAAAGAGTTTATGATTCTACCATCTTCATTCGCGAAGAGACCAATCAATTAGCATCGAATGGTTACTAATCATTTTCAAAATCGAGTGTTTCCTCCCCGGGCCCTAAATACTGCCAGTATACGTCCCGAAAGCCTCTAGAACAAATTTTGGATGTACTCTTGAGTCACTGAGTTCCAAATTTCAGAAAGAAGAATTTCTAGTTGTTGGAGTGTTCTACAAGGCATCCTACGTTGCTCAATTTGCCACACCCCATGTTGTCCCAAACATGTTCTATGGGATTTAAGTCGGGATTTCTGGCTGGCCATCCTAAAATATCAATTTCGTCATTCTGCAGAAATTCTGTAACTACTCCAGCTGCATGAGGCCGAGTAAAATGAGAGAATGATGCCAAATGATGGTTTGGGAGAAAGTAGTCTGCTTGAAATATGAAACGTAAATCTGGCAGAAGTACAGCAGTAAGTTAACGAGGAAAATTAGGAGCTTGGCCTAGTGAAAGTAGTAGGTAAGTGAAAAATGAGAGAAAGGCTAGAGAATATAAAGAGAGGAATAAAGAACTACATGAAAGGGCGGAAGAAATTGGCGAGACGACACGGTGGAAGAAAATGCCAGTTCAAATTCTCGGTGGTAAAAGTCGTTGGTAGAGGCAGAAGGAATGTGAAAGAGATATTTCCGGTGATAAGAAACTTTGAAGAGGAGAGAAATACAGAAAATGAATAAGGTAGAACAGTTCTTCAAAAAAGAAGGAACGAAGACAAAGGCGGAAAATAATCTAGGAAGATGAGAAGCGCAATAAGAATTTACTGGGAAGAATTACAAAGAGGAACAGCGTGAAAATCAAGGAAAGAATTGAGGGTAAGCAAGATCTAAGGATAGAGTAAACTTTCTGGAAAGAAGTATACGTAGAGGAAAACGCCAATGTTCAAACAATTACTTGCGAAACGACAGGGCGAAAGATTATGCAGGTTCAAATTCTCGGTGGAAAAAGTCGTTTGTAGAGGCTAAAGGAATGTAAAAGAGATATTTCAGGTAATGAGAGACTTTGAAGAGAAAAGAAAAACAGAGAATGAGTGGGGAAGAGCAGTTTTTTGGAGAAGTGTGAGGAAGGAACAGAAGAAAAGGCGAAAAATAATCTAGGAAAATGAGAAGCCCAATAAGAATATACTAGGAAAAGTAACAAAGAGGGAGAGCGGGAAAATCAAGGAAAGAATTGACGGTTAGCAAGATATAATAATAATATAAATATTAAAGCAAGAGTCAGAAGCTCTAGCGTAGAAAGTGCTGTATTGTAGAGACGTAAGTGTTTAGATCTGTGCGACAGCATATTGCTAGAGTAGGTGCAAGAAATGTGGAAGAGTAGAATAAAATAAATAACTCTATAATAACATTAATAATCTTTATGGTGAAGCAATGAGTCAAAGTCTTCCTTATGGTGGTTCTGAATTTGATGATACTGACATTGACGTACATGCGATTCCCGATGAGAATCCAGTTTGTTATTTTCAGGAGGTAAACTTGGAATATCCCAAACATTTATCATGATATTCCCAGTGATTTACCTTTTTATATTGAAACTCGTACTCCACCATATTCGATACAGAAAAGATTGCTCACGACTCTATATGATGAGGAACCTTCTTTGTTATTTTATTACCTGCAATATCTCTTTCGTATTCCTTTCGCCTTAGCAAACGACTATTCTTTCGCTCTGCCGTTTCGCCTATTACTTCCGCTCGTTCCTGTAGCTCATTCCTCCTGTTTGATTCTCTCTTGCATTTTCCTCATATCACAAATACTCACATCATCTCACCCATCTAGCCACGTCATTTTACCCTCGTATACCTGAGACTGCATGCTCAAGTAAACGAAGTGCAAATTAGCTTATCAAAGATATCACGATGGAAAATTTTCTGGAAAGGGGTTTACGTGGAGGAATATGCCAATGTTCAAACAATTACTCCGTATAAACTCAATTGCGGTTCTTGTGATAAAATTTATACCGGTAGGACCTATAGGAGTTTTGGCATAAGAACATCTGAACATAAACGTAGCTTCGATAAAAATAAATCTGATTAAAATTATTCAAACCACCTAATAAAAGATAACCATTCATTCAATGAAAACTTTCACATATTACATATAAAATCAGAAAGTTCAAAATCAGATCTCCTAGAAGCATTAGAAATAAATAGATACAAACATTCGGACAAGCTTTTGAATGAACAGGTAGATTTGAATTACTCACCCCCACTTAACTTTTATAATTAGTTTTTATTACCTTTCATACTAACTGTACAATGGCTCGGTGGGGATTTTCCTGTTATTCATCCAACTTGTTCCACGATTTGTTTATAATACCATACTCTTCATTCTATTTCTCATTCTTGATAAAGCTGCTGTGTCAGCGAAACGTCGTCGAATTTTTTCGAATAAAGTGTAGATTAAAGTTAAACCTTGTGTTTTTATCTCATTTAATTACTCCGTAAATAATAACAAATATAGGAGGGATTTGAACATCCAAATTCCTACAAAATATACACTCTATATTGACAATAATAATCTTTATGGCGGTGCAATGAGTCAAAGTCTTCACCACGGTGGTTTTGAATTTGGTGATACTGACATTGACGTTACTACAATTCTCGAAGAGAATCCAAGTGGTTATTTTCATGAGGTAAACTTTGAATATCCCAAACATATTCATGATCGTCACAGTGATTTACCCTTTTGTCCGGTATTTCGTAGTCCACCATATTCCAAACAGAAAAGTTACTCACGACTCTATATGATAAGGAACCTCTTTGTTATTCTTCCTAAAAAATTGATATTGCGCTTCTCATATTCCTAGATAATTTTCGCCTCTGTCTTCTGTTCCTGCTTCACACTTTTCTGAAGGACTGTTCTTTCGTACTCAATCTTGGCCTTTCTTACCTCTTCAAAGTCTTTCATTACCTGCAATATCCCTTTCGTATACCTTTTGCCTCAACAAACGACTTTTTTCACGGAGAATTTGGACCTGCTTATTTTTCCGCTCTACAGTTTCGCCTATTACTTCCGCTCGTTTCTGTAGTTCTTTCCTCCTAATTGATTCTCTCTTGCATTTTCCTCATATCACAAATATCCACTTTTTTATCATGGCCCAGTTCCTCATTTTCCTCGTTTACTCGCTTCTGTACTTCTGCCGAATTTTCGGTCCATATTTAAGCAGACTATTTTTTCCCAAACTCTCATTTGGCATTTTTCCCTCATTTTATTTACCGGGATATTTCTCCGAAATGCTTTTCTAAAATTTTTTCAAGACACTCACTTTTCACATTATCCTCTTGCACATGTCCTGCACTTTCTCAATCAATGTAGTATCACACAGTTCAAAACACTTAGGTCCTTTTCATTCAGCATTTTCTGAGATCATATTTCTGTATCATCTCACCCATCTAGCTACGTCACTTTACCCTCGTATACCTGAGACTGCATGCTCAAGTATTTGTAGTGTAAATTAGAGCTTATCAAATAAATCACGATGGTAAATTTTCTGGAAAGGGGTATACTTGGAGAAATATTCCAATGTTCAAACAATTCCTCTGAAAGTAATAACAGATATGTGAGGGATTTAAACCCTCAAATTCCTACAAAATACTCACTCTATACTGACATTAATAATCTTTATGGCAGTTCAATGAGTCAAAGTCTTCCCTAGGTGGTTTCGAATTTGATGGTACTGACATTGACGTTACTACCATTCCTGTTGAGAATCTAGTTGGCTATTAACAGGAGGTAAACTTGGAATATCCCAAATATATTCATGATCGTCAAAGTGATTTACCCTTCTGTCCTGAAACTCGTACTCCACCAAATTCCAAACAGAAAAAATCACTCACGACTCTATGTGATAAGGAAACCTCTTTGTTATTCTTCCAAAAAAATTCTAATTGCGCTTCTCATCTTCCTAGATCATTTTCTGCCTTTGTCTTCTGTTCCTACTTTCGCCTTAACCAACGACTTTTTCCACAGAGAATTTTGACCTGCATACTCTTCCGCTCGGCCGTTTCGCCAAATACTTCCGCTCATTGCTGTAGTTTTTTCCTCCTGTTATGTAAAAGAGATATCTCAGGTAATGAGAGACTTTAAGGAGGAAAGAAATACAAGGAATGAGTAGGGAAGAACAGTTCTTCAGCGAAGTGTGAGAAAGGAACAGGGGACAAATGCGAAAAATAATCTAGGAAGAAGAGAAGCCCAATAAGAATATACTAGGAAGAATAACGAAGAGGGAGAGCGGAAAAATCATGAAAGATTTGTGGTAAGCAAGATCTAAGAATAACAAAAAAATTAAAACGAGAATCAGAAGCTCAAGCGTAGAAAGTGCTGTATTGTAGAGACGTAAGTGTTTAGATCTGTGCGACAGCACATTGCTAGAGTAAGTGCAAGAAATGTGCAAGAAGAGAATGTGAATGGTGCGAGCCTTGGGAAAATACTCATTAGAGCGTTTCAGAGAAATATCCCGATCAATAAAATGAAAGAAAAATGCCGAATGAGAGTTTGGTAGGAAGTGGTCTGCTTAAAATATGAAACAGAAATTCGGCAGAAGTACAAAAGTAAGGAAACGAGCAAAATTAGGAGCTATTCCTTTGGAAAAGAATGAGTTAGTGAAAAATGAGAGAAAGGCTAGAGAGTATTTAACAGGAATAAAGAACTACATGAAAGAGCGGAAGTAATTGGCGAAACGACAGGGCGGAAGAATATGCAAGTACATATTCTCGGTAAAAATAGTCGTTCGTAGAGGCAAAAGGAATGTAAAAGAGATATCTCAGGTAAAGATAGACTTTGAAGAGGAAAGAAATACAGAAAATGATTGGGGAATAACAGTCAGTTGCTAGGTAATTCAGGATGGCAGGTTATGGAACGTTCAAGGTGCATAGGCGTTTCAGGATTCTAGAAACTCTTTGGCCGGGAGTTCGGATTGCCCAGTTGTTCGAAGTGAGACAAAGGCTCAAGCGTAGAAAGTGCTGTATGGTAGAGACGTAAGTGTTTAGATCTGTGCGATAGCACATTGCTATAGTTAGTGCAAGAAAAGTGCAAGAGGAGAATGTGAATGGTGAGAGCCATGGGAAAACATTTCAGAGTAGTATCCCGATGGATGATATGAGAGAATGTTGCCTAAGGAGGGTTTGGGAGGAAGGGGTCTGCTTGAAATATGAAACATATATGTGGCAGAAGTACACCTGTAAATTATCGAGGAAAATTAGTAGCTTGGCCTAGAGAAAGTAGAGAGAAAGTGAAAAATGAGAAAAAGGCTAGAGAGTATTCAACAGGAATGAAGAACTACATGAAAGAGCGGAAGTATTTGGCGAAACGACAGGACAGGAGCTTATGCAAGTTCATAGTCTCAGTAAAAATAGTCGTTCGTAGAGGCAAAAGGAATGAAAAAGAGATATTTCAGGTTATGAGAGATTTTGAAGAGGAAATAAATACCGAGAATGAGTAGGGAAAAACAGTCAGTTGCTAGGTAATTCAGGATGGCAGAAGATAGAACGTTCAAGGAGCATAGGCATTTCAGAATTCTAGAAACTCTATCGCCGGGAGAGTCGGAGTGCCCAGTAGTTCGAAGCGCGAGGTTGGTTTTGGGCACTGGGTGTTCAAGGCGCCTGGACGTTCAGAGGGCCTGACCTCTTGAGGTCATTCTCCTCTTTCGCATTTCTTGTACTTACTCTAGCAATGTGCTATCGCACAGATCTAAACACTAACGTCTCTACCTTCCAGCACTTTCAACGCTTGAGATTTTGTCTCTCGTTTTAATATTTTTGCTATCCTTAGATCTTGCTAACCGTCAAATATTTCCTTAATTTCCACGCTGTCCCTCTTTGTTATTCTTCCTAGTAAATTCTTGTTGCGCTTCTCATCTCCCCAGATCATCTTCCGCCTTTGTCTTCTCTTCCTTCTCCACACTTTTCTGAAGAACTGTTCTTATATACTGACTCTCTGTATTTCTTTTCTCTTCAAAGTCTCTCATTACCTAAAATATCTCTTTTACATTCCTTATGCCTTTACGAACGACTATTTTTACCGAGAGTATGAACTTGCATAATCTTCCGCCCTGTCGTGTCGCCATATGCTTCCGCTTTTTCCTGTAGTTCCTTATTCCTGTTCAATACTCTCTAGCCTTTTTCTCACATTTAAATTACTCACTACATTCACTAGGCCAAGCTCTTGAAACGTAAATGTGGCAGAAGTACAGCAGTGAGTTCACGAGGAAAAGTAGGAGCTTGGCCTAGTGAAAGTAGTGAGTAAGTGAAAAATGTAGAAAAAAGGCTAGAGAGTATTGAACAGGAATAAAGAACTACATGAAAGAGCGGAAGTAAATGACAAAACGGCAGGGCGGAAGATTATGCATGTTCATATTCTCGGTAGCAATAGTCATTTGTAGAGGCACAAAAAATGTATAAGAGATATTACAGGTAATGAGACACTAAGAACAAGAAAGAAATACAGAGAATGAGTAAGGAAGAACAGTCAGTTGCTAGGTAATCCAGGATGGCAGTTGATGGAAAGTTCAAGGAGCTTGGGCGTTTGAGGATACTAGAAACTCTTTCGCCGGGAGAGTCGGAGTACCAAGTTGTTCGAAGCGCAAGGATGGTTTTGGGCGCTGGGCGTTCAAGGAGTCTGGACGTTCAGAGGGCCTGACCTATCGAGGCGCGGGGTGGTTCGAAGTGTACGAGCTTTAGGCGTAAAACACTGTGGGGCGCTTGAGCGTTTATAACAAGGTAGTTCTGGGTGCAAGGTGGTTTGAGTTGAAAGGATGTTCGGACGCAGGATAGTTCTGGTCGTTTGAAGGCGAAAGATAGTTCAGGGAGTTTATGCGCGATGTTTTTAGGGGCGCATAGGCGTTTAGGGATGGGAAGTATATCTGTCTGCCTAGGCGTTTGAATTGCGAGGTAGATCTGCACGCCTAAGCGTTTGATATAAAGGGTAGATCTCTCCGCCTAGGCGTTTAATATAACGAGGAGATTTAGGAGCTTAGCCTAGTTGTAATGAGTAATGAGACAAAAAGGAATGTGAAAGAGATATTGCAGGTAATGAGAGACTTTGAAGAGGAGAGAAATACAGAGAATGAGTAGGTAAGAACAGTTCTTAAGCGAAGTGTGAGGAAGGAACGGAAAACAAAGGCAAAAAATGATCTAGGAAGATGAGTAGCGCAATAAGAATTTACTAGGAAGAATAACAAATAAGGACAGCGTGAAAATCAAGGAAAGAATTGACGGTTAGCAAGATCTGAGGTTAGCTTGTATATTAAAACGAGAGACAAAAGCTCAAGCGTAGAAAGTGCTGTATGGGTATAGGCGTACATCTGTCTGCCTAGACGTTCGAATTACAGGTAGATCTGCACGTCTAAGCGTTTGATATAAAAGTTAGATCTTCCCGCCTAGGCGTTTAATATACAAGGATGTTTTATCCGCCTAAGAGTTTGATATACAAGGTAGATCAGCCCACATAGGCGTTTTTGGGTGCAAGGTAAATCTGCCCGTCTAGGTGTTTGCTTTACAAGGTAGATCTGCCGGCCTGCTAGTGTATATATACTAAACGCGTGATCCACTTTTCAGTCAAAATGGAGGGGATGGAATGTGGTTGTACCGGGACGGGGGCTCTCGAGCGGCAGGCGAAGGACTGGCCGAGTAAATTTTTTACGAAAAAAGATTTTCCCAAGGCTCTCACCAATCACATTCTTCTCTTGCGCATTTCTTGTACTTACTCTAGCAATGTGCTGTCGCACAGATCTAAATACTTAAGTCTCTACAATACAGCACTTTCTACGCTTGAGTTTCTGACTCTCGTTTTATTCTTATTGGGCTTCTCATCTTCCTAAATTATTTTTCTTCTTTGTTCTTTTCTCACACTTCGCTTAAGAACTGTTCTTCCCTACTCATTCTCTGTATTTCTTTCCTCTTCAAAGTCTCTCATTACCTGAAATATCTCTTTTACATTTCTTTCGCCTCTACGAACGAATTTTTTCACCGAGAATTTGAACCTGCATATTCTTCCGCCCTGTCGTTTCGCCAATTACTTCCGCTCTTTCATGTAGTACTTTATTCCAGTTCAATACTCTCTAGCCTTTTTCCCACATTTCACTTACTCATTACTTTCACTAGGCCAAGCTCCTAATTTTCCTCGTTAACTCACTGCTGTACTTCGCAGTCTAGATCCTAGGAAAATGATCGAGGAAATTGAGAAGCGTAATGAAAATTTACCTGCAATATGTCTTTCGCATTCATTTCGCCTTAACAAACGACTTTTTTCACTGAGCATTTGAACCTGCATATTCTTCCGCCCTGTCGTTTGGCCAATAACTTTCGCTATTCAATGTATTTCTTCATACCGGTTCTATACTCTCTAGCCTTTTCCTCACATTTATGTATTTCTCTGACGCATTTTTGTTGCGTATTCCATGCATGCTCAATAACAACTAGAATGAATTTATGTTTTCTATTCTGGTTGGCATAGAGATCTGATTGACCCAAATCACATTGCCATAAGTCATCGATTTCCTTTATGACAGTACGTCTACGTGGAAAATTCTTTCGGGTCGGCTTATGTTGTTCGTTAACAACTTGTATTTTTCATGCGAGTGGTTCATTGTTAGACCGAATTGGTGGTAGAACACTCAGCGTAGTAGCTTTAGAGGCACTAGATGAAAAATCACTGCTCAACTTCTTAAATTCATCATTCATTGTATTAATAGTAATGTAGAGTAATTTCAATCTCTCTTCAATGCTTGATAAAGGTTTAATTGTTTCTTCAACATCCTCAATATTTTTCAATAGTTTCCAGGTTTGTTCATCATTGGATGTTATCATTTTATCGATTTCAAGTACATCAGTTCCCTGTGCAGTCACACGATTAAAAATACCATCTTTGAACTTAAAAAGTAAAAGAGATATTTCATGTAAAGAGAGACTTTGAAGAGTAGAGAAATACAGAGAATGAGTAAGTAAGAACAGATTTTAAGCGAAGTGTGAGGAAGGAACAGAAGACAAAGGCAGAAAATGATCTAGGAAGATGAGAAGTGCAATAAGAGTTCACTAGGAATAATAGCAAAGAGGAAGTGAGTGGCAATCAAGGAAAGAATTGACGGTAAGCAAGATCTAAGGATAGCATAAATATAAAACGAGAGACAAGAGCTCAAGCGTAGAAAGTGCCGTATGGTAGAGACGCAAGTGATTAGATCTGTGCGACAGCACATTGCTAGAGTAAGTGCAGGAAATGTGCAAGAGGAGAATGTGAATGGTGAAAGTCTTAGAAAAATCTCGTGAAAGCGGTTCAGATAAATAAACCGATCAATAAAATGAGAGATAGATCTGCCCGTCTGATGTTTGCTTTACAAGGTAGATCTGCCGGGGGCTCTCGAGCGGCAGGCGAAGGCCAGGCCGACTAAATTTTTTACGAAACAAGATTTTCCCAAGGCTCTCACCATTCACATTCTTCTCTTGCGCATTGCTTGTACTTACTCTAGCAATGTGCTGTCACACAGATCCTAACACTTACGTCTCTACAATTCAGCACTTTCTACGCTTGAGCTTCTGACTCTCGTTTTAATATTTATGTTATTCTTAGATCTTGATTAACGTCAATTGTTTCCTTGATTTCCCCGCTATCCCTCTTTGTTATTCTCCCTAGTATATTCTTATTGGGCTTCCAATCTTCCTAGATTATTTTTCGACCTTGTCCCCTGTTCTTTTCTCACACTTTGCTGAAGAACTGTTCTTCCCTACTCACTCTCTTTATTTCATTCCTCTTCGAAGTTTCTCAATACCTGAAATATCTCTTATACATTTCTTTCGCCTCTACGAACGAATTTTCTCACCGAGAACTTGAACCTGCATATTCTTCCGCCCTGTCGTTTCGCCAATTACTTCCTTTCTTCCATGTAGTTCTTTATTCCAGTTCAATACTCTCTAGCCTTTTTCCCAAATTTCACTTACTCATTAATTTCACTAGGCCAAGCTCCTAATTTTCCTCGTTAACTCACTGCTGTACTTCTTAGTCTAGATCCTAGGAAAATGATCTAGGAAATTGAGTAGCGTAAGAAGAATTTACCTGCAATATCTCTTTCGCATTCATTTTGCCTTAACAAACGACTTTTTTCACTGAGCATTTGAACCCGCATATTCTTCCGCCCTGTCGTTTCGCCAATTACTTTCGCTATTCAATGTATTTCTTTATACCTGTTCTATACTCTCTAGCCTTTTCCTCACATTTCTGTATTTCTCTGACGCATTTTTGTTGCGTATTCTATGCATGCTCAATAACAACTAGAATGAATTTATGTTTTCTATTCTGATTGGCATAGAGATCTAATTGACCCAAATCACATTGCCATAAGTCATCGACTGCCTTTATGACAGTACGTCTACGTGGAAAATTCTTTCGGGTCGCCTTATGTTGTTCGTTAGCAACTTGTAGTTTTTCATTCGAGTGGTTCATTGTTAGACCGAATTGGTGGTAGAACACTCAGCGTAGTAGCTTTAGAGGCACAAGATGAAAACTCACTACTCAACTTCTTAAATTCATCATTCATTGTATTAATAGTAATGTAGAGTATTTCCAATCTCTCTTCAATGCTTAATAAAGGTTTAATTGTTTCTTCAACATCCTGAATATTTTTCAATAGTTTCCCCGTTTGTTTTTCATTGGATATTATCATTTTATCGTTTTCAAGTACATCAGTTTCCAGTGCAGTCACACGATTAGTAATACCATCTTTTGAACTTATGACAGGCTTACCCAAAAGTCATCAAATTATTGTTAGATTCTTTCAGCTTCAGTTCAATTTTATCCGATAAATATTTCATAGCTTCATTTATATTTTCAATTGAGTTTAGGGTATATAATAGTGTTCTGGAATTAGCTGATATATCCGAATTCTTTTTATTTATTGTACTTTCAAAATCATTTTGCGATAAGTTCACTGTTTATATTAAATCTACTTGCTTCTTCAGTTGATCGCTAAATACTTAGCTAGATGGGTGACATGAGACAGAAACATGAGCTTAGAAAGTGCTGTATGAAAAGGACCTAAGTGTTTTTTACTGTGTGATAGCATATTGATCGAGAAAGTGCAGGAAATGTGCAAGAGGAGAATGTGAAACGTGAGTGCCTTGAGAAAATCTTAGAAAAGCTTTTCGGAGAAATATCCCGATAAATAAAATGAGAGAAAAATTCGAAATGAGAGTTTGGGAAGAAAAATTCTGCTTAAAATATGGAACGAAAATTCGGCAGAAGTACAGAATTGAATAAACGGGGAAAATGAGGAACTGGGCCTAGTGAGTATTTGTGAAATGAGGAAAATGCAAGAGAGAATCAAACAGGAGGAAAGAACTACAGGAACGAGCGGAAGTAATAAGCGAAACGGCAGAGCGGAAGAATATGCAAAACCAAATTCTCAGTGAAAATAGTCGTTTGTTGAGGCGAAAGGAATACGAAAGAGATATTGCAGGTGATCGAAGACTTTGAAGAGGTAAGAAAGACAGAGATTGAGTACGAAAGACAAGTTCTTCAGAAAAGTCTGAAGTAGGGACACACGTCGGAAAATGATCAAGGAATATGAGATGCGCAATAAGAATTATTTAGGAAAATTTACAAAGAGGGACAGTGTTAACATCAAAAAAAGAATTGACGGTTAGCAAGCTCAAAGAAAGGCTAAAATATTAAAACAAGAGATAGAAGCATGAGCTTAGAAACTGCTGTATGAAAGAGACGTAAGAGTTGAGATCTGTGCGACAGCCCATAGCTTGTGTAAGAGGAAAAAATGTACAAGAGGAGGAGGAGGCCAAATCAGGTTATGGAAGGAAGTGGTATGCATTGAATACGAAACAAAAATGCGGCAGCGACATACAGAAGCGAGTAAACGAGGAAATTGAGGAACTGGGCCTAGAGGAAATAGTGAGTGGTTGAAATGCGAAGAAAAGTCTAGAGAGTATAGAACAGGTATAAGGAACTGCAGGGAATAGTGGAGTTAATTGACAAACCGACAGGACGGAAGAATATGCAGGTTCAAATTCTCAGTGAAAAAAGTCGTTTGCTAAGGCGAAAGGAATACGAAAGAGATATTGCAGGTAATAAGAGACTTTGAAGAGATAAGAAAGACAGAGATTGAGTATTAAAGAACAGTTCCTCAGAAAAGTGTGAAGTACGAGCAGATGACAGAGGCGAAAATGTACTAGGAATATGAGAAGCGCAATAAGAATTTCTTAGGAAGAATAACAAATAGGGTTCCTTATTACATAGAGTCGTGAGTAATTTTTTCTGTATGGAATTTGGTGGAGTACGAGTTTGAGGATAGAAAGATAAATGTGACGATCATGAGAATGTCTGGGATAGTTCAAGTTTACCTCTGGAAAATAACCAACTGGATTCTCATCGGGAATCGTAGTAACGTCAATATCAGTATCACAAAATTCAGAACCACCATAAGATGACTTTGGCTCATTGCTTCGCCAAAAAGATTAATTATGTCAGTATAGAGTGTGTATCTTGTAGGAATTTGGGGGTTTAAATCGCTCATCCAATTTGTTATTACTCTCAGAGTAATTGTTTGAACATTGGCGTATTCCTCTACGTATACTCCTTTCCAGAAAGTTTACTCTATTCACAGATCTTGCTCACCCTCAATTCTTTCCTTGATTTTCACGCTGTTCCTCATTATCAGTTTCTCATTACCGGAAATATCTCTTTCATATTCCTTCTGCCTCTACGAACGACTTTTTTCACCGAGAATTTGAACTTGCATTTTCTTCCGCCCTGTTGTTTCGCTAATTACTTCCGCCCTTTCATGTAGTTCTTTATTCCTGTTCAATACTCTCTAGCCTTTTTCCCACATTTCACTTACTCATTAATTTCACTAGGCCATGCTCCTAATTTTCCTCGTTAACTCACTGCTGTACTTCGCAGTCTAGATCCTAGGAAAATGATCTAGGAAGATGAGAAGCGTAATAAGAATTCACCCTGCAACATCTCTTTCGCATTCATTTCGCCTTAACAAACGACTTTTTTCACTGAGTATTCGAACCTGCGTATTCTTCCGCCCTGTCGGTTCGCCAATTACTTCCGCTATTCAATGTATTTCTTTATAACTGTTCTATACTCTCTAGCCTTTTCCTCACATTTCTGTATTTCTCTGACGCATTTTTGTTGCGTATTCTATGCATGCTCAATAACAACTAGAATGAATTTATGTTTTCTATTCTGATTGGCATAGAGATCTAATTGACCCAAATCACATTGCCATAAGCCATCGATTTCCTTTATGACAGTACGTCTACGTGGAAAAGTCTTTCGGGTCGGCTTATGTTGTTCGTTAACAACTTGTATTTTTTCATGCGAGCGGTTCATTGTTAGACTGAATTGGTGGTAGAACACTCAGCGTAGTAGCTTTAGAAGCACTAGATGAAAACTCACTACTCAACTTCTTAAATTCATCATTCATTTTATTAATAGTAATTTAGAGTATTTCCAATCTCTCGTCAATGCTTGATAAAGGTTTAATTGTTTCTTCAACATCCAGAATAGTTTTCAATAGTTTCCTCGTTTGTTCTTCATTGGATATTATCATTTTATCGTTTTCAAGTACATCAGTTTCCAGTGCAGTCACACGATTAGTAATACAATCTTTGAACTTATGATAGGCTAACCCAAAAGTCATCAAATTATTGTTAGATTCTTTCAGCTTCAGTTCAATTTTATCCGATAAATATTTCATAGCTTCATTCATATTTTCAATTGAGTTTAGGGTATATAAAACTGTTCTGAAATTAGCTGATATATCCGAATTCTTTTTATTTATTGTACTTTCAAAATCATTTTGCGATAAGTTCAATGTTTAAGTTAAATCTAATTGCTTCTTTAGTTGATCGCTAAATACTTAGCTAGATGGGTGAGATGAGACAGAAAAATGAGCTCAGAAAGTGCTGTATGAAAAAGACCTAATTGTTTTGAACTGTGAGAAAGCACATTGATTGGGAACGTGCGGAGAATGTGCAACAGGAGAATGTGAATGATGAGAGCCTCTAGTTAATCTTGGGAAACTGTTTCATAGAAACTATCCGATCAACAAAATGAAAGAAAAATACCAAAAGAGAGTTTTGGAGGAAGTGGTATGCATTGTGTTGTGGTGTTTTCAACTGTGTGATTTCTCCGAAACGCTTAGGAAAGCGTTTCGGAGAAATATCCCGATAAATAAAAGAAAGTAGTCTACTTGAAATACAAAACGTAAATCTGGCAGAAGTACAACAGTAAGTTAACGACGAAAATTAGGAGCTTGGCCTAGTGAAAGTAATGGGTGAGTGAAAAATGAGGGAAAGGCTAAAGAGTATTGAACAGGAATAAAGAACTACATAAAGTGGTGGAAGTAATTGGGAAACGACAAGGTGGAAGAAAATGCAAGGTCAAATTCTCGGTGAAAAAAGTTGTTCGTAGAGGCAAAAGGAATATGAAAGAGATATTTCAGGTAATGAGAAATTATGAAGAGGAAAGAAATACAGAAAATAAGTAAGGGACAACAGTTCTTGAGAAAAGAAGGAACGAAGAAAAAGGTGGAAAATAATCTAGAGAGATGATTAGCGCAATAAGAATTTACTAGGAAGAAAAACAAAGAGGGACAGCGTGAAAATCAAGGAAAGAATTGACGGTAAGCAAGATCTAAGGATAGCATAAATATTAAAACGAGAGACAAAATCTCAAGCTTTGAAAGTGCTGTATGGTAGAGACGTAAGTGTTCAGATCTGTGCAATAGCACATTGCTAGAGTAAGTGCAAGAAATGTGCAAGTGGAGAATGTGAATGGTGGGAGCCTTGGTAAAATCTCAGGAAAGCGTTTCAGAGAGATAACTCGATCAATAAAATGAGAGAATGATGCCAAATGAGGGTTTGGGAGGAAGTGGTCTGCTTGAAACATGAAACGTAAATGTGTCAGAAGTACAGCAGTAAGTTAACGAGGAAAATTAGGAGCTTGGCCTAGTGAAAGTAGTGAGTAAGTGAAATGTGTAGAAAAAAGGCTAGAGAGTATTGAACAGGAATGAAGAACTACATGAAAGAGCAGAAGCAATTGGCGAAACGACAGGGCGGAAGAATATGCAAGTTCATATTCTCGGTGAAAAAAAGGCGTTCGTAGAGACAAAAGGAATGTAAAGGAGATATCTCAGGTTGTGAGAGACTTTGGAGAGGAAAGAAATACAGAGAATGAGTAGTGAAGAACAGTCAGACTTTGTCCCCTGTTCTCTTCTCACACTTTGCTGAAGAACTGTTCTTCCCTACTCATTCTCTGTATTTCTTTCTTCTTCAATGTCCCTCATTACCTGAAATATCTCTTTTACAATACTATTGCCTCTACGAACGATTTTTTCCTTCGAGAATTTGAACCTGCATGTTCTTCCGCCCTGTCGTTCCGCCTATTACTTCTGCTCTATCATGTAGTTCTTCATGCCAGTTCGATACCCTCTAGCCATTTTCTCACATTTCTTTTACTCACAACATTCTCTAGGCCAAGCTCCTAATTTTTCTCGTTTACGTACTTCTGTTTTTCTGCCACACCTACGTTTCATATTTTAAGCATACCATTTCCTCCCAAACTCTCATTTGACATTATTATATCATTTCATTGATCGAGATATTCCTCTGAAAAGCTTTCCTGAGATTTTCCCAAGGCTCTCACCATTCACATCCTCCTCATGCACATTTCTTGCATCTACTCTAGCAATGTGCAATTGCACAGATCCCAACACACACGTCTCTACCATACAGCACTTTCTACGCTTGAGCTTCTGACTCTCGTTTCAATATTTATGTTATTCTTAGATCTTGCGTAGAGTCAATTCTCTCCTTGATTTTCATTCTGTCCCTCTTTGTTATTCCTCCTGATAAATTATTTTTGCGCTTCTTATCTTCCTAGATCATTTTCCGCCTTTGTCTTCTGTTCCTTCTTCACATTTTTCTGAAGAACTGTTCTTCCTTACTCATTCTCTGTATTTCTTTCCCCTTCAAAGTTTCTCATTACCTGAAATATCTCGGAAAATGTCATAGGAAGATGAGAAGCGCAATAAGAATTAACTAGGAAGAAAAACAAAGAGAGACAGCGTGAAAATCAAGGAAAGAATTGACGGTTAGCAAGATCTAAGGATAGCATAAATATTAAAACTGGAGACTAACGCTTCAGTGTAGAAAGTGCTGTATGTTAGATGTGTAAGTGTTTAGATCTGTGCAATAGCACATTGCTCGAGTAAGTACAAGAAATGCGCAAGAGGAGTATGTGAAAGGTGAGAGCCATGGGAAAATCTTGTTTCGAAAAAACTTCAGTCATCCAGGCCTTCGCTTTCCGCTCGAGAGTCCCCTTTCCGGTTCGACCACATTCCATCCACTCTCTTATTGTGCTTCTCATTTTCAAAGGTCATTTTCCGCAGACCACTTCCTCTCAAACTCTCATTTGGCATCATTCCCTCATTTTATTGTCGGTATATTTCTCTGAAATACTTTCCTGAGATTTTCCTAGGGCTCACACCATTCACATTCTCCTCTTGCACATTTCTTGCACTTACTCTAGCAATGTGCTGTCGCACAGATTTTAACACTCACGTCTCTACCATACAGCACTTTTTACGCTTGAGCTTTTGTCTCTCGTTTTAATATTTATGCTCTGCCTTTGTCTTCTGTTCCTACTTTCGCCTTAACCAACGACTTTTTCCACTGAGAATTTTGACCTGCATACTCTTCCGCTCGACCGTTTCGCCAATTATTTCCGCTCATTGCTGTAGTTTTTTCCTCCTGTTCGATACCTTCTTGCCTTTACCTCTTATCACAAATACTCACTAATTTCTGTAGGCCCAGTTCCTCCTTTTCCTCGTTCACTCGCTTCTGTGCTTCTGTCAAATTTTCGTTCATTATTTTAAGCAGACCACTTCCTCATAAACTCTTTTTTGGCATTTTTCTCTCATTTTATCTATCGGAATATTTCTCTGAAACGCTTTCCTATGAATTCCTCAAGGCACTCACGTTTCACATTCTCCTCTTGCACATTTCCTGCACTTTCTCAAGCAATATGAACACAGATCAAAACTCTTAGGTCCCTTTCATACAGCACTTTCTAAACTCATTTTTCTGTCTCGTCTGACCCATCTAGCTACGTCACTTCACCCTCGTATAACTGAGACTACTTGCTCAAGTATTCGAAGTGTAAATAAGAGCTTATCAATGATATCACGATGGTAAAATTTCTGGAAAGGGGTATACGTGGAGGAATATGCCAATGATCTAACAAATATTCTGATAGTATTAACAAATTTATGAGGGACTTAAACCCTCAAATTCCTACAAAATACACGCACTATACTGACATTAATGATCTTTTTGGCAGTGCAAAGAGTCAAAGTCTTCCCTATGGTGGCTTTGAATTTGGTGATACTGATTTTTACGTTACTACGATTCCCGATGAAAATCCAGTTGGTTATTTTCAGGAGCTAAACTTTGAATATCCCAAACATATTAATGATCGTCACAGTGATAAACCCTTCTGTCCTGAAACTCGTACTCCACCAATTTCCAAACAGAAAAAATTACTCACGACCCTATATGAAAAGGAATCTCTTTGTTATTCTTCCTAATGAATTCTTATTGCGCTTCTCATTTCCTAGATCATTTTCGCCCTTGCCTTCTGTTCCTGATTCACACTTTGCTGAAGAACTGTTATTTTGTACACAACCTTTGTCTTTCTTACCTCATCAACGTCTCTTATTACCTGCAATATCCCTTTCGTATTCCTTTCGCCTTAACAAACGACTTTTCTCAATGAGAATTTGAACCTGCATATTCTTCCGCCCTGTCGTTTCGCCAACTACTTCCGCTATTCCCTGTAATTCTTCATACCTGTTCTATACTCTCTAGGCTTTTCCTCACATTTCAACTACTACTTTTTACCTCTAGGCACATTTCCTCATTTTTGTCGTTTACTGGCTTCTGAATTTCTCTGCCGCATTTTGGTTCCGTTTTCAATGCATACCACTTCCTCCCAAACTCTCATTTGGTATTTTTCTCTACTTTTGTTGATCAGAATGTTTCTACGAAAGACTTTCCCAAGATTAACTCGAGGCTCTCACCATTCACATTCTCCTCTTGCACTTTTCCCGCACGTTCCCAATCAATGTACAATCCCACAGTTCAAAACAATTAGGTCCCTTTCATACAGCACTCTCTAAGCTCATGTTTCTGTCTCATCTGACCCATCTAGCTAGGACACTTTACCCTCATATAACTGAGACTGCATGTTCAAGTATACGAAGTGTAAATAAGAGCTTATCAAAGATATCACGATGGTAAATTTTCTGGAAAGGGTATACGTGGAGGAATATGCCAATGTTCTAACAAATATTCTGAAAGTATTAACAAATATATGAGTGACTTAAACC
The DNA here is from genome assembly GCA_013387265.2 of Cryptolaemus montrouzieri. NCBI lineage: Eukaryota > Metazoa > Arthropoda > Insecta > Coleoptera > Coccinellidae > Cryptolaemus > Cryptolaemus montrouzieri. The sequence continues at coordinate 59,184,565 of JABFTP020000185.1, forward strand.
CTCAAATTCCTATATAATACACGCTCTTTACTGACATTAATAATCTCTATGGCAGTGCAATGAGTCAAAGTCTTCCCTATGGTGGCTTTGAATTTGGTGATACTGACTTTTACGCTACTACGATTCCTGATGAAAATCCAGTTGGTTATTTTCTGGAGCTAAACTTTGAATATCCTGAACATATTCATGATCGTCACAGTGATAAACCCTTCTGTCCTGAAACTCGTGCTCCACCAATTTCCAAACAGAAAAAATTACTCACGACTCTTCATGATAAGGAATCTCTTTGTTATTCTTCCTAATAAATTCTTATTGCGCTTCTCATTTCCTAGATCATTTCCGCCTTTGCCTTCTGTTCCTACTTCACAATTTGCTGAAGAACTGTTATTTCGTACTCAACCTCTGTCTTTCTTACCTCATCAACGTCTCTTATTACCTCTAATATCCCTTTCGTATTCATTTCGCCTTAACAAACGACTTTTCTCATTGAGAATTTGAACCTGCATATTATTTCGCCCTGTCGTTTCGCCAAAGACTTCCGCTATTCCCTGTAATTCTTTATACCTGTTCAATACTCTCTAGGCTTTTCCTCACATTTCAACTACTAACTTTTACCTGTAGGCCCATTTCCTCATTTTACTCGAGGCTCTCACCATTCACATTCTCCTCTTGCACTTTTCCCGCACGTTCCCAATCAATGTACTATCACACAGTTCAAAACAATTAGGTCCCTTTCATACAGCACTCTCTAAGCTCATGTTTCTGTCTCATCTGACCCATCTAGCTAGGACACTTTACCCTCATATAACTGAGACGGCATCTTCAAGTATACGAAGTGTAAATAAGAGCTTATCAAAGATATCACGATGATAAACTTTCTGGAAAGGGGTATACGTTGAGGATTATGCCAATGTTCTAACAAATATTCTGAAAGTATTAACAAATATATGAGGGATTCAAACCCTCCATTTCCTACAAAATACACGCTCTCTACTGACATTAATAATCTCTATGGCAGTGCAACGAGTCATAGTCTTCCCTATGGTGGTTTTGAATTTGGTGATACTGACTTTTACGTTACTACGATTCCCGCTGAAAATCCAGTTGGCTATTTTCAGGAGGTAAACTTTGAATATCCCAAACATATTCATGATCGTCATAGTGATTCACCCTTCTGTCCTGAAACTCGTACTCCACCAATTTCCAAACAGAAAAAATTACGCACGACTCTATATGATAATGAATCACTTTGTTATTCTTCCTAAGAAATTCTTATTGCGCTTCTAATTTCCTAGATCATTTCCGCCTGTGCCTTCTGTTCCTACTTCACACTTTGCTGAAGAACTGTTATTTCGTACTCAATCTCTGTCTTTCTTACCTCTTCAAAGTCTCTCACTACCTGCAATATCTCTTTCGTGTACCTTTCGCCTTAACAAACGACTTCTTTCACTGAGGATTTGGACCTGCAAATTTTTCCGCTCTGCCGTTTCGCCTATTACTTCCGCTCGTTTCTGTAGTTCTTTCCTCCTGTTTGATTCTCTCTTGCATTTTCCTCATATCACAAATACCCACATTTTTATCATGGCCCAGTTCCTCATTTTCCTCGTTTACTCGCTTCTGTACTTCTGCCAAATTTTCCTTCCATATGTTAAGCAGAATATTTTTTCCCAAACACTCATTTGGCATTTTTCTCTCATTTTGATTATCGGGATATTTCTCCGAATTGCTTTTCTAAAATTTTTTCAAGGCACTCACTTTTCACATTCTCTCCTCTCGCACATGTCCTGCACTTTCTCAATCAATATGCTATCAAAAAGTTCAAAACACTTAGGTCCTTTTCATTCAGCACTTTCTGAGCTCATGTTTCTGTATCATCTCACCCATCTAGCTACGTCACTTTACCCTCGTATACCTGAGACTGCATGCTCAAGTATACAAAGTGTAAATTAGAGCTTATCAAAGATATCACGATGGTAAACTTTCTGGAAAGTGGTATACGTGGAGAAATATGACAATGTTCAAACAGTTACTCTGAAAGTGATAAAAGTTATGTGAGGGATTTAAACCCTCAAATTCCTACAAAATACACACTCTATACTGACATTAATAATCCTTATGGCGGTGCAATGGGTCAAAGTCTTCCCTATGGTGGTTTCGAATTTGATGATACTGACATTGACGTTACTACGATTCCTGTTGAGAATCTAGTTGGCTATTTAAAAGAGGTAAACTTGGAATATCCCAAATATATTCATGATCGTCATAGTGATTTACCCATCTGTCCTGAAACTCGTACTCCATCAAATTCCAAACAGAAAAAATCACTCACGACACCCTCTTTGTTATTCTACCTAGAAACTTCTCATTGCGCTTCTCATGGTGAGAGTCCTGGGAAAATCTGAGGAAAGAGTTTCAGAGAAATATCCCGATCATTAAAATGAGAGTTTGGGAGCAGTTACTCTGCTTAAAGTATGAAACGTAAATGTGGCAGAAGTACAGAAGTTTGTAAACGAGGTAAAATAGGAGCTTGGCCTAGGGAAAGTAGTGAGTAAGTGAATTGTGAAAAAAAGGCTAGAGAGTATTGAACAGGAATAAAGATCTACAGGAAAGAGCGGAAGTAATTGGCGAAACGACAGGACGTGAGATTATGCAGGTTCAAATTCTCGGTGAAAAACGTCGTTTGTAGAGGCAAAAGGTATGTAAAAGAGATATTTCAGGTAATGAGAGACTCTGAAGAGGATAGAAATACAGAGAATGAGTAAGGAAGAACAGTTCTTCACAAAAATGTGAAGAGGGAACAGAAGACAATGGCGGAAAATGATCTAGGAAGATGAAAAGCACAATAAGAATTTAATAGCAGGAATAACAGATCTGTGCGACAGCACATTGCTAGAGTAATTGCAAGAAATGTGCAAGAGGAGAATGTGAATGGTGAGAGCCTTGGGAAAATTTCAGGAAAGCATTTCAGAGGAATATCCCGATCAATAAAATGAGAAAATGATGCCAAATGAGAGTTTGGGAGGAAGTGGTCTGCTTGAAATATGAAACGTAAATGTGGCAGAAGTACAGAAGTAAGTAAACGAGGAAAATTAGGAGCTTGGCCTAGTGAAAGTATTGAGTAAGTTAAATGCGAGAAAAAGGCTAGAGAGTATTGAAAATGAATAAAGAACTACAGGAAAGAGCGGCAGTATTAGTCGAAACGACAGGGCGAAAGAATATGCAGGATCAAATTCTCGGTGAAAAAAATCGATTATAGAGGCAAAAGGAGTGTAAAAGAGATATTCCAGTTAATGTGAGACTTTGAAGAGGAAAAAAATACAGAGAACGAGTAAGGAAGAACAGTTCTGAAGGAAAGTGTGAAGAAGGAACAGAAGACAAAGGCGGAAAATGATCTAGGAAGATGAGAAACGCAATAAGAATTTATTAGCAGGAATGACAAAGAGGGAGAGCGTGAAAATCAATGAAAGATTCGACAGCAGGCAAGATCTAAGGATAGCATAAATATTAGAACGAGAGACAAAAGCTCAAGCGTAGAAAAAGCTGTATGAAAGAGAGGTAAGTGTTTAGATCTGTGCGATAGCACATTGCTAGAGTAAGTGCAAGAAATGTGCAAGAGGAGAATGTGAATGTTGAGAGTCCTGGGAAAATCTGAGGAAAGCTTTTCAGAGAAACATCCCGATCCTTAAAATGAGAGTTTGGGAGAAATAGTCTGCTTAAAATATGAAACGTAAATGGGGCAGAAGTACAGAAGTATGTTAACGAGGAAAATTTGGAGCTTGGCCTAGGGAAAGTAGTGAGTAAGTGAATTGTGGAAAAAAGCTAGAGAGTATTGAACAGGAATAAAGATCTCCAGGAAAGAGCGGAAGTATTTGTCGAAACGACAGGACGTAAGATTATGCAGGTTCAAATTCTCGGTGAAAAAAGTAGAGGCAAAAGGTGTGTAAAAGAGATATTTCAGGTAATGAGAGACTTTGAAGAGGAAAGAAATACAGAGAATGAGTAAGGAAGAACAGTTCTGAAGGAAAGTGTGAAGAACGAACAGAAGACTAGGGCGGAAAATGATCTAGGAAGATGAAAAGCGCAATAAAAATTAACTAGGGAGCATAACAAAGAGGAACAGCGTGGAAATCAAGAAAAGAATTGACGGTAGAAACGATCTAAGGATAGCATAAATCCTAAAACGAGAGACATAAACACAGGCGTAGAAAGTGCTGTATGGTAGAGACGTAAGTGCTTAGATCTGTGCGACAGCACATTGCTAGTGTAAGTGCAAGAAATGTGCAAGAGGAGAATGTGGATGGTGAGAGCCTTGGGAAAATCTTAGGAATGCATTTCAGAGAAATATCCCAATGAATAAAATGAGAGAATGATGCCAAATAAGAGTTTGCGAGGAAGTTGTCTGCTTGAAATATGAAACGTAAATGTGGCAGAAGTCAACATATTAACGAGGAAAATTAGGAGCTTGTCTTAATGAAAGTAGTGAGTAAGTGAAATGAGAGAAAAAGGCTAGGGAGTATTGAACAGGAATAAGAGAGACGTAATTGCTTAGATCTGTGCGATAACACATTGCTGGAGTAATTGCAAGAAATGTGCAAGAGGAGAATGAGAATGGTGAGAGCCCTGGGAAAATCTCAGGAAAGCGTTACAGAGAAATATCCCGATCGATAGAATGAAAGAATGATGCCAAATGAAGGTTTGAGAGGAAGTAGTTGCTTAAAATATGAAACGTAAATGTGGCAGACGTACAGAATTATGTAAACGAGGAAAATTAGGAGCTTTGACTTGGGAAAGTAGTGAGTAAGTGGAATGTGAGAAAAAGGCTAGAGATTATTGAACAGTTATAAGGAACTACAGGAAAGAGAGGAAGTAATTGGGGGAACGACAGGGCGCAAGAATATGCAGGTCCAAATTCTCGGTGAAAAAGTTGATGGTTGAGGCAGAAGGAATGTGGAATAGATATTGCAGGTAATAAGAGACGTTCATAGAGGCAAAAGGAA